>VTPC01090934.1:0-113352 GCA_011009095.1 Ignelater luminosus
AAAAATAAATAGTACACTCACCAATTTTGTACATGCACTCCAATTTATAAATGTCGTAGCAAGTATATGCGACAATGTTGCAAATCGATGTAACAGCATCGCTAGAAATTGAACTAAAAGAAGCGTTGCGAAGAATATTAGAAAAACAAATCCAATAGGTTCCAGTTCTAAATATTGTTTTTCTACTTGAATCTGAAAAAAGAATATTAGTGAAGTAATGCTGATTGGGAAATCAATTGTATTATTAGTACCTCTCTAACATCGTCCAAATATGTAAAATTGACTTTTACATCAAACGGCCAATTGACATGCAATAGGTCTTTCTTGAGTGTAAGGAGGAATATTACTAGTACAAATAGGGCGTTGATCATGAAGAATGCCATTACAGCTTTGTCTCTTAAATCTTTCAAATCTTTTGCCACCTATAATAATAAAGATTTAGTATCTGTTTATGTGGAACATTGAAGCAAGTTAAAGATTGAGAACACAGATATAATTTTTGATTTATCCATAGCGATTGGGATATAATTGACTTTCTTACATTGCTATTCTTCTATGTTCCTTGATTACCCAAGGAAGAAAGATTAATAAGTAATGGGGTATTCTCGAGAACTTTTTGTAGGTCTACATGCATTTGCTCAAAGTATTGCTTGTAGTTGTTTACAATTGGTTGTCCATTTGGATTTGTTCTTACAATGTCTAGTGTATCTGCCTGATCCTGCTTGATAGCCCAACCTAGAAATTTGTCCCACGGGATTTGAATCTTGTGTTTATTGCAGGAATATCGGGCGGTTCAAATCTCAAAGGAGTAGAAGCAGACTGTTCTAGATATTCTCTGATATAATGTAGTTGCTAGGTAACATTTTGTATGTAGGTATTCTGCCCAATGTAGATTTCTAAGTGTATAGTTTTTGTCTATTTTTTAAATTGTGGATCCGCGTAACCTAGTGTCATGAGACAAACAAATATCCGCAAGTGACATTTCAATAAATCAACAAATTATGTCAATAGTAAAAATTGCTGTATGCATCATAGGCGTAACATCACGCAAACATATTTTGCTATAAATTATCTAGAACAATGGCAATTTCTTTGAAAAACTATAATATGGATACGGCAGTGTTCAGTTCATTAAAGTAATCAGATTATTAAGAATTTATTTAATTTTAAATTTGAAGAACAGCATCAATCAATAAACTCCTAATATATCACGCCAATGAAATGTCAAAAATATTTGTGAGGTTATAGTTGACGGTAGAATAATTCCCTGTAATACGTCAGATACTTGTCACGTTCATAGGTTAGATACTTTGTCACATTTTCAAATTTAAATTAAAGTATTAATTTCGTTTATTAAGGGTATAATCTAGAAACAAACAGTTTTGTTATTCTTAACATCCCACGAACACACGTAAACGAAAGCAAATATAAACCAATTTTAAATAATAGTTCGACAGAAATTGTAGAATCAAAGGTTAATGTTTTTACAGTGCTCGTAATACATCAAAACAAAAATCCCTAATGTAATTAACACGGCTTTCTAACCTATAATTCTGCAATCTGTCGCTTTTACAGCCTGGCAAGATAAAGCTACATAAATACGAGAACATAATTTAGAAGTTTTATAACGAATTTTTATGGGAATTGTCTTCGTAACAAAAAAAAGCAACCTTTGCCTTAATGGACAAATTGCTAGAGATTTTACTTGGTGTGTAGTCTGCAGGGTATAATTCGTTAGTGCCCAAAGCCAGTTGATGTGAGATAAAATACCGACATCAAACAAAAGACGATCCCAAATCGAGCTCAATAACGATTTTTTCTTTTCTAGAGGCGCTGGTCGCTGTTGTTTCTCGTTGAATTTGGCAAGTTTAAACGTCAGTTTATAAGTTAGGTTATTAGAATTTAGATTTTAAAGAAATGTAACTATGAATGCCTTGTTGTTGTGTTATTAAAGGCGTTTTGATGCTGTTGGTTGGAGTGTCAACAAATTAGGAATGTAATATTAGCAAATGGTCAGATAGACAACTTGGGTAATGCATATCGTTCTTACATTGGTTGGATAATGAATGCTATGCTGACGGTCCTTAGAGTAGGCATGCGGTTGTGTCATACATGCTTTGCCAATTAGTATAATTCCGGCATTCTTAGCTACGTTATACTATTGTATTTCAGCATATGAAACAATCGTATACTCTAAGGACTATTATAGAAACTCTAGTTTTGACAATATTAATTGGGCCAGTTTCTCTTCCCTTCATTAAATTTAGATATTCTTTAATTACCACGGCAACCAATTTTGTCTTTTTTCTTCTTGTTAAAATCAAATAAATCTATACTTGTTTAAATTTTTAAAGAAGCTTTATTAGTTACTGAAGTGAGAGTAGAAACCGGACCATTTGTTCTAATATCTTATGGTCTAACAGTCAACTTTCTAATTTTATGGTTAATACACCGGCGAACAAAACATTTAGGTCACTTTGAAATTGTGAATTTCTAAGCTTATGTTTGCAAATTGTAAATTATTGTACTAGTAGACGGTAAGTCATTAGTTTTCGGGGAAATGTTATCTGTGAGTATGAAAAAGACCAGGAGAAAGATATGCTCCAGTTTGCATTGACGAGCGACTTTTGGCAGTGGGTCGGTTATGGTTTAGGCAGGAATCTCTTCACAAGCACGCGCAGAGTTAGTTTTGATACAGAATGGCTTCCTGACAGCCACAGGTACATTACGGAAGTTCTAGAAGATCATGAAAAAGATAGAGTAAGAAACAATATTGTAGTTACCGCCTTGAAGCTGGACGACGAGACGAGAAGTAGGAGTGGAGACACAAGCCAGAGATATAGTTAAATGAGTAAGACAACATACAAAGTGGAATTAGAGAAAAGGACAAGAAATAGTAACAGAAGAAAAGAAACAAAAATGAAAGAGATACAAAATAACAAGAAGGAAAACGGAATTAAATCAAGGAAATGTAAGTGGAAAATGGGTACGTGGAATGTTAAGAGTTTAAATGGAAAAAGAAAGAACTGATGGAGAATTTTGAGAAGAGAGATATGGAAATATTAGTAATTACTAAAACTAAAGCTGACTAATAACGGGAAGAGACTCAATGAGTTTTGCCTGTACAATTACCACATAATAATGAACACAACTTTCCAACTCCGAGGCATACATAAGTACATTATTGACTATATAATAAAAAAACAAAGGAAACAAAATAAATATTTTAAATACTAAGGTGAAAACGAGCTATGAAATAGGTAGTGATCACTACATGTTACCAGCGTCAATAAGACGAGACAGTGAATATAGTAATAACCAAATAATAGGCAACGGAATAAGGAAATGCAAAATTAACACATACAAACTACGTAACACAAGAGAGAGAGAGAGAAAAGACTGCCAAAGAATTCCAGATAAGATAGAGTTGCGGGCATCTCCCGGCGACCCTTTCCCGGCATGGCACGGATGTTTCCCGGCATACACGTAAAATTAGGGTTTCAACCATGCTTAGTCCACAGTATCATGTAGCAACGTAATATTGAGCTGGCTATAACCTCTAACCCAACCTTTAACCTAACCATTGACTTAACTTCAATCCTAACCTCTTACCTAATCTCTAACCTAACCTCTAATCTAACCTCTCACCTAACCTCTAATCTAACCTCTATTTAAACCTCTAACATAATCTCTAACCGAACATCTAACAAGCTCCATCATTATTTTTTATTGTTACCAATTTTTTTTTTGTAATCTAATATCAATTATTATTTACTAATGCGGGATTTCCACTACAATGTAATTGAGCAAAGCCCATTTTGTTTGGGTCACAAACAAATAAATAAATATTTTGATTATAAAACAGAAGCACTTATAACAAAATTTCTACAACAGCCATTCAAAAAAAAATATTTTTGTTAGCTTCTTACCTTCTCCTTATTATCTTCAATTGGATGCAAATATTTATCAATGACTCCTTTCCAGAATTTTATTTCTTCAGTAGGTAAACAATCTGTTTCCCCATGCCCTAAATTTTCATCATCTAACCAACTATTTTCCGGTAGATCAGAAAATTGACTTTTGATATCACTCATAGGAAAGTCGGGTTCAACATCAAGTTGTTTACCAACTTCAGTACCTTTAGAACCTTCTAGATATGTTGTCTTAAGTGGTGGTTGTATCACGTTTGCCTGATATTCTGGTGGATTGTGCATAGATTGCTCCATGTTGTCTAATTTATTTTGTAACTGTTTTAAAGATTTGGAGATCTGAATTAATTGCACTTGTTGTTCGTTCGGTTTTTTATGTGTGCAAAGCATACAACTAAAGAGTCCTGCTATTGAAAACTCAAAAGTGCCTTTATTGTCTTTCTTCTTGGAATTATCAAAGAAAGAGAAAATTCTATTAGGTTGTTTTCCTTTTGCTTCCTGTTTTTTTAAAGTTTCTTTTGGCTGTAAGAAATTTAAATATTAAATGTCTAAATGAAAATAACGATCAAATTTTGATATTGTTACCTCTTCAACCTTCTTAGGTGCTACGGTCACATCTCTAGTTCCCCAAGATATATCATTTAAGTTGAAAATGCAATAAATAATTAACAACATGTACATACTGGGTACCGTCACATAATAAACAATTCCGTGTATCAAACAACCAACTTCTTTAGGATGCAATAATGCTGTTATTATCATCTCACCAGCAACACAAAAGAAGAACAGAGATGACGGAGCTAGCAAACCGTCTTGACTGATTTGCAACATTACACCAACCAATACTGCCATCATTACCAAGCCATAAATTGCACTTATAACAGCCGCAAAGAAAAGCTACATAAAAAACACAAGTCTTTATAGTAAATATAAGTTCATCATCTTTGTACACCTACCTGAACTTTAGAATTGAAGAGTATACAAACAGACATGAAGATTAAGATGGGCACGGCATTCCACAGGAAACTAGACCACTGGTCCATTTGAAAGGCCGCCACAAACGCACCAACCAACATAAGGAAAATTGTTCCTGGACCCAAAATCGTACCGACCATTAGAACTATCTGGAAAGCGAAAGAAACATTTCTATTATCTGCTACATTTACAGTAGAAGAAAAATGTAAGCTTACCTGATACAATATGTATAATCTTGAAATATTATCGTTAATTTTCACAGTTCTCTTGTAATTCACAAGTAAATCTAAAATATTCGCGGTAGTTGAAGGTATCCATCTTTTTCTCTGATTGTAAAATTCATTAAAACCTTCTGGACAATGCGTATAGGCATCAGATGCCGCTGAATATTCTACTCGAAAGCCTCTTTGTAGTAAAAGTGTGCACAACCAGCGATCTTCCCCTGAAATATTTAATACTCATTTAATCCGATCTACATTGTACTGTTACCGTCAGTTTAAGAATCTAAAATGCACGTGCACTTTTGGAAACTTGCACCGCGCATTCATTGCGAAGTATAGTCCGTCTACGAGAATGACCGGTATAAATGCGAACGATCGCTGCCCAGTATCCTCTGAGGATAATAAGTACGTTTCGATCGGTCCTTATCCTAACTGTTTCGTCCTGTTCCCTTTGCTTGTGGTCCGATTGTCACTGCTGTTCGTAGACCGGCCTGACAGGATTGTATCGCGCTCTGCTCGAAATATTCTTCGGTGTTTCCCTAATTCGCTTTACCTCTGTACGGCACCTAACCTGATCCCGCCATTAAAGCATTAAACTCGACCAACTTGCACTTTATTTGACTTTTTATATCATCGAAAAAATTAAATAAAAAGGAAGGAAATTGTGCCAAACAAAGGAAAGTTTATTGGTTTTGCCAAAAGAAAAGTGGAGAGATCTTGTAAGGAGGCAGAGGATAAATTGAAAAGTGTTAGCATGGACAAGACAGCCAAGAAAAAGCAGGACAAGGAAAAATATAGATATAGATCAATGTCAAAACGTGATCTGTGACCGTTTTTGTGTTCCAGACCTAGAGGTCCTACGACAAACAGTACGGAAAAGCTTCAATACTATTTCTAAAGCTGACAAGAACGTTTTCAGAGAAACTGCAGAGAAAGCAATTTCAGAAACGGTATGTTAAGTCGTCGCAACTGAAAAAAAACGTTACGTTGACATTAGATTAGACAGACAAGAGGAAGTGAGTTCGAAAAAAGTAGAACGCGTTTGGGTCATCTAAAAACTGAAGAAATGGCTCAGGCTATTCTGAGGGAGCTTCAAGACAGGATTCGTCTTTAAGAGGGCTTTTAGGCAACAGTTCTAACAAAGTTGCTAGAGCTACTAAGTGTTAAGTATTATAATTTATTGAACTGTCGTTAATTTAGTTAATCAAACGCAATATAATATCCGTACATCGATTCCCCCGCGCGTACTGGTTCTCCCATTACTAGAGCTCCCGATCTGCAAACTCGTTTGTGTAAAGAAACTAACCGGTATGGAATGGGCCGTTTATATCATCTAATTGTGCAAGCAATAAAGCACATGCAAGTACGAAAGGTTCCAAGATGTCCATATCCCAACTCTCCGATTGTCGTTGCTGGAGGTGGCCAGCTTCAGTCGAGCTACAAGCACCACCTATCCAGCATCGTTTCTGTTTATAGAGAGGCCCGTCGCATACCTTCACTCTTGGTCCGACTGACACCACGAGGGTCACTTGTCCGGAATCGTTGCTGTTAGTAGAGCAAGCCGTCGTTGCTGGTAAATGTCATACCTACCTGGCAGGATTGTAGTGCGAATGGACGTTTTTCGGAATCTCCCCTATTCTGCTCGTTACTTCTGCACCTAACCCTATTCCACCGTTAGAGGATTTAACTGGACTAGCTTACACTCCGCTTGACTTGCACTCCGTTTTGCTTGTACCCCACTTAGTTTGTATTGGCACCGATAGTGTATTATAGCTTGAGAATTAAGTACAATAGACAATTACACCATTTGAGAATTTTAATTTTGTAAAGTTTCTTATTTTAAGTTCGTTACAGTAAATCGACCCCTGGACGACCTGTTTCTAGAGCAGAACCAGAACCAAACTAAATAGGAGAAGAAAGCCCTGTTTGATTTTGGAATGAAAATGGTTAATTTCAAAATTAAACAATATATAATCGTTGATTTAATTACTTTGACCGTAACATATACAAGTGCAGACACTGTAGCCATATGTACTAAGTACAATTTTATAGAATGAACTTAAAGCTAAACCTACAAACCTCTTTTTAAGGTTATTTGCTAAGTGCAACAATAGTGAAACAACTCTAGCATCACCCTTTCTTCCGCCTTTTGAAACATTTTGATGAAATCTAGCTTTGTCTCTTGGTTGATAATTTTTTCCTATGTAGAATTAGCAGTGAAGAGAAAAAAGAGTTCAAACAGATCTGTTCTAGGAACATACCACAGCATTTCAAAAAAGGTTACTGTATCATCTCCGTAGTGGGAATGGTTAGAAAAAAAGTATCTTTTTGTACGGGAACACGACTATGGCAGAGCTGGCACACTCGCAGCAAGGATACGGATACTCTGAGCACTGGTTGTTTAGATCTCTTCTATCAAATTTCACCAAAGTAGTCTAGTCAACCGATTTGTTATCAAATGTCATTTAAGATGGAAGAGTTTTTTCTAAACACAACTATATCTAAATTTCTTTGCTTACACCTACCTTGATCGTATTGCACAAAATGACTTGCCTCTACCGATCGGGTTGTATACTTGTTCATAATACAGTCATCCATAAGGGCACTAGCTCTAAATAACGAAAAACAACCTGGACTACACAAGACACATCCGATCATATGTTCTGTAGCTTTCTGCAACCAATGCCCAATTGCATACTCGAACATTTGATACCACACCATCGGACCAGAACCAGTAGGATGTATACGACCGCAAGCGGCTCCTAAGCCTTTGTTTTTCTTCATTAAAGCAACTAGAAGATGTACAGCGTTTGGTTGGAAATCAATATCTCCATCTAATGCAAGTAGGAAGGTGTTTTCTGCTATGACTGCTTTCCGTTTTGGTGTTAAATCATCTCTTTCCATTAACCTAGTTAAATTATTGTTATTAATTTAATTATTCTTGGTGAATTATCAAGATTTTATTACATGTGCCCTAGCAGATAGTACATGTACATAACTTGAGACCATCTTTTCTTCGGTCTGATCTTCTTTTTATCTTTCAAGTGCACAACCACTTTTGTTCTTCCAGGCAAAGTCCAAACGAGTCGCCCACCATAAGGTGTAATATATTTTGCGGGGGGTCTAACTCTGATGCGTTTTTGATGAACTTCTGAAGCAGCATTGTCCATGGCAAGAGCTAAATCTGTTACATGCACGTTAACTTTAGGATCGTTATCGTTTTGATCTGCTCTTATAAAAGCGTCGTCAAAGAATATATGGGCTAAAAGGATAATTATAACTTGCCTGTTAGTTCATTATTTAATACAAATTATACTTACTTTCCAACTCATAATAGTAAGGTTTGTAAAATTCTAATTCCTCCCTTACAATTCTTCTCGCGCATTGATCTTCATCTAGCCTCATGATTGATTTTAAAAATTCCGACATTTCTTCTTTCTTCTCGTGCCACATTGTTCCACAAGCATATATTTTAGGTACTTCATCTTTATTGAATACATTAGAAGTAAATTGAACTTTGGTTGAAGCATCTGAAATTATTAACAATGATCTCTAACAGACTAAAACAAAAACTAATTAAAACAGCCTACTCTTTTTGGTTTTCTCATTATTTTCATCTTCATCATCGTCATCCTCTATCGTTTCTGAACTATCATCTCTCCTTCTATTTAGCGCTAACGATTGATCGACAAGAAATGCATCAAACATAGGTCTGACAAACAGTCTTTCCGTTCTAGCAAGTGCTTCGCTTTCGGGTGACCAAATGTGAATAGTAATCCAAGTTTGGGAAAGTAGCCATAGTAACCATATCCATGTATGTTGACTAGCAATGAAATCGTGCAGAAAGTACACAGGAGGACTATTGAAGAATAAATAGGGTGGTATTTGTTCAGCATAATAGCATTCATTCCCGTTGTATATTCCACACATGGCAATGAGAAGTGAGATTGTAAATGGGACAGTAAGATTGACAGGAAATGCATAGCCAAAGCTTTGGATTAAAATTCTGCATGAAAATTTACCAAAAGCGTAGCAAGTATATGTTGCAATAATGTTTATTAGGAAAACCCAAATCGGAGTTAGATATTTTGAAACTACTTGTGTTGTTCCAGCTATTTGTATTACGTTTCCTACATCAAAACTGGTTCCTTCGCTTATTATAGGTTTCACCTAAAAAATAAATTGATTAAAACCAAAATAAATTTACAAACAATTACACTTTTACCTCTGTAACTGTAATAAAATGCTCTTCAAAAGCTGAAGTAAGTTCATCAAATAAAAAATCTACCCTTCCTTCGTTTATCCTTACTATAATAATAACTGTTATGAAAAACAATAAACATTTCCAAACTGACAGTATCAAATAAGAAAAGTAACGACTGTTCTCAAATCTCTTCTTTGTTTTCCCAAGATTCTTAATTACATTTACACGCGAATCCTCAGAAACGAAATTTTCCCACCAACCAACTGAAATGAAAATGAGCGCCACTGGTATTAACCACATGACCGGTTTCTTTTCTATCATCGGCCATGTAACAAAAGCGGTAGCTTGTGATAAAATACTTGCGACATCAAGGCCTATTTTCACGGCGTCCGTATTAACGAATGGATTTCTTGAGATGACACCTACAAATTAATTTTGTGAGCCCCACGTTGGGCGTCAAAATTCTAAAATGACTCACCTATAAATGCGGGTATAAAACACATAGCGTTAGTCAACATGGCTCCCTTAACAACATCTAGTTCTGGTAAAATACAAAACACTAATAGTGCACTTCCAATTGTTGGTAAAGATTCTGTTATAAACAGCGAGAAAAAGTCCCATTTTGTAGGTAATTTCCACGTTTTGAATAAACAAATTCTCAATGATCTAATGAAGGTGAATAATTCTGACACGAAGAATGTAAACATTAGTACCCACATCCATGCTACCCTTTCTTCTCTCGGTAGAGTCACAACAAACTGTTGATGGATATCTGCAAACAAGATACAAAAAAAAGGTTAACTAAGCCATAAGCTAATTATTACATTTATCGACATACTTAATTTTTTATTGCAGTACGGTCTGGTTTGTCCTGGTGCAATTTGTGAGGTCATAAATAGTAAGGTTCCTTTTGAAATTGTAGCAGCTCCTAAAACTACTGAAAAACAAACTAGGTACGCTAGGAGCTTGAGAACTTTTTCAAAAAAGTCAATCCATTTCGATTCTACCATAGAACCAGATTCGACTTTGACTGGGGGGTTTCTGAATACGTCCCATGGTTTGGTTTCTTGTTCTGCACGGCTAAAATATTGAACGCAATTTAAATTTGTCAAACGTAAAGTAGATGGTTTAGCTTACAGGTGATCCCCGATAAGGGGGTTAAATTCCTCATCGTCATACACGTGTTTTCTTTTCATTCTTATGCAGAATCACCAAAGTAAAACTATCAAATATTTGCTAGAACAAAGAAAGAAACAACTTTGTAATTTTACTTAAAATAGCGACACCGATATCACACGTTGTTGCCCTATCAACAATTTAGAAAATCTAAGGTCATACAGTAATAGTATCAGATCGCACCTGAACTAGAAACTAGCTGCACGATCTGGAAACTTATTATTAGGAAGGACATGTTTTGCAGATCTTAGAGCTTCTTAAAGTTTCCTATTCAGTTTCTATACCATTGAAGAAATTTAAAAACAAGAAGGAAACTTTCTCAAACAAAGGAAAGTTTATTGATTTTGTCAAAAGAAAAGTGAAGAGATCCTGTGAGGAGGAAGTTGAAAAAGAAGATAGAAAAGGGAAAAACATAGATCTAGATCAATGCCAAAGCGTGCCCCATAACTGGTTTTTTCCAGACCAAAGGTCCTAGGACAAACACTACGAAAAATTTTCATTACTATTTCTAAAGCTGACAAGAAGCTTTTCAGATAAATAAATAAAAGCAATTTTAGAGAAGGCATATTAAGCCGCCATAACGAGAAAAACTTATCACGTAGCCATTAGATTAGATATACGAGAAGAAGTGAATTTGGAGAAGGTAGAACGCTTTTGCGTTAGCTAATAACTGAAGAAATGGTTCAGGTTATTATGAAGGAGCTTCAAATCAAACGCAACATAATGTCCGCGCGCGGCCGTACATTGATTCCCCGCGCGTACCGGTTTTCCCCACCACTAGAGCTCCCAATCTGCAAACTCGCTAGTATAAAGAAAGTAACCGGTATGAGTGTGGGCACCCGTCGCTTGAACAGGCAGTTTACATCATCCAATTGTGGAAGTAGTAAGATACATGGCAAGTACGAAAGGTTCCAAGGTGCCCATATCACACCACTCATCCGGCATTGTCTCTGTTCATAGAGCGGCCCATCGTTATTAATAGGTTTCGTTGCATACTCTCACCCGCTCACGATATCAATAGAGTTGGCCGATTTCAGACAAACTGCGAGGATAACATGTCGGGCATCACTGCTGTTCGTAGAACAAGCTATCGTTGCTAGTAAGTGTCTGACCGACCTGGTAAGATTGTGTTAGAAGACTTCACTGTCTTTTCAATTCTGGCCGTTACCTCTGTACAGCACCTAACCCGATGCTACCGTTAGAGCATTTAACTTGACTAGCATGCACTCCGCTTAACTTAGTTTGCATTTGAAAGTCTTGTTTTAAGTTTGTTACAGTAAATCGAGCAGCTGTCCGTGAGCGTTCGTTTGACCGAACTAAAGAGGAGGAGGAGTGTAAACCCTCTAATCAAATCTGGCGCCCGATTAGAAAAAGGCACCGACACCGAGAAGAAAATACGCCACAAATCTTTGAAAAGAAACTAGTGTGGATGTTAGTAAAAACTAACCTTTTCAACAAGAAATTTTTAAAAAACGTACACAAGTATTAAATTTGGAAAAAATTGACATTTAATTATATGAAGAATTCGATGAACTTTGAAATTATTTGGAAAGAATAAAGAACGAGAAGGTAAAAAACGACTATTTCTTCCTTAACACTTACTAACCTCAGGAACGGGAAGTCTTACAGACGTGGCAGTGAACACTGGAAGACTTTTCAAGACTCTCGATTTTCATTTATTTCTAAAATCTTTCTAATTTCAGGAACGGAATCGAAGTGGGATTGTGGTGATTGGCAGATCGAAAGCTATTCAATGATAGAGGTACCGGCGATTGTCTTTTGTTTTCTGCGAGTTTTGTTTGTATCTCTGGAACGAAAGGTCACATCGAGACCAGACTTTGTTTTTTATAAATGATTTACCTCGCAGAATAAAATCAGTCAGTCGACATTAATGCTCTTTTGTTCTATGATTTAGATCAAAAACGGTTAGCAGTATGGAGATTGCAATTTCTATACTATAAAACCTACGTTATACTACCTTCAGAAAGCAGAAAATCGAGACAAAGAGATCTTGGCTGTCAGACAAGGCCAGGATCGAAGTCGTCTTTCAAAAAGCTTACATCGACAAGTTCTGTCGATTAAGATTGAACATGGGGTGCGAATACTATGTTCTTACGTCAAACTGCCGTACATTGGTTTCTCCGCGCGTACCGGTTCGCCCCACTTATAGAGCCCCAGCTCTGCAAACTCGTTAGTATAAGAAGAATAACCGGTATCAGTGTGGGCGGCGTCGACTGAACAGGCTGTTTGCATCATACAAGTATGCAAGGAATAAAGTACATGGTAAGTCCGAAAGGTTCCAAGGTGCCCATACCCCAACCCTCCAATAGAGTTCGACAGTTTCGGTCGAGCTACAAGCACCACTTATCCGGCATCATTTCTGTACGTTGTTGGCAAGTGTCCCTTTGACCTAGCAGTACTGTACCACTGACCTCCTCGGAATATTCCTCAACTACTTTTCAATCCCCTCTACATTCGTAGGGTACGTAATCCGATTCCATTGATAGAGTATTTAACCCGACTCGCTTGTATTGGTTGCTAGGGTGTTTTGGAAATGACTGGCATTCCCCGACAAAAATTAAATGTTTTTTGCCATATAACCTTTGTCCTTAAAGTGCATCATTTTCGAAATATACGATGTCAAAGTTTAATTAAGCATGAGGAATTTCGACACCCTGTATCTTGAAAACGGTGCACTTTAAGGAAAAGAGTTATAGAACAAAGTAGACTTAGTTTCTGCCTAAAAATACGATGCAAGCTATTGATTCTGTTTTCGAGATAACGTATGAACTTGCCAAATCCGTTAAACTTCAAAGGTCTTGAAAAATCTGAATTTACTAGAAAACGACACATTCTACGGAAAAGGGGCAAAAATAACTTTTTGCTTCAAATCGATTGCTGATTCGGACAATGGTTTTCTAAATTTCCCAGTGGCGTAACAATCTTTTTTAGCGTAGGGTGCTAAAGATCTTAATTCCCCGCTTTAGATAAGGATATCAAACTCAAAACTACGTAAAATAGTAGACACTTTATAGTAATAAACGTGTGGAAAATTTCATTCCGATATCTCATCTTTTTTTTGAAATATTGAGAAAACAAGAAATTTTAAATGAAACTTTGATACCTTGTATCTCGGAAATGGTGCTCGTTAGGAAAAAAGGTTTTATGGTGATAAAGGTCTAATTTTTGTCGAAGAATGCGCCTGCCAAGTATTTGCACTTATTTTCAAGGTACCCTGTAGATTGAGTGGGATAGATGAGTTGAGACTTTGATTTTTGTTAAGTTTTTCTGTTTTGTGTTTGTTGCAGACAATCGATCCCTGGACAACTGTGTCTTTTTGGCAGCTACTCGTAAGCTTTCGTCTGATCAAACCAAGGACGAGAAGAAAGAGTAAACCTCCTAACGAAATCTGACGCCCACTCAGAAACACCATCACCAAAAAGACAATACGACAAACAAACTTGCAAAATTTTGACCAAGAAGTCAAGAGGTTAACATGAAGATAGTAAAAAAGTTTCTCTTTTCGTAACTAATGTCTCTTTGGAGCTGCTACAAACAGCAGCGTGGCACTTTATTATCACGGTTGACTATAACATGATTGTTTTGGCAACAATTAAGGCCGATACTGTAATGATTCTAAAATACAAGGTAATAAAAATTTACTTTTTTTGTATCAACGAATTATGGCCTACAAGAATTATTATGGAGAATATGATAATGCTAAATAAAATAGATTTAGGGTGAACTCAAATTACATACCGATAAAATCGAAAGGCAACGAACTAACGGTGGTATCACGCAAAACCAGCTATTATACTCTTTAGACGCATGCGGAAATTGCAAAAATGGCGTGAAGAGCACTTCTTATTTTTGTTTACAAAGTTACTGAAACAAAAGGCTAATTGGAGGTACAGAGAAACTTCCTCTACCATCCCAGCTAAAAAATAACAACAACAAAATAAAATTTACGTTTAGCTTTATATAAACTAATAAGTAAAAATCAATGGAAACAGAAACAGCAAAGAACAAAGGAAAAAAGAGCTAAAGTGAAGTTGGTCTCCAGCAAAAAGCAAGCTTGTCAGATTTGGCAATGAAGAAGCTTGCAATAGGCCGGAACTTATTCTTGCTGAAATAGCAATAGATGCTTAAGACAACAAATTCTCACGCATATTAGTTAGCCCCACTTGTAGCGTCCCCGCTTGCCAAACTCGTTGGCATGGGGAAGTTGACCGGTGTAAGTGTGAACGCCCGCTGCCCAGTATCTTGTATCCTTTAAGGATCGTAAGTACTTGGTAAGTCCGAAAGGTTCCGAGGTGCCCTTTTCTTAGCCGTTTCGTCCTCTTCTTATTGCTTATGGCCCGATTGTCGCGGCTGCTCGTAGAACAGACCCGGCGCCGAATGAACCACAAGAATGCTCTTTCGGCTTTACCGAACAGCTGTTAGAGTATTTAACTCGACCAGCTTGCACTCCGTTTGGTTTCTACCCAACTTAGTTATAATTGGCCACTAGCGTATATAGCTTGGGAATTGAGTACAATAGACAAGTTACACCATTTGAGCGTTTTAATTCCGTAGAGTTTCTTGTTTTAGTTTTGTTACAGCAAATCCGAACTAATAACGAAGAGCAGGAGTAAACCCTCTAATCAAACCTGGTGCTCAAGAACCGCATTGATTAGAAAAAAAACACCGACACCGAGAAGAAAACTACAAATCTTTGAAAAGAAACCAGTGTGAATGAGTTATTAAAAAAAACATACAGAAGTATTAAATTTGGCCAGATGATGTAGTTCACTATCTGACCGATTGAAAGCATTTATAGGCATTTTATGTAATGCCTTTTTCTAAAAGCTTGATAGTGTATGTACAAATATGACAGGTATTGCCTATTTAACAAAACAAAACAAATAAAATTCATAAAAATATTTAAACTTTAAACTACTTATTAACTAATAACTACGACAACGACTCGAGCTTCGCCCTCCATTAACACGTATCTACCTCGAGATTTTTTTTGGACCGTTTACCGGACAGCTTTATTTCTTGTCCGCACGACATCGGAATATCGGACGTCAAACTAATCGGAGCATATGTTATTATCTTATCTTCTAATGCATGTTTGCAGAGAAATGAATAAATCGTCGGAAATACCATCTTGGATGGCCCAAGGTTTAGGCTTTGCCCTAGCCCTTTATTAACCTTTTTAAGAGATGCAAATACATTTACATTTGAATTGAACGACATCCTTATCTTTAGATTTGGCAAAACGTCTCAGAGAAGCGGGGGCTACACCATCGCACCTACGGTGGTTCAAGGTCAGGCTTTCCCCTCTATTAACCTTTATAACAGACTCAAATACAAACAGCTGTGACTACACTCTTGCCTTCGATTGCGTCATGTGTTTTTTTGACAGATATTTTAGGAGCGACTGATCTTATCAAGATAGAACTTTGATTGTAAAGTGTGGTGGGAGAATGGCTTTTAGGCGATCCGGACACCACTCAGCTTTATTTGTTTTTTTTTGCCAGACATGTTGCATTTCAGGAACGGCTGGTACTATGGAGATGGAACTTAGGCTGTTAGATGTGGCGGAAATACGCGCTTTCAAAAAATCCGACATCATCGTTCGAGGGCTTATCCCGAGCCACAGTAACATTCAGTTCTACTAAACAAGGTTGATGGAGGGTCCTAAAACTACCGAAGATGTCCTGTTTTAGGGCATAGCTTGAGTCATAGTAACATTTTAACAACACTAATAGTGGGTGAAAGTAGTGCAGCGCTGGGATGGTTTTACGTGAGCGAAATCGACCATCTTTTTTTGGCGGATACCTTGTATATCAAAAATTGTTAAGTATGGTAGAGGTGTGGTTTTCAGATGTGGACGAAAATGACCGTCTTGTTTTTTTTGATAAAAATTCTATATCTCAGGAATGGTCTTTCCTATAGAGATGGGACTTTGATGTTAGGGTGGCGAGGAAATAGCTTTCAGAAGACGTGTGCGGGACCAACCTTCTGTTATGTTTTTTGACAGTCTTCGTCTTTAGTCATTCAGGCGCGGTGGAAGACCAAGCACGGTATTCTGCAAAGAGAAATCAACCCGATCGGTGGTCGTCGAAAGCGACTGCACCCGCTTCTATACCAAGAAGGTTAAAGAGTCAGCGCGGCAGGTGCAACAAGGCGGCTTAGCACAGGCAGAGTTGAGGTACTCAGTAATCAAAATTAAACTTGTCGTCGCAAGAGGGTGCAAGCGTCATAACGGCATTAGAGTTGTTATAATACATAATATTACGGATAAGAGTTAAGTAAAGTCAGGATTGTTTTAATTGGTGGACTATTTTTATAATTTAGAATTTCTTAATTTGTGGACCAATCAATAGTCGAAATATTCGAAATTTTGTGTGTTTCTATGAAAATTAGACTCTAAAACGTATATCTTGTAGCAAACATAATCGCGATTGTGTGACGGTTCGATGCCCTTCCGTTTTACAATAAATCTTTATTAGTTTGTTTGGTTTTTTCTATGATCTAAGGCGCTACATTGGTTTTAAAAATGAATACCCGGATAGTTTGGTTTGAATGTGGACCAGAGCCGGACCAAGAAGTTTCTTTTTTATTGATTAATGAACAATAAATAAAAAGAGAAATTTTAGAATTGACAGGCAATTTTGATTACTACTCAATAGAGTAGATAGGGAATTCTGTTAAATCAATGATTTTAAATTCACTGTCCACATGACCATTATATTATATATATTCTTGCCCAGTCATAATTTATGTGTATGTAAAATAAAATTGAGAAGAGCTAAATTAACAATAATGTCTGAATATTGTGCATTAAAATAATAAAGAATTACTTACCTAAATCATAAAGGAAATCAAAGTGCAATTAAAGCGACACATCATTTGAATGCAAAAACAATACACTACTGAATCGATAATTCGTCATAAAACAGCTAAGTTGTGTGTATGTATCGAAAATTCTTACATTTGATAACTTTGATAAGATAAATCGTGGATTAACGAAGGGATTATAAATAAGGTTTTAATATCCGTAGGTTAAGTTTTAAGAATAGGGTATACGTCACTGATATTTTCGTTATTCTTTTCCTTCTTTGCAAATCAATTGTTAGTTAATCATTTTTAAAAGTAAAATATATCAGTAGATACAAGCATTTTTTTTATAATTTCTCAAGCAATATTAGATAAGTCTTAAAAATAAATACTAGGTAGCAGGTGTAATTATTATTTCTCAATTCATAAAAATTTGTTCCATATTATCTGCAATCATTATTATTTGTCAATCATAGATTGTAATATCAGTAAATCCATTGATAAGATACTATATTTCTGATTGGATTTATTATTTTCCATTGTTAATTGTACGTTTTAATAACAAATTATTTGATAAAGCATTTTGATATTAATCAAATACCACATTTCTCTTTTTTTTGTCTAGTAGTAAAAAATAGATTGTCTTTGCCTTTCATACCTATAAAAAGAGCAACGTTAATAGAATGCTTACATGTGACGTCACAAGATATGTATCAAAGCTCTATAGGAAGAGAAAAACTAAAATTATAGCCAAATCTCATTTACATCAACAAGTCTTCTTTTTTGTTCGCTTGTTTCTACATCTAGCATTTCGTTATTTCAGTGCGAACGCTGGCTAAAATCCCCGGATACATCAACCTTATTTTCCAGTGGGGCATCTATTTGAATGATTTTCATTTTTTCTTTACTCCCACCCTTACCACCAATGATGTCGTCAATCTTTTTTATTGGCAACGTCCATTTTTTTAGAGATTCTGATTCTCTTAAGAATTCTACGTACGGCAAGCATCAATTATGTTAATGGCGTAACTACGAGCTGATTTATTCCAGATAGAAAAAAATACGCAAAAACTAACAAACGAAACTAATAGTAAACAGTTTGAAGTATTAAACAATTACATACGTTTTGGATCTTTTCTTTTAACATTTCGATAAAATTTGATTCATTAAAATAGATTTTCCTTTTAAGATAACCTTACAAAAAAGTCTAAAGGAGTGAGATCAGGAGACCGAGCCCGCCACTCAATTGCCTCTCATCTCCCAATCTAGCGACCTGGAGATACTTCATTCAAATAGTTTATAACAAAAACAGGATATTGGGGGGGGGGGGTACTCCATCATGCTGGTACAACACATTAGTATTAGAAACATGGGGTTCTTCATTATCTGGATACAACTCAACTGGAGCAGGTACCTGGTAAGGTTCCTTCAATCGAATAGGGACCTAAAATTCTATTGCCGATAATGCCCGCCCAAATGTTTAATTTTTCGGGATATTGAGTATGAGCTTCCATCGTCCAGTGTAGGTTTTGGGGTGCCCAATAGCGACAATTTTGTTTGTTAGCCGTCTCGTTAAGACAAAAGATAATATGGTTGACAAAATCGGAATCAGCTTTATATCTTTCGATTATATTATCACAAAACTGAAGCCTACAGTCCAGATCATCTTCGTTTAGTTCTTGAGCTAAACTCACCTTGAATGGATGAAAGCTTTTTAAACACTTAACAACAGACGCTTGACTAACATTATTCTCAGCAGCCAGCGCTCGACTACTGCAGTGAGGATTTTCTTGCATATTTAATTTCACATCTTCTGGCGCATTTAGGTTTTATTTGGGATCACACCTAACATGCTTCCTTTCAAAAAACCTTTCTTTCGATCTTGCTATGTTATGGGAGTGTGATCGACATACGTATAAATGCAATATGGCGTAATATATTTACCAAGGAGATAAAACAAAATTCAATTTTTATTTGTGTTTTGTTAAATTACAACCAATAGTACACCTCTAGAAAATTTTCAGTTGTTTGGAAGTTTCTTATCTAATAAAGAGAATTAAAACAATTTTTAATTTATCTGCATAGAAAACGGTGTTAGAAAAAATTAATTAATTAATTACCACTCAAGCATAATTTGAATCTTGCCGATTTAAACGTTTTCTAATTCTTTTTACTAGACTCTGGTAAGTTTATCAATAGTTTCTAATTTATTAATAGAAAAAAAAAATTAATTTATCGCAATGACAAGTTAAACATTTATCTACTATACTGCGTTCACGATGTTTATGAGTCGTATACGGCAGTGGCAGAATGACAATTTGAGTATTGTAAACCGGGCTGTTTATTTATTAACTTGGCTTGTAAAATCTTATTGACGCTTAATGTACTTCAAGCACAGATAATATACCCTTACAAGATGCGAAGGTTTTGGAGGGTTCATATTAAGAACCTTCAAATAGGTCGGCCATTAAATAGGTGGTATTCTTGAGCGGGAAATTTAAACCGTTTTGCAATTAAAAATATTTCTCGATGATTATAAATAACCACTTGTAACTTTTAAAAATTTTTTAATAAGCAATTTTCTAGAACGCACAAACAGAATAAACATTCGCACTGAATGAGGTTAACAGAAATACCACCTATTTAATAGCGACTAGTGTCATTCGCTGTAAAATCTCGTCTCGGCGGGAAACGCTTACTTTCGCATCTTGTAAAGGTAAGTAATCTGTGCTTTAAGGTTATAATCTATGACAGTTTGACCTTTTTTTCGTAAATCTGTAAATTGATTACGCTAAAAGATTGTTTTAAGAAAATTTTGATTTCCTGTAAAATATTGAAATTAAATGTTCAAACTTTTTGCTTTAAGGATATAGACGGTGATAATCTGTTAAACTCTCGCAGTTATTTAAGAAATTTATGTGTAATTATGACTACTTTCAGATTCTGGAAATTTAAATGATATTTTTTGAGTAATTACGAGTGTGGGGACTCGTGAGAATTAAAGGTTTTTTGCTTTGTATTGCTTTAAAATTACAACTATAAAAATAGTTTTAAAGAATTTTTACTTATAATGTATTATTTACATTTGTTCAACAATAACAGTAACATATACAGTGTGTCCGAAAAGTATGGAATATCCTATATATCTCAATAAATATGCATTTTATGAAAAAATGTTTCCTATAAAAGTTGTTTAGTGTTTAAGTTTTACATTACAGGGCAATACCAAATAACTATTTTTTAAAAAAACAAAAGCGCAACGAATAATGCTTCAATTTTTTTAATGGGAAGGTATTCCTTTATTTTACTCATTTGATAGGGAATGTTTTTCTCTTTTCAATGATGTAAAACTTTGATACACTTGCATAAGTAAATTTTGATTAAAACGCAAAAAATTGTTTGAATAACGCTTAAAAGTTTATTTATTCATCTGTTACCCTTCCAGACGCGGTCTTCTAAATTTTCAATATCATCTAGCCACATTATGGTCTGTGTGATACACTTTTGTTTGTTGCAACAATTGAATGCGTCGTAGAAATGTCAGTTAATAACTGAACTGAAGCGAAAAGTTATTTGTTTAATTAATTTAAGCATTTTGATTAACGTGAGGATAACAAAGTTACAAAAATACGACTTGCTATGGATCATTTATTAGAAAAACGTCGTATCGAAATTTTAATGATGCTGGGATATGGAGAGAGAAGGAGAACACAGGAGGAAGTTTGCAATTTGTTTAATAACGTGCACCACGAATACCATATTTCTCAGTCTACTGTAAGTAAAATTTTGCATAAATTTCATGAGACGGGTTCTGTCAAAGATCGTCCAAAAACGGGCAGACCTAAAGCTCTAAATAATGAACAACGTGAGAATATAATGTTGGCTGTCGTGGAAAATCCACATATTTGTGTTCGACAAATTGCTCGTGAACATACTTTGAAGAAATCCACTGCACACGAAGTTCTAAGAAAGGAGAAGTGGCATCCGTATAAACCTTGTATAGTTCAAGAATTATTAGAAGATGATTTAGATCGAAGATTGCAATTTTGCGAAGAAATAATACATAGGCTTCAGAAAAATGCTAATTTTCATAAAAATATCCTCTTCACTGATAAGACAACGTTTTGTTTGAATGGCACCATTAACAAACAAAACACGCGCTACTGGTCTTCGCTAAATCATGGCTGGTATGTAGAAGGGCACATCTAACATCAGCAGAAAGTCAATGTCTGGGCAGGAATTATTGGAACCCAAATTTTGGGACCTTTTTTTATAGAACATAATTTAACAGCGAATGCTTATCTAGATTTTTTAAGATTTGACTTAGTTCCTGCTTTAGCTGTTCTATTTCCTAATGAACTAGATCCAGATGTACCCCATAACAGAATATGGTTGCAACAAGACGGGGCTCCTCCTCATTTCGGAATTAATGTCCGACAGTTTCTTGATAATACTTTCCCTTATCGATGCATAGACAGAAGAGGTGCAGTAGAATGGCCAGCTCGCTCGCCGGATTTAAATCCACTTGATTTTTTTCTGTGGGGCCATCTCAAAAATAAGATTTATGTGGATATGCTTGAAGATATTGAAATTCTAAAAGACCGTATTAGAACAGAGATTAGAGCTATCACACCAGAAACGATTCAAAATGCAGTAAACGAATTTGAAAGACGACTTTATCATTGCCAAGCTGTGAATGGTGCACACTTTGAACACCTTTTATGAACTGTAGAGTGTAGTTATACAAAATTTTCAATTCGTAACAGATGAATATTGAAATAAACTTTCAAACAATTTTTTGCGTTTTAATCAAAATTTACTTATGCAAGTGTATGAAAGTTTTACATCATTGAAAAGAGAAAAACATTCTCTATCAAATGAGTACAATAAAGAGATACCTTCCCATTAAAAAAAATTGAAGCATTATTCGTTGCGCTTTTGTTTTTTTAAAAATAGTTATTTGGTATTGCCCTGTAATGTAAAACTAAACACTAAACAACTTTTATAGAAAACATGTTTTCATAAAATGCATATTTACTAAGATATATAGGATATTCCATACTTTTCGGACACACTGTATATGGATCATGATCAGAAAAATACGGTTTCTACCAAATAGGTGACTTTCAGGAATTAAATGTAACCATAATTAATTCTTGAAGAATTAATGAAACTTAAGTTTGCTAGTGTGTTTGGGCGCTGACGATCAAAGCTGTGGTTTTGCAAGTGGTCCACTGATTAGAATGTTACGTACGTAGTAGGGTGTCTCTAGTACCGTTCCTTTGTTAAATGATTAAGAACTGTGGCGATACCACGCCTCCATCCTGCTGTAGGAACTTCCTCTAAGGATACCAACACCTTCACAACATTTTCCTGGGTTCCATTGCAAGTAATAAAGACCGCTGATGATCATGTATTTGTTGTACGAAGTTTTTTTCCACAAGATGATTGTTGTGATATTACACAAGAATTTTGATGCCAAATAGTTGTAAGCCCTCATTCACTTCCATTAGTTCATGAGATGAGCCCACCTCTGAAAGCGAAATAATAAACGAAGGGACATTTTCAAACGAAAAAAACTCAATATGTTTTTTCCAGTCAGATGAAATAAACTTTTCACAGTGATCACAGACATTTTGCCACATGTCTGAAGAACATTTTGAAAGAGACTCAAGGCATAAATTCCGGACACGATTTTTAGAAGATGTTCCAGAGTTTATGTGCTTGTTGTAATAAAACTTACAATACCCCCATGCCATTTCCATAACGTTATATTGACAATGGTACGGAGGCATTCTAAGAACTTCATATTCTTCCTCTTTCAGTAGTTCATTAATTACGTACATCTTTCTATCGTCCAATCGAAAAGGTTTTATTAAATCCCATAATTGCTTTTTAGAAAATTTTGAATAAAATTTGACATTGTGGTTAGTCAACCATTCTGCATTTGGCTTTTCTTGGAGGAAAACGTTGGAGGTTTGTACTATTGCACCGAATGGTAAGCAGCATTGTTCATCATAATTACACTTTTCCCCCAAGTTTTTTCAAAGCGGGAATGAGCTGATTAACCACCCAAATATCCCCAGTCATGGTCGTGTGATAATCCCGATCGTTATTTTGAGAATCTAAAAGAAAATCGCACTCTTCCGAAAACCTGTCCCTACATCCCACATGCAAAATAGTAAAACGTTTCCCTTCATTTTTAAATTAACTGGATTACTTTTAATATCCGAGTCGTGTCGAATCACGGATCCATTTTGATAGATCCATGTTTCATCTAGGTACACGAATAGGATATTTTCATTGTAAACATTTTCTAAAACAGGTAATTTTGGATGCAACATGTTTTTGTTCACAGAGAATTTTGCGACCATTAACTGATGTATATTTGTAACCCATAGATTTCAAAATCTTATACAAAGTTGTCCTCCCTCCCTTAAATTCATAATTTTCCTTTACTTTAGCCAAAATATTATTTAAAAACAATATTGATTTTGAGAGTTGTATTGCCAAATTAGTTGTTGCAAATCTTTTTTAAAAAAATGATTCCAAAACAAATTATTTTTGGGTCGTTTGCCAGATACTGAAGATTTCAACTTGTCTGGTCTGTCGCACAATCATTTCTAATTTAGAACCCCAACCTACAAAACAAGATTATCAGCTTCCGTAAATTCAAGCAAAACGTTTAATGTATTTACTTACCCCAAAAATGTCTTCTAGCGAATTATAGATATTTTGCGACTTTAAATTTGGATTAATTCTTCTAAAATGTTTGAAAGTTTTTATAATTTGCAGCTTTGTGTTTTCATTTATAATCTTTGGCATTATAAATTATTATAAGTGACATTAATAGATGCAAAATTGAAAGAAAACTTGATCTTTTATTAACAAAGCAAACGTTTGGGCAAAATTTTTGATCGTGCAACGGCGCCAAATATAGTCGGAGGTATGGCAATTTTCAAGAAACAAAAAGAAAACTCTTCCAACCTAACAAAATGAAAACATGACCAATTACGACCCATAAACATAGTGAACGGTGTATACCATGATAAATCGTTGGACTTTTGCATTATCAACCGTACTAGTGCGTTTGTGATAAACATTCTAACTTCATGCAGAATATAATTTAAGTTTATGAAGTGTTTTCTGTTTTGTTAACGTACCTATAGCGATATTCAAATTATTGTTTTGTAATATAATAAATAACAAGGTAAGCTAACTTTCAGTTATAGTTTCTATGTAGAGTTTCATCAAATGATACTAGTATTCCATCAGGCTTTGCTTTGATACATAATACATCTCTGATAGATAAGATTAAGAGTGTATATGTTACGGTCTAAGCTCGAAATTTGGTCATTACCAGTAATGGCCGGTCAATATTAGTAAAAGCTCAGCTGTTTGGCCCATATTCGAAATAATAATAAAATATTAATATTTTGCGTTTGGCCCGGCCAATACTAATAATGGCTACTTGACTTTGGCTAGAATCTAAATAGATACGTAAAAGAAGTGAGAAACCCATATTAAACTTTATTCTTTAATACTAAAGAGCATACACGTTCAAAAAACTAAATTAAAAAGCATACACTAGATTCTAAAATCACGTAATATTCATTTGTAGCATAGCAACAAACACGAAAATACTTAAATACAAAATATTATAAGCAGTCAAGTTTTAAATTATTTATTGCAACAGTTTGTAGATCTGTGACACTTTGAATTACAAAAAAGAAATTTGCTTTACACATACATCTATTCGATTTACATTTTTGGCTGCAGCTACATCAAATACGAGGGTGGTCTGAAAAGTTTCCGACCTAACAAAGATACAAGACATTTTTTCTGAAAATTTTTTTTTATTTTTCAACATAGTCTCCTTGTAACTCTACACACTTCTCCCAGCGATGCTCCCATCTCTGTAACCCGTCCAAATAGTACTCGGCATTTTTCTCTGCAAAATAATTGCCTCTTCATTCGACGAAAATCTTTGTCCTCCGAGCGCAATTTTTAGATGAGGGAACAAAAAGAAGTCGCTTGGGGCTAGATCTGGTGAGTAAGGCGGATGGTCAAGCAGTTCAAACCGTAATTCGTGGATTTTCGCCATGGCAACCGCTGAGGTGTGAGACGGTGCGTTGTCTTGGTGAAACAGGATTTTCTTTTTCTGCAAATGTGGCCGTTTTTTTCGCAAGTTCTGCCTTCAGCTTGTCAAGTAATGATGCATAGTATGCTCCTGTAATGGTTTTTCCTTTTTGAAGATAATCGATTAAAATAACTCCATGACTATCCCAAAAAACAGTCGCCATCACTTTCCCAGCCGAAAAAAACAGTTTTTGCTTTTTTTGGAGCCGGTTCCCCCTTTGCAGTCCACTGTTTGGACTGTATTTTTGTTTCGGGCGTATAATGGTGTATCCAAGTTTCATCTACAGTAATTAATCGGCGCCAAAACTCGGATTTATTTCGCCTAAACTGCGCCAAAAGAGCGTTGGAAATATTCATTCGAACACGTTTGTGGTCTAACGTGAGCAAACGCGGCACCCAACGCGCGGACAGCTTTCTCATGCCTAAATGTTGATTTAATATGTGACAAACACGTTCTTTTGACATGTTCATAACCTCTGCTATCTCTCTCACTTTAATTCGGCGGTCGTCTAGCACCATTTGGTGAACTTTGGCGATGTTTTCGTCGGTAGTTGCAGTTTTTGGACGTCCCGAACGTTCATCGTCTCCCAAGCTCTTACGGCCACGTTTAAATTCAGCAGCCCAAAATTTCACTGTGGCAAATGATGGTGCAGAGTCCCCATACACAGAATCCAACTCATCTTTTATTTGCGAAGGCGTATTGCTTTTCAAAAACAAATATTTAATGACAGCTCGATACTCGATTTTGTCCATTTTCACAAAAAAACTCACATCAACTCACTTAAACGATTGTTACATAAAAACTGCACGTCCAAAATGGCTGAAACTTTGGTGAGTAACTGTCAACAGATGAACAACGAAATTCGGTAGCTTTTATGTACGAGTGCTGCCATCTTCACGTTGAGGTCGGAAACTTTTCAGACCACCCTCGTATATCCTTGTCCACCTGTTAGAAACTGTGCAGAGGAGACTTGACGCAACGAAATTTCTTCCTTTGGGACAGAACACACAATTAACTCACTCCTAGAATACAGTTGTTTTAAAATCCCCTTATTAGTGCCAATTTTGTAAAAACCATCTTGAGTTTCCAAAATAGTGCCTAAAATACTTCTAAGATCACCACGACCTCGGTCTACATCAGGAACACGAATTCTTACAGTGTCTGCTACATGAATTGTTGAAAACTTTATGTCGGAAAATTTTAACATTTTAGCACCTTGTATTTTTAAATTTTCGTGTGCATTCTTTCGCTTTACTTTTATCTCTTTCTGATTATCTACAATAATTTTTATACTTTCAGTATCAACATTGCTGGAAACTTGGGCTGCGTCTTCACTTGTGGAAATGTTAGTAGTTTCATTTACTGTTTTCAGAGCTAGTAGCTTGAATGATAGTATCAGAATTATCATCTCTGTCATCTATTACTTGCTCTGGGCATTGCGGATCGTTGTCTTGAAAATTTGTATGTAAGTCATCTTCAGCTTTTTTTAAAGCTTCTTCCGTTGTTAGAGATTCAATTACGTTTTTAGATAAGTATGAATCACTTTTCCTTTTGAACCAAACAAAGCTTCGTATGGACTTTGTCGTATCCCGTCGTGGTATGCCCGATTTTTCATTAATTGTATAAAACGCACACCTTCGGCCCAGTGGCTACTGTTGGAACTCTGCATCCATGTCGTTAACATATTTTGAACGTCCTGATTAGCCCGTTCTACAGAATCCTGACTCTGACTATGACGAGGCTTCCCATGGACAATTTTCAACTCCGGCCACATGACAGTAAGCTCATTAACAATCTGATTTGAAAACTCCCGACCAGTATCAGATTGCAACACACTTGACTCATCAATTATAGCAAAAATATCAAGCAACTTCGGCTGCTGTTTTTGTCTTCAACGGTCTAAGTAAAACAAATTTTGTCAAGTGATCTTGATAATTTAAAATGTATTTATATTCTCCATCTGCATTCGACCGCATATCTATAAGGTCTACTTGACATCTCGAATTCATTTCCTTAAACAACAGTGGCTTGGAAACTAAAACTTTTTTTGGCATGGATTGCTTTTGTTGGCAAGGTTTACAGAGGGTTAAGTAGACCATTATAATTTCTTTCTAATATTTTTTATATTTTTGTTGCAACACCAAATAACTCATCTTTTTCTAAATAATACAAAATTGTTGGTTCTTCTGCAGAGACCGCTTGTATAAGCTTCTCCAAACCATTTACAACAATAACATCAAATCTTGATAACCGACGATAATCTAATGGTACCTTTTTTGCTTTATTTTTGCCGCTTTTACTTCGCTAATAATTCTACCATAAGCTTCACGACTAAATAAATTTGTGTTATTAGCTGAAAGAAACAGAAAATTAGAAACAGAGAATTATAGTAGACTGTAAGAATGTGAGGTTATGAAACTCTATGAATTTATTTATTAATCGATTTACCACTACTAAACCTTACCCTTTTTAGCCAAAAGGAGCTCTATATTACTATTAAACTTTTCTTTCATCTCCTCCATTATGTCGTCAATGATGTAACTGTCTAATATCGCACAAATAAGAAACTCTACTACGGGTACGATGCACGTACACTTGTTTCTAGAAATGGCCGAATTGTATGTGCTGTTACGCATAATGGCCGGCCTAAACTCAAAATACAGGTGACAGTAAAATAATTTCGGGATTAGACAGCCCGGTTTGGTCATTTCAGGTAATGCCCGGCCAATACTGATAAAGATCAATTTCGAGCTTAGGCCGTAACATATACATTTGTTAACTTATTTTGCGTTTCTTGCACTCCTGAAAATAATCAGTTTGTAGGTTTTGTCTACTAATACTGTTGTTTTAAGTTAAAGTTTGTTACCTTTTAAAGGTAGGTTAAAATAATAAACATCTAATTGTAATTGGTAAGTAGTAATAGCTACATGATTTCTGGAGTTTATTTGTGTTGTGTACTTTATTAGAACTTTAAGGGACATTTCTTTAAATGGTGTTTAGACAACGTAAATGCAAACTTGCAGATTTTTGCATGCGACCTTGTGAACATATACCTTTCAGTTTAGTGCACATTTTATTATTATTTGTTTTTATAAAACCACGAAACCGAAACGCTTGGTTTGGATTTATTATAGACAAAAATACAAATAAATATTGACTCTTCAAATAAGGGTTAGGAGATATTGCTAGAAATAAACTGACCGGCAACAGAAACCGGCCATCCTGAATAATTTCGCAAAACCACTTTGAAAATTATTAATTTCAATGCCACGGCGGTTGAATGATGTAATTCAAGCTCGAGGAGGACATAGACACTACTAATAATTATCAGGAGGTCCATTATAAACAGCCACATTTATTGTTTTTAATTAAGAAAGTATCGTATTTAGACTGTTTTTGTTTACTGCTTAAATTTAATTTAATTCTGTATTAATTTGTCTCTTTTTTTAGCTAATCTGTACATCATGTATCAGCAGTAAATGGTTCTTAAATCAAATAACAATCACTGATTAAAATAATAATTGTTAAAGTGGTTTTGGAGATATTTCAGGGTGGCCGGTTTTTTTGCCGTTTAGTATATAATTTAGAGTGAAGCGTGAAGTTTCTGTATTCAGCGAGTGGCAATTTTATGTAATAATTAAGAGTTTTTTCAGTTGTTTACGAAATTTAAACCAACGCTTTTACTTTTTGTTTTATTTTCATTACACAGATAACGTAAAACACCTGAGAACATGGCCAACTGTATAACGCGTACTTCAATTAACTTCATTAACTTGCTTTTAACGTATCCATATGGTCATGGTTTAACATACCGATGGTGTCAACACCATAATTATACTGTGGTGTCAATGCAATACCTCGTAAGTTCTCCTGCGTCAAGTTTACAGGAAATAGGAAAAGTTCATTCAAGTATTTCTCGACAAAATTTTTCAGAGGTTCGGCAAAGACTTTGGTAAATTTTGTATAAATGGGCAGAAGTAGAGAACCATTGTTTCAAATACAATTTACTGCTATCCCTGCGACAATAGTAGGGCTAAGTAACTTAGGCAAGTTTTCAAGAAATTCTTGAAGAAATCTTATCTACCATTTACTTCTCTGGGTAAGCAACTAACTTTTGGCACTATGGATTTTTCCACCCAATCCTTCACTGACCATTCTCTCAATCCCAAAGTGTTGAAGATCTTTTTTTTACAAACTGGTATCTTGTTTTCACCAACTTTTAAGAAATAGAATAATGTATTTGACCTTCTAGAGGTTTCAGAATTTATAGTTTACCTCTTTGTCCCCTTTTTTACGACTAAATAAGTGACGTAATTTTTGTTTCTTTCCAGTTCAGATTTTTCCAACACGATTCAAATATTTCTTTTGTTCATCAATATTGAAAATGGTATTGCAAAATCTCTTTGCAGATTTTTTGCAAGTCTCTGAATTGCACGACTGTTTATGTTTTCTCTCTTCCTTTTTAGTATTCTGAAACGTTAATTTCTGACCTTTCGGACGTCGAAACCCTGTGTACTAATTTCCTTTCATTCTTAAAATTTTATTTCTCTTACGTTTGGAACCTTTACTAAAAATTAATTGTTCCTGAGAGTGTTGATCCTGTAAATCATAGCCATCGTTGTCTTTATTTTTCCTCTACTCATACTTCCTTCTGCGTTTTTCTCCGATTCCTCTTCATATAATTCAACTTTTTCATTGTCTGAATTTTGCTCATCAAATCCGTTGGATTTTTCCAGAAAATCGTTTGGGCGTTTTCTGAGTATTGTAACGCCCACCAAAACCGTACAGATGTTCTGCTCGACGTAATATTCGAGATCTGTGTTGTGTGAGTTTCGCTTTAGTGACCTGAGAAGACTCGACTCAATTGGTTTAACTTCGCATTTATTTACATGGCACGCCGAGATAGCTCCTTAAAAAATTCGTAACTCCCAAACCAACGATCTGATCGAGCTGAGATGTTTTTTCAAGCGACTAGAACTATCTCTCAAACCCTCCAGAGCGTTTACTAACAGCGCGGGACCGTTTCGGGGATAGGTGACAGCAAACAAAGTAAATTCGGGCTCTTTCGGACCTTTGCGACGTGGTGACAACTCGGCGTTAGTACCATCGAATGCACCATCGAACAGGGTGTACAAAAGGTTTGATACGTGCTTTTCCTAGAAGATTGTTTTCAAGGCCAAAAACAGGAAAACCCGGAAACGGCGAAATAGGGTACTTGCAGTTAAAAACGTATGTTTGGCCACAAGTGTCTCTGAGTGTCCTCTTAGATATTGTGTAAGCCGATTTTCGAGCTTTTAAAAAATGTCTTTAAAACGGAGTGGGGTGAAAAACTATTTTTAAATAATTCACATTCTCTGATTTTTTGGTTTTAACATCGAGTGATTTTCATTAGTTCTAAAAAGAGACTCCTGATTGCAATGCATCAAATTGTGTTGAGAGCTCAAGTTATATTTTGGTGAAGAATTTCCAATTATTTTATAGGATAAAATAAATAAAACCGTTGCTGGAGATATTTCGCACTCTTGAATATTTTATTCTTATAGTGAAGATTATAAGTACCAAGAGATCGCAACCATAGCACGTGTTTAGTAATAGTTGTAATGATTACTCTTTGTGCTTTCGCATCTCTTTTTTCAAATTCTGTTTTAACATGTTTTATATATGTATTTCATCTTAGATTTGATACTACCATACTTTTTGTAGGATACTTCTCTTTTATTCACCATCAATTTATTCACATTCATACAATGCGAGTATATCAAGATCTTGATTTATTTCCACACTTTTTATATTATGCGTTCCCTGGGCCCGTAACCTATGAAGCAGGGTTAAACGCAGTGTAAATAAAAGTCTGTTAATATTTATATTGTTTAATGAACACAACTAATAAAAATAAGCAAGATAAAAAGCAAAACCAAAAGCTTATAAACATAAAGTCACTAAAGGTCTGATGTTACTAAATCTAAATGTAGGCACACAAGTTTGTGTGGAAAGCATAGAACACCCAACATACCAGGTGTACAAGTATACCTATGAAATGAGACTTTCAGCTATTAGACCACAGATGTCGCTAGGAGTATTTTTAAACTGTCCCAAATGTCTTATTTTTTTTGTCTGTCATCTGTCAACAATATTCAATTCATTGTTTGTGATGTTTCATACAACAACGCATTTTTTTCGCTTTTAAAAATGTCGAATTTCGTGCCTTCAAACTACGATTTGCGGACATCGTTGATTTTCTGTTATCAATTGAAGAAAAACGCTTCTCAAGCTCATCAAATGCTTATAGAAGCTTACGGTGGACATGCTCTAAGCAGAGCACAGTGCTTCAGGTGGTTTGAAAAATCCCGAAGTGGTGATTTTAGCGTGGAGAACGAGGAACGTGGCCGGCCACCGAAAAAGTTTGAGGACACCGAATTGCAAGCATTGTTGAATGAAAATGATGGTCAAACGCAAGAAATGATGGCAGAGCAGTTGGGAGTGACCCAAAAAACCATTTGCAAACGTTTGAAAGACATGGGCATGATTTTAAAGGTCGGAAGATGGGTGCCGCATGAACTGACTGAAAGGCAGCAAGAGAACCGAAAAACCACTTGTGAAATGCTGCTCTCCCGGTTCAAAAGGAAGTCTTTTTTGCATCGAATCGTTACGGGTGTATTTCTCCAATCCCAAGCGTAAACGATCGTATGGTCCGCCCGGCCACAAGCCAAAATCAACGGCCAAACCAAATCGCTTCGGCCGCAAGGCAATGCTGTGTGTTTTCTGGGATCAGCATGGTATGATTTGGTACGAGCTATTAAAACCAGGTGAAACAGTTGACGGTGCACGCTACCAACGACAATTGGCCGATTTGAACAGCGCTATACACCGAAAACGCCCAGAATATGCCGATCGGCGTCACAAAGTAATTTTTCTTGATGACAATGCACCACCACATCGAACAAGAGCGACCCGGGAATTGGTGGAGACGTACGATTGGGAACCGCTGGTGCATGCGGCTTACTCACCAGACTTGGCGCCTTCCGATTATCATTTGTTTGCATCGATGGGCCACGCACTTTCCGAGCAGCGCTTCAATTCTCACGAAGAAGCCAAAAAATGGCTCGATGATTGGTTTGCGGCCAAAGACGGCCAATTTTTTTGGCGCGGCATTCACAAATTGCCTGAGAGATGGGTAAAATGTGTCGCTAGCGATGGCTATTATTTTGAAGATTAAATTTGTAACCATTTTTTGTTAATAAACGTTTAAAATTGAAAAAAAAAGTCTCATTTCATAGGTATACACCTATGTACCTTAATTAGAAAAAGTAGTTTATAAAAAATTTACTTCTTAAATATTTCTACTAACTATATGAAATCATTTTTATTTAATTTCAGATAAACAAGCATCATGGCTGAATCAAACATACCAAAATCAGTACTAGAAAAATTCTGATGTTTTTGATGTAAAAACTACTTATGTATCCCTACAATATCAATATTGCCCATTCTTTATGTGGAACTTGTTCAATTTCATCTGATGGAATCACATACAGAGAATTGATTCTCGAAGATTTTCTAAAAAACGCTTAAATATCCATGCAAGTTTGAAGATCATGGATGTACAGCTCTTTCACTATTTGGTGAAACACAAGAACATGAAGCTCAATGTGTTCATCGTCTAATAGCTTGCCCAGTTTCATCGTTATGCGCTTGGAAAGGGGCTACACAACAAATGCTTTATCACTTCAGTACTGACCACTCGGATTTAATGGCTGATAAAATGGAATTTAAATTAAGCATGTGTACTAAAGATGAAGAAGGACATTTATTTGTCTACAAAAACGGGATTGGTGTGTTTTTAAAGTATTGTTACAGTTGTGCCCCAAGTACTTTACAGTACGACATAAAACATTTCAATGCAGAATATAAAGAAATTCTGGTAAAGATCTCAATAGCAAATGATTTAGATCCGGATTATAAAGTTCATGTGAAAGGAAGAGTATCTTTCTGTCATAAAGATTCAAACGTCAAAACATTATCTTTGAACAATTTCCTTTCCATTTAGAACATTTGCTGAATGCATTTCAATCAGCCTTAATTGACAAGTTGATAAAAGTAAAAAAATCCATTGCAAGAAATGAAGATAATAAGAGTGTGAATTATGCTTTGATAGAAACCTTAAAATGTCTAGTTGTCTAGTTTTATCTAGTCTATTCATATGCCCCCACCATCTTAACTGTGCTTTCTGAATATATTTGCTGACACTTTCTACTTTTAGTCTTTCTCTTATAGTTTCATTCCTAATATTGTCCATTATAGTGACATTTGCTACCCTTCGCAAATACTTCATTTCAGCTGCTTGAAGTCGTTTTTGTAGCCTATCTGTTACCACCCATGTCTCACTTCCATATAACAAAGTTGGCAGGTATACTCTCTTATAGACCACTAGTTTTGTTTTTGTACTAATTTCTTTTTTGTTGATAAAACCATTTTTCATTGCATGAAATAGTTTCACTGTCGCTGTTATTCTGTTATTTATTTCTGTTGCAAACTTTCCTGTTTTATCTATAGATGTTCCTAAGTATTTCATGCTGTTGACCTGCTCTACTTTTTCGTCATTAACTTGTATATTATCTATTATTTCTTCGTTAGATATGACAATGATTTTAGTTTTATTCCTATTGATTTTTATCATTTTTATTTTCCCATTTTATCAAACAGGTTTTTCCTCCTAATCTGTGGGTTGATTTCACATTTACATCAATCTTCAGTTGTTGTTTTAAAAAATTTTCCATTACGTCTTGTAGTTGTCCTGAATTGTATGTATGTATGTCCAGTCCGTATATTACTCTTTTTTCATCTCTTGATTTTGCTTTTTTCAGTTCCTTATTTTCTTTCTTTAGATTTTCTGATTCCTTTCTTAAACTTAACATTTTATCTCTGTATTGCTTTTGCTCTTCTCTCATTTCACTAAATTCCATTTTTAGTTCCTTCATCATTCTTTTTAGCTCAACGATGCTGCCCTCTTCTTGTTTGTGAGTTTTTCCAGGTGATCTTGGTGTTCTCTTACTTTTCTCAAAAGCGTCTTCTTCTCTATTCCAAACTCTTCGTTTTTACTCCCTTCATCCGTTGAGTACTCTTCACTGTCTATCTTTAAATATTTGAGTTAGGTTTTAGAGGGCTTTGCAATAATAAAATAAATTAAATCACACCCCTTAGGTGTATGGGTATTTGTATGCTTTACTGTTATTTGGGTTGCCTAACAGAACTTTGAAAGAGCGGAAAGTATTATCACTCAAGTCGACCTTTCGGAAGTGATGGTACTTATCTTTTATTACTATTTGTTATTTACTTATTATATTTCTAGCCTATTAACCAAGATATACGTAATTCTTATCTTACTCCTATTTACTATCTGAATTCACCACTATTCATATATCCTTTTCATTATATAATTTTGTATAAATTCACTCGTAATGTCCCAAAATTTGATTTTAACTACAGAGCGAAATAATACACGTGCACACAACGCAAATTCACCTGTCAAATTCCGCTTTGGAAAAATGCCAAGTTCAAATCGCAAGTAAAATTATTTTCTTTAAATTTGCAAAAGATATTTTAGATTTTTCAAAACAAATCTTCAATAAACTAATTTTGTATTTAAATTTAAAAATATAAAAGAATTAGAAAGTAAGCACACTTTGTTTGAAATTCTAGATTTTTTCCATTTTAATTAAAAGCTTTTTCTCGGTAATTAATATGTAATTGATTTTGTTTCATATGTATGTTTCATAATAAATTGTGTATGATCTGAAAAGATTTTATTGTATTTATTTCTTTTTGATAGAATTATTCGTGCAGAATAAGATTAGATCTTGACGATGAAGAAGCATGCGATCTATTGCAAATGCTAAATGCAAAAAGATGTCTGTAGTCAAAAGTAAACACTTTTTCAGAGTGACAGAAATGATGACAAAAATATTTTTTAGAAAAAATTATTCAGAGATTGAATTTGAAAAATAAAAACTCAAAAAATCTTCCTATTCAATTATTTTGTAAGAGGTGACATTTATCGGTTGTAAAGCTGAACGCGCAACATATGGATATGGCTATATAAAAGTGGTTCGGTCACTAAATATTCGATCTATTATTATTAGTTATGGTAAAACTTATGAAGTAATAAATAATACAGTTATTCTGCACTTTAGCAAAGTCCTTTTTACTTAACCTAAAGGACTTATATTTTAAAAAAGTCAGAAGAAGTATTAATAACATGTAACGATTTGTTATCGTTAATAACTATTTTTTTGCAATTATTAGTAATTAATTTTTAAAATCTTTAATATTGCTGTCACTATTGGTTGCGTATATTCCAGCCGCTTTGTGTTTCGGTTTATTATCGTTAGGTGGAGTTTGTTTTAAAATGTGCAATTCTCATCAGCCCCCTGCATCAGCCCCTCTTTTGTTATACCTACGACCAGTGAACTCTACAGGGCGATCTAAGATTCCGCTCTAGTAAGATGATAGGTTTTATGTTAGGAGATAAAAAAAATTAGGAGCAGAGAGCGACATAGTGCCTCTGGAAGCATAATCTAAAAATATTCTGAACTATACAGGGTGTTTGACTTGTTTGTAGCAGTATCTTATTTTAGTAATCTTTAACAAAGTTATTTGCAACACGATTGATGTAGCAAACCGTAACTTCCCATCCTGTTTAGTTCCAGAGATATCTCAAAATTTTTAAAACAATGTAAAACTAAATTTTTTCAAAGAAATAGAAATATCTCAAAAATGGTGCAATTTAGACCAAACATATGGTTAATAAAAATGATTCTAAACTTAATAAGAAATCCAAGAATGAAGTAATATACAGGGTGTCTCATTTGAAAAAATAAAGTAAGATACTCGGTTAACCATAGGATTTACATAAGAATAATTTTTAAATTTTAACTTTTAACCAGTTTTAAACAAGATCAGTTTTGACATTTTTTGCCTTATAAACGCTTCTTTGCCATGTATCTTCAAACTTAAATTGCTTGATAATGCAATCTGCACTTTACAAATATGTCTACCATTCTTTTAACTAATTATAGTTCATGCAAATCTTCAAATATGAATTCTTTACATTTAGGATGTTCTGGTTTAAGGAAAGAAGCTATATGACAAAAAAGGCTTAGTGTTTGTCGAGAAATTTAATGCAAATAATTGCATCTTGTGTTTGAGATGACGTACGACCTTACGGCTGCTAAATCTGAGAGGTTTCGAATGATTCAATTTTACTCGAAAGTGACGCATTCTACGGAAAGATCGCAGAAGTAAAGTAGGCTTAATTTCTGTCAAGAAATGCGCCTGCTAAATATTTGCACTCACACAAACAAATTGTACATAGTTATTCTTTTGTTTTAGAAAATTGTTAAATAAAACACAAAAAAAATATTGTCATTATTTAATCTTATTACTCTTTGTGTTACATTTGCGTTTTTAAGACAGCAACTGCCTAGATTGAACATGAATAACTAAAACGCCATCTTCTTCATGCGGATATAATTCTATCAACGCACGTCCATCATTTCCTACATGAACTACCTTACCAGTACATTTACCATTTTTATCGACGTTTCCGCTTATGATATCGCAATAGATTCCAGCCGGCAAGCAAGTTTGTAAAGTTTGTCTTAAGTCTCCCCAATTTGTAAAAGCAACAAATCCTTTATCGCCACGGCAAAAAGCGATTTGTTGGTCGCCGTTAGACCACCAGTTATTCAAGTCCGTGCCGTAAACTACGTTTTTGAAACCAACCATGTTATAAATTTGACGCCATCTGTGTTCGCAAACCCATCCATTACCGCAGGTATCATCAGAATTAATGATTGGTGAGAGAATGTTGCCGTTATTGTCGTGAGGAGGTCCTGGAAAAATAAAAATTTATCTTTTTCGAGAATCTTAACTCAAATAGGTCTTACCTGCATCGCTGTGATCAAAAGCAAAACTGGACATAATTCTAGTAATTCCGTATGGATGTGCCAACATGAATGCGGTAGCCATTTTATATTGTTTAGAATTCTTATAGGTGAGAACATTAGAACCACCAGCACCATGACCTCTTTGATTGTCATGATTGTCCACAAATATCAGCGCATTGTGACTATCTAGAAAGCCCCAACCGGTACCCCAGCTAGATAAATATGTCAATTTGTCGTTTCCTCTGAATACTCTTCCGATTTCTGCGCTGTGTTTGAATTCAGTTACTGTTCCGATTCCAGTATATTCATGACGGCTTATAGCTTCACCACCTTTGCAAATTGTAAATATTGAGAAATATTTAAATAGTTATTAATCTAGTTGTTAATACCTAAATCAATAACTTCTTGGAATATGAAAGGTCTGGAAGATCGAGGGAAACCAAATGTTATGTTTAGGTCGTTAAGATTGTTATAGATGTATTCTAAATCGGCCGGCCACATGTGTTTTGCTGCATCTACTCTAAATCCGGCGACTCCCAACTCAATTAGATGATTTAAGAAATCGAGTATCTTTGTCCTCACGTAATCCTTTCCCTAAAATAAAATATTTTAGTAATTTTTAACTTTGAAACTATTACTATTAGTCAAAAAAGGGTAGGTTAGGTCATGAAACTCTTAGCAAAGCATGTCTTACATTAAGCACTCTTAACTTCACAGTTTCATTGTATAACGTTACCTAAAAATTTATTTATTAATTTAAACACTCATTTCATTTCCCTGTTTTAATTCCATTTACAATAAATGTTAAATCCTGCTCAACATATTTAAACATTCTTTGTCGTAATCCTACTCTACTCCCAAAGCTTTTTTTCAACATCTACAAGAAAATGCCAGGCCTCAGTGGTACGGCACGAATCACCTCCGACCAACACGACCTACATGCCAAGCTCGCCACCCTGAGCCGCCATGTAGGACACCGTCCCTCAAAAATCTCTACATTTTCCTGCGTCCTTCTGAGTGTCAAGCTCGACATCACCGAGGAGGGCGTGTGCCAAGTCCTCAGACAACAGCAGCTCTGTTTCATCCGCGTGTGACGCATAAGGTCCAAAGCGACGGATAGGGAGACAAGACTCTTGCAGATTCATCACGGCCAGCCAAGAATCGCTCGACCAACTCCTGAGCGGTCGGTTCTGAATGTTCCACCACATCTACAAGGCAGAACCTTTCCACGCTCCAACGCCCCAATCCGCGCAGTGCGGTCGCTGCCTCAAATTTGACCATTTCACTTCCCGCTGTCCCCTCAGGCAACCCGTTTGAGGCGTCTGCAGCCCATCTGCGGGTCTTCTTACGTCACCTTACCCTCCACGATCGTAGCTAGACAAGCATGCGTTAACGTAAAACGATGACAACGCCTGTTTTGCCTGGGTTATAGTGCCCACCTTCTATCCTGACGTACATGATTCAGAAAAGTGAGCAGCTACCCTCACTATTCTACAGTTTTAAATGTAGCAGGCCTCAGGTTTGTCATGACGATTGGCCAGATCAAAATGTGTAGAAAGCTCCAGAACATCTCGGTCAAAGGTGAAAACGCTTTAAAGACCGTGCCAGCCCGCCTAACCAAGAATAAAAAAGATCGACACGCCATTCTGTTAATAACACAGGATACGTATGAGGAGGATGCTGCAAAAATTAGATTCCACTGGGTGAGCATAAAGAACTTGAGCAGGTTGGTCAGGTCTGCATGGCAAGAAATTTGTATGTGAGCGCTGCCTCCATTATTTCTATAACGAAGACAAGCTGAGAAATCACGAGGTTGACTCTCAAGAGATAAGCGAGTGTTGGGTCAAGATGCCGTATAAGGAGGAAGTTCAAAAATCTGGCCAATTCTCTGAGAGTACAGTTCATCATATACGCCGACTTCGGATCCCTGTTGAAACCTATAAAGAAACAAAAAAGAAAGGCTAGCGAGCTCTACCAAGAACACAAAGCCTTCAGGGAAGGTTACTACTTCCACTGCGCTTACGATTCTTTTCTGTTGTTCTATAAAAGTCATCGAGGCCCAGACTGCCGCAAATGGTTTATACAAGAACTCAAATAAGTAGCAAAAAATGTTGAACCGGTGTACTGGGCAGCCCAACCCATGCAGCTAACTCCACAGAAGAAATAGAACTTCCGAGCAGCATCTGCATGCCACATTTGTACCAAACCGTTTGACGACATAAAAGTCCGAGACCATTTCCATCTAGCAGGAGAGTTCCGAGGTGCAGCACATCAAGTCTGTAACATAAATTATCAAGACAAGAAGGTCGTATCGGTAGTGTTTCAGACAACGAAATTAAATTCCGTTTCAGCGATTTATGTGTCTAAGGTAGACAAGTTAGCATTCTATCTGACCGAATGCAAAACTCTGAAACAGCAGTTTGGACTTGGACAATGAAAAGCTCCAATTGTTGACACAAAACATGATCATGCCGATTCGTGGCACCAACTGGACAAACCAGATCTTGCCTCTAAACAAGAAGACTCAAGAGACGAGCAAGGTGTGGAATAAATTTACGTGTAAAACCTTGGGCGACTACTTGGACCTATACTTCAAAACCAACCTGCTCCTGCTGCCCGACGTCTTCAAAAACTTTCTCCCTCGAGATCTACTAACTCGATCCTGTCGACTATGTCTCCTTGCCAGGTCTAACTTGGGACGCAATGCTCAAGTATACCAAAGTTGAGTTGGAACTGCTCATCGATATAGACATGATGCTGTTTGTGGAACGGGGCATCCGAAGAGGCCTAAGTCAATGCAGTAACCAATTTGGCAAGGCGAATAATTCATACATCTCCAGCTACAACTCCAGCTGACTCACATCGTGCTTGATGTACTACGACTTGAACAATTTGTATGGGTGAGCAATGGTAGAGTTCCTGCCGTATAGAAGCTTAAAGTGCTTAATAGCGTAGCAGCTGTTCGAGATGATTTACCCAAGGGATATATTCTCGAAGTGGACATCGAGTATCCGGAACACCTGCACGACCAACACAAAGATCTACCCTTGCTGCCTGTACACAGCACTGTACCAGGGTCCACGCAGAAAAAGTCAAGGGCCATACTCAATGGAAAGCAGCGCTATGTTATCCACTAATGGGTTCTCAGACAAGCTTTGAAGCATGGACTGAAATTGAGAAATTGTACAAGATGGGCGTCTACTCAATGTGCTCCTTCCGGTTGTTCGAGTACAGGAGAGAAAACCTGTAATATAGCATTGCGGTCTTTATGACCATCAGGCCCGAGAAGGCCGATAGGACCGAAAGATCCAAACGACCCAGATTCGGAAAACGTTATTTGTTGGTTAGATATTGTACAACATGACCATACTGTTGATCAGTACCTACAAAGAAAAATGTTTCCAGACATTACAGGTGAGCTAAGAGTTTAAGTATTAAAGGTTTTTGTCGAAATGCCGAGAAGTTCAAAAGCCCCGACAGGCCCGAAGGCCTGAACGGTCCAACAAACCCGACAAGCCCTAATAGCCCGACAGATGGCTTGACAGGTCCGAGAGGGCCGACAGGACCAAAAGATCCAAAGTTCAACAAACACGACAGGCCCAAACGCCCCGATAGAGAAGCCCGAAGGACCGAGAAGTCTAAAAGCTCCGAAAGGTTCGATGGCCCGAAAAGTCCAACAAACTCGACAAGCCCTAATAGCCCGACAGAAGACGAACAGGACCGAAAGATCCAAATGATCCTGATAGACCCGAAGGCCCGAGAAGTCAAAAAGGCTTGACGACACGAGAAGTTCAACAAACCCGAGAGGCCCTAACAGCCCGACAGATCTGTATGGCCTAACAGGCTCGAGAAAGCCGACAGCACCAAAAGCTCCAAACGGCCTCTGTAGACCCGAAGGGCCGAGCTTTCCGAAAGACCCGACAACCCGAGAAGTCCAACAAACCCGACAAGCCTTAATAGTCCGACAGACTTGTATGGCCTGACAGGCTCGAGAGGGCCAACAGGACCAAAAGATCCAAAGTCCAACAAACCCGATAAGCGCGAACAGCCCAAAAGAGACGTTCAAAGGGTCGAGGAATCCAAAAAGTCCGACAGACCCGTATTGCCTTACAGACTGGTATGACCTGACAGGCTCGAAAGATTAAAACAACCCGGTAGACCCGAAGGGCCGAGAAGTCTAACGGCCTGAAGGCCTGTGAGATTTAGACGGCTCGATAGATTTAAGAAACCAAAAGAGCCAAGAAGTCGAAAAAGCCTGGCAGGCCCGAACGGTCCAAAAGACCCGTATGGTTCGACAGGCCCGCGAAGGCCGACAAGCTGCAACAGCTCAAAAGGTCTGAAAGACCGAACAGCCCGATTGACCAGACATAGACCCGAGAAGCACGACAAATTTACAAACTCAGACTCAAACCTGAGCTTTGGTTCGGGCCGTGTAAAGGCCCGACTAAAAATCCCGGTCCGTGCACGCTTCTATTACCTGCATTGTTAGGCGTATCGGTATGCCACAGCTTAATGGCACTTAGCAAATAACCTTGAAGAGAGGTTTGTAGCTTTAGCTTTAAGTTAATTCTATAAAATTGCACTTAATTAGTTACAAGTGGCTATAGTGTTTGCACTTGTACGTACTACATTCGTTTGTTGTATGTTATACATGGACACCAAAAAGGAAACGGTATTATGATGCTTGAATCCGTTCAATATCAAAAACCGCAGGACAAATCTTAAGATGTGTGACTTCCTACAACTCTAAGCTAAAAATAAAGTATGTAGAACAGTCGAATAGTCTTGGAAAATCTGTGATACTTGTAGACAAAGATTTTTAAAATTCTAAAAATCCAAAAAAAAGTGAATCTGGTTCTTCTGGCAAAAATAATAATTGTGTTCATGAATTTAGTGTTTCAGAAACTAGGTAGGTACGTTACTGACCAACTGTTCGATGGGTAACTTGAACAAAGCTAGGAAAATAAAAATTTCACTTTTTGTTCCAGTAACGTAGCGGAAGAAAGAACTTTGACCAAACAATGCCCTCCTATCAGAAGCTGCAAGGAATACAAGGTGTACTCAAAAATATGTCACGTACAAGACCTAGAAGACTCATCATAGAAGAAGTCGCAATACAACGAAATAATCCAAAACACTGATATATCGTTTTTACAAAATAAACAAAAGTCTACAAATTGAAATTTAAAGTTTAGAGTTCGAATTGTACGTCAAGAAGTGCCTCCCCCTCAATACAAATCGACGTTTTTGCGTTTTTTTCGAAAAATTATTTGCGTGGGAATTACTCAGTCTGTCGTGTTTTAGTTGGGCCACTCTGTATTTTAATAATGTTAGCGCGTTAATAAGTTTATTAAAAAATGAATATGCGAATTTTAAGCTTTTAACAAATTCCACGAAACCTCCAGGAGAAAAAAATTAATGTTATTAGATTCATTTTTCTTTCTCTTTCCTAAATCTCACTGTCAAAGTTGTTCCTTTTATAAGCAAATATAAAAAATAATCGTTATCATCAATTTAAAATTATAACAAAAGAGAGAAGACCTTGAAGAAACAATACGTTCTACTGTGATATGAGCATTTATAAATATCATATCAGATTTTGATAAGAATATTAAAATACAAAACTTTTCAATACCTGATTCAAATCATTCAATCCAACCAACTGACAGTTGCGAACTCGATCAGGATTTTTTTGGTAATCTTCCCCGTTGATACTACATACAGGATTAAAATCCCAGGAGCTGTATGGTACACCAGGATATTTCTGATTAACGGGATCACTAGGATTTCCACCTGTACCTGTTTGATTTACTTGCCCTCCTGTCATATGATTGATTATGGCATCTACATAAATTCTAAAGTAACAGTATATTAACATATGGATGTACAAGAAATGTAAACAATTCTCACCTAATTCCAACTGCATTGCAACGTGTTGTCATATCTAGAAAGTCTTTCTCATCTCCAGATCGAGTGGTTAGTTTATAACTAACCGGTTGGTACCTTTCCCACCACGGGTGATCATCTAGTGCTAGATTTTCACTTACTGGAGATACCTGCAGGGTATAAATATCAATACAGCAAAGAAATCTTTGATATTTTTGTCTTTCTTCTTACCTGAATACCTGCATATCCTTTGTGTTGAAGGAACCTTTCACATTCGTCTGCAATATCTTGCCATTTCCATTCGAACAAGTGTATTATAGTATTTCGGCCATTCCACCAATGAGGATCTTTTTGGGAAGAGCAGGATGAAATTAAAAGCAACAAGCTAAAAGCAACAAGTGTTTGCCGCATCTTGCTGTTGATAGAATACTGTTGCTATACAAAGCAAGCTTCTAAAATAACCCCTTAATTAATCTTATCTTGAGATGCAGATATTATCACGCGCTGTAGATAAATCTGAAAAAAACATTAAACCTGGCTGGAGAAAATGTTGAAAAAGTGCAAATTAGTACGTTTTAACAACTCTCAACAGTTGTTGTTGGTGGTGCCAACTCTGTTAAAATTCGATTTTTAAATATCTCGCTTTTCTGTTAGTAACAAATTCTTTAGAAAAAAGAACTTAAAAAATAAATATTAATTTTAATAGAAAACGGTTAGATTTAGAGGAAAATAAGTATCAAGAATAAAAAAGTATCACCAAAATTTAAATTTTCAGTTTCACTAATACTATAAATATATGAAATAGAACTGACAACGAACTTTATGAAAATACCCCGTAATATAACTTAAAAGGCAAAATTGACTTTTGATATTATTGGCAATAGATATAAATCTTTTTTAGCACCAACCTTATTTTATTATTGATTACTACTCTGTAAGTACGAATTTTGACAAAGTTGTTTAATCCAAGCTTACAATGAAACTTTGTTTTTGGCTAGAACAAAACACTTTTTCTCAATTCAATTGATATTAACGTTGAACTTGACCTAAAATGCAGAAATTTGATAAACACTCGACGCAATCATCACAAACACTATCTAGTAGCTACTTTTATTCAAAAGTTCCAGTTGCTTTGCACGCGCGAATAAAGATCTTTCGGGCTTTTTTAGCACATAATATTGTAACTAAAATGATAAAAGTCAGAAAAGAAAAGGGTAATTCCAATGATGTCACATTAATGTATAAATTGATACCCGTATCAACAAGATTCTGTTTTTAAAAACACCAGTTTAAACATTCTGTTATACAGGGTCGCTAAAAAGTATGGAAACTTAGCACCTCTGCTACAAGAGAAGCTGATGAAATTTGGTGAGCTTCAAGTATTCAGATTTTGTAATGTTTAAATATTCATTAAGCTTCTGGAATAGATAACATTTCTTCAAAATCGGTGAAAGAATTGCATGAAGTATTAATCCTAGTTCCAACGTGCATTTTTAATCTATCTAGAAACTTCGTTTCCAGCTAAACTTTTTTAGCAACACCTGTAGGTATATAATGGTGGCTCTAAAGATCTCCCTGAAAACTACAGACCTATAGCCCTATTATCGAAAGCGGATTGGTCCCTATTGCAAAAGCGGTTGGATAATTTTTTACAGCTAATACGATCGAAGACGATAAAATTCTTTCAACTTAGTTTAAATAAAGATAGCTATAAATTAATATATAATTTGTGCTTACCAATAATTTCAGAAGATCAGAAATATTGTAGACTTGCAAGAAGTTTATCAATTTTCACAGCTCGTTATGAATTTTATCAATCCAAAGAGAGGCTGAACAAATCTGCAGAAGAATGGGCAGCAAGAATTAGAAGTTTAGCAGCTACATGTTATTTTGAAACCACCAAATTAAAAATTGTTCTGCGAGATCATCTTATTGTTGGTTAAGTTCGAGGTTCTGTTCAAGATAGGTTATTTGAAGAAAAAAGACAATTAACCTTAGTGAAAAACAGACAGCTGCAGACCAAAGTCACAAAGTGGGACACCGCACCGGCCGCTCAGCAGGTCAACAAATGCGCAGTATGCGGTCGTAAGAATCATTTACCTAGCAATTGCTATTATCGTAACTCTACTTGCCATATCTGCAAGGAAAAAGGTTATTTAGTTCCTGTATGCAGTAAGAAAAATAAAAGTCGCTGCAACAGAGTTAATCATACACTCACGATTTTTAATTGATCCTCAATAAATCCCCATTTTTTTTTAGGATTCAAACTAATTTTCCCTGCCAAGTTTAAAAATCCCAAATTTGGGGAAAAAACCTCCATACCTGGCAACACTGTGGTACTCACAACTTATCTTCAATTTTCATTTTGTACCTCCTCTTAGAGCCCTGTGCAGGCCAGAATTTCTAGACCCAGCTCAACTAGAGACAACTTGACGCGGCCTGGAAAAAACTTGGTAACTTCTTGGTCGTCCCGATAGGCCCAGGAGGCCCGAACAACCCAAGAGGCCTAAACGGTTCTAATGTTTCCTCTAATTTTTACCAATTATAGTGTGCAATTTTTGTAAAATCGAAGTAATTTGTGCACAATTTTGCTCATTCGATTCATACGGTATCAGCTGATAGTTTCAAGAAGTCGACAACATGCAGAAATGTTGCACAAACGGACGTCGTCGCCGACTCACCGCCAACCAGGAAATGAGGGTAAACACGTACGCTGTAGGCAGTCTGATTGTTAGCAGATCAGCAAAGCAAAATAAATCTTTTTGAATGTGAATGTATGAATGTATTATCTTTGTGCGCTAATTTTTTAAACGCTGTGCGCGAACCCTAGCGCACATCTTAAAGGAAACATTGGACGACACGAATGGCATAAGGAGGTCCGAAAGGCCCGGGAGGCTCAAACAGCTTAAGAAGCCCAAACAGCACGAACGGCCTAACAGAGAAGCTCAAGAAACCAACAAGCCCGACAACCCTCGACAAGGGCCGACAAGTCTAAAAGACCCTGACGGATTGAGAGATCAAAACGACCCAATAGACCCAATAGGCTAAAAAGCCTTAAAGAGTCAACAGATTTGAGAAGCCCGTAGGGCCAAGAAGTCCAAAAAGTCCAACGGCTTCAGAGATCAAAACGGCCCGATAGACCCTTAGAACCAAAAAATCTAAAAGGCCTGACAGACTCGACAGACTCGAGACGTCCGAAGCGACAAGTTTAAAAAGCCTGACGGTTCGAGAAAACAAAACGGTCCGATAGACCCGAAGGGCCCAGAAGTTTAAAGGGCCCTGCGGCTCGAGAGATTAAAACGGTCCGATAGACCCGAAGGGCCGAGAAGTTCAAAAGGCCCTCCAAACTAGAGATATCCAAACGGCCGGATATACTCGAAGAGCCTAGAAGTCTAAAAAGCCCGCCGGCTAGTGATATCAAAACAGTTCGTTAGACCAAAAGAGCTGAAAAATCTCAAAACCCTGGCAGACACGAAACGCCCGAAAGACCCGACGACGGTTCGAGAGATCGAAACGGCCTTATAGAACCGGAGAGACGAAAAGTCCAGAAGGCCCTGACGGCTTGAGAAATTAAAACGGTCCGATAGACCCGAAGGGCCAAATAATGTAAAAGACCCGACAGACCCGACAGACCCGAGGCACCCGTAGAGCCGAGAAATCTAAAAAGCCTGACAAACTCGAGTCAAAACTACCAGATAAACTCGGAGAGCCGAGAAGTTCAAAAAGCCCGACGACTCGAGAGATTGAAACAGCAAGATAGACCTGAAGGGCCGAAAGTCCAAGGCCCAACGACTCAAGAGATCAAAACGGCCCAATAAATCCGTAGGGGCAAAAAATCTAAAAGGCCTATCAGACCCGACAGACTCGAGACGCCCGAAGCGACGAGAAGTCCAAACTAGAGAAATCAAAACAGTCTGACAGATCCGCAGGCTCCAGAAGTCTAAAAGGACCGACTGTTCGAGAGATCAAAACGACTCGATAAACCCTAAGGGCCGAAAAGTTTAAAACACCCGACAGGCCTGAGACGTCCGAAGGGCCGAGAAGAAAAAAGGATCTGATCGCTCAAGAAATCGAACCGGTCCGATAGACCCGAAGGACCAAAAAGTCCAAAAGACCCGACAGGCTTAACAGATACGAAACGCGCAAAAGGTCCAGAAGTCCAAAAAGCCCGACAAATTCGTAGGCCCCGAGAAGGCTGAGAGGTCCAACAGGCTCCAACAGCTCGAATGGTTTAGGCCCGAAAAGCCTCTTAAACTTTTAAACTGAGGCCGGTCTGATTCCAATTCGCATAAAAACCCAACCAAAACCTCAATCTGTGCAGACTACTACCTACTCGATCAAAACTTTCTAATTAGTTACATATTTTAACAGTATTGCAAATACTCATAATGTAAAGCCCTGTAACTAAGTATTCAATTCTGTTTTAGTAGGTTATAAAAACAGCCAAAATCTGTCTTTCACCATTTATAAACAATATGAGACGAATTTGGTATCTTATTTGTCTAGATATTGCAACGGGCAAAACCAAAAAAGTGGCCTTAATGCCCGTTCAGATAGAAAGGTCGTGCTCACAGCAGCTTGAAACGTCGCAGAAGAGGGGGGGGGATTCCCAGAATAACCAAACGTAAATTAGATCAGGATTCAATAAAAAAAACTCACTTATAGCTTTAAGGTGTCAAAGTCGGTATGGATGCTAGAAACCATGTCAAAATCGTTACATTCCCTAGTATGGCCTTTCACCAAAGAACACTCCACACACATGTAAATAGATCACCCTGATAGCAATGAACACACTCTACACTAAACTCTCTTTAACTTACCTAAAAACAATTCGCAACGGTTTGCTTAACCAGCTTAGAATGCAAATTTACACAAAGTAACCGATGGTCATCAATCACTCCAGGCCGTAATGAAGAATCTAGAACTTTGCTCATAAAACAAAAGAAAACTACTTCTTTAGTTCGTCATGCACTGGTCCAAATATTTGGTTCACAATACCTGTACAACATTATCAGAACACATACATATGTTTACTTTTCCTGAAAAGTTAAGAAAGAGTAAATAATAAAATACACTAAAGTATTGTATATTCACACTCGACTGTTTATTAGAAGATAATGAAAGGATTTTGCAAAAGAACAATTAAGTTTGACAAATCAAATCAATGTATATTACAGTATTGCCTAAATGTTTGGAAATAGGCAACATGTCTTACAATTCAGAGTCGGCTTTTCTTTAAAAAGTTCAATCCTTGTTAATTGTACCATAATTTGCTGTGAATTGAAAAACTGACAAGTCAACTGTTTAACATTTGTTTGGTTATATTTTCTATTTAATTTTTGTACAAACTTGTTCATTTTGTTTACTTTCTTTAATAATTTATAATTACTCTTAGTGTTTTCTAAAAAAGTAAATCTTATTTCTAATTGAGAAATTTTAACATTGACATGTAGGTATTACAGAAAACAAACTATATAAACGCAATCCATTTTGTGTTTAAAATCTGTAATTACACAGATATCTCTGAATTGTAAGACGTGTTGCCTACTCCCAAAGAACCCGTAAAATGGGCATACTGTATATTTTAACAAAAATTGTAGAATCAAAGGTTAGGATTCTTACAATACTACGAATACATCAAAACAAAATTTCTAATGACTTTCTAACCTATAATCTTAGACACAGACGTCTGTAAACATAAGGCTAGAATTTATAACGAATGTTATTGGAAATCAACATTCTAATAAGAAGATTGTTTTTGTCGGTGGAAACACATTTTCACAATGTGAGAAATATGCCTTTAAGAAGTTTACTTTTCTGAAGATATAATCAATGATTTTGCATTAACATCAAGTTCTGTTATCTCTGAATATAAATTTAAATGCACTACAATAGTGCAATACTTTCATATTACACCCCGTATATATTTGTTTTAACATACAAAATTAAACATTGTTGCTGAGAAATAATAATTATAAAACCACTTCAAGTAAAATGTAAACACTTAAAATGATAATCAACTGATAAGACGGCGTCTAGTTAGCAACTGATGAAAAGTAAATTCTTTAAATCTTTGTGAATCAGTCAGGTATAAATTTAGGCAAAATATTTTTCTTAATTAACAGAAAGATGTTAGATTCGCCGGTAGAATATTTAGTGCTGTTAGTTTCAGTTTTATGTGTAATTTTGATGAAAATATGGATTACACCAGAAAATCAACCAATTTTCAACGTATACCGAACACCGAACAGCTTTTATTGGCCGAAAGTCTTATTCATGTACATTATTATGTCATTAAGAAAGGTAATTATACATTATCAAAATAATTCTAATTAATAAGATTAAATAACAATAATAAATTTAAAGCTTAAAGAAAACAAAAAGAAATCTGTTGAGGAACTTGATCGACCTCAGAAATTATCATACCATGACAAGGTAATACTTTTTAGTAAGTAATAAATTGTGTGGCTTATTTTTAAAATTATCTCTAGGCAGTAGATGCTGTTTATTTCAATGCGGGAAATGCACAAGGAGATTATTTAGTTACTGGTACAGCCAGAAGAAAAAATAAATTAATCGATGGATTTCTATTTTTAAAAGTTGCATCTTCAAATTTAGGGGTTTTAGAAACTCCGAAGGTGCCTTGCACATCTTTATATAAAACTGAAGATAACGATGAATTCAGCGCTGAAGGTTTAAAGGTCACTTCTTTAGTACCGATGAAAAAATGGAAGATCAATTATGATGGACTAATGAAAGAAACTGCAAACCCAAAAGAAACTCACAACGTTCAGATCGATGTAGAATGGACTTCGAATTTGCCCCATTTTAGTTTCGATACTGATATTGATATTTTATTGATGGCAAAATGTATGGCACTTGAACCATGGAGCCGTGAATATTTTGAGATATTAAAAGAGTGAATCCTCTTTATAATTTTCAATTGAATAAAATTTTAATGTTCTTATCCTTTTTTAGTACACATCAGGATCATTATGAACAATTTGGCGAATTAAAAGGCACAGCAATTATTGATGGCAAAAAGTACGACATTAATTTGGATAGTTGCCGAGATCACAGTTTTGGTAAGAAGCGTGAATGGGAAATATTTCATAGATATGGTTTACATTATATAAGTGCTGAAAATGGAGATCGTTTTGCTGTTTGTAGTATCAGTGCTCCAATAATGTTTTCAAGGTAAATTTCTTTTTGTTGGGCTTAATAAACGTAATTAATTTCTCTATTTTCTGTTTTAGTTTAACATTGGGTTTTGTATATTCTGCGAGGGACAAGAAGAATTATCCGATACAAAGCTGTGATTTAAAATTGTATCAGCATGGAGAAGGTGGCGATCCACCCACAGATTATGCATTTTCTATTGTAGCAGGTTGGTAATAACAATCATGATTAGTAAATTAGTTTGACGCGTAAAGATATCGGATTATAGAATCCAGTTAGAAATTCAAATGGGTTTGTAGAATTGAGGAACTTGGCATATCCAGATTTAAAATTTAGGTCAGCTGGTATACAATACAAAAGACAAGATGCGTCACTCATATTTCGCAAACAAAACTTTTCTTGTCACCTGCTCTATCTAGACGGGTAGTTTTTTACGGAAAAAAGGGGATTAGAGACCCAAAGCGGTCTGTTATCAGAAGACAAGGTAGGGAAATGGGTCAAGATCACAGTTCGGCAGTGGCGATAGTCGATAGCCTCTGGATAGTACAGCCTCGTCGCGGATAGTACAGCCTCGTTGCAGATAGTACAACCTTGACGCAAGCTGGTAAACTTGAGTGATACACCCGATATAACAAAGCTTACTCTACATTTACCAACTCAGTAACATATGTAAATACAAAAAGCACCAGGTCCTGGGGAGCGGTCTCAAACGTTATCGAACTTCAAGCAGTTTACAACCGTTTCACACCTGGAATAACTCCAAGCAAAACTCACAAACAACGATACTTATGCTTTATCTGACTTTGATAAACAAACAATTAATTTGCATTTATGGAATTTACATAACTGCAAAAATAAATCGGAGCGATGCCACGACTACAGATTACTTTTCGACATCCATCTAAATGATAAAACTTATTCGCTTTAAACTTGATTACTGTGAATCTTAATTCAGTAAAATATTTAACAATACCGGTCAATTGACCTTTAAACAACAATAAAATGCATAATATAACAGAATTTGACTGCTTGACGGCTTACTCTAAAAAGTACATAAAACTAGTAACACAACACATATAATTTAAGATTATACGCGCACTGATACATTTTAATACAGTATAAGTACGGCGAGAGCTACAACTTTTTAAGTACAACAAAATGACTTCTAAAAAATACAAAGTCTTCAATCAAATTCAAATTTAATTCACTAGATCATTGCGTAGATACTTAAATAACCTGGAGCGTCACCTTACCCTAACGCGTCGGTCTAAGAGTTGACTTTAATTGTGCAGTTTCTTCACTTTAAAATTTTTTGTTTTCTTAATATTTTAAGAAACAAAACGTTACTCTTGCGTTTTCCGTTAAATGCATCATTTCCGAGTAAGATTGAACTTTTCAAAAATCTGTTGAGTTCAATGGCCTATAAGATGATACGTTACCTCAAAAGTAAGATATAATTGTTTACATGACATTCCTGAAATTAGATCTTTTTTTCTGTATGACTTTTCTTCCTAAATTGTAGCATTTTTGAGATGTGGGATGTCAGAATTTCTTGTCTTTATTGAACCTTGACACTCTGTATTTCGAGAATGTTGCAATTTAGGAAAAAAAGGTTTATTCTTTGTCGGGGAATGCGACGCAAATAATTAGATCCTGTTTTTGAGATGACGTACGACCTTGCTATAGCCCGTCGAATTTGAAAGGTTTTTGAAAATTCGATTTTATTAGGGGGAAAAAACGCATTCTACAAAACAAAGAAAAGAGTAACGTTTTCTTTTAAATCAATTGCTGAGCTTAAAAATATTTTTTTTATTTTTCAGTAGCGTAACAATTTTTTTAGCGTAGGGACCAACCCACCCTAAATTCTCCCCCTCTGATAAAGATGTCAAACGCAAAACTATGTATGATAGTAGACACTTTAAAATAACAAACATGTAGAAAGTTTCATTATAATATCTCATTTTGTTCTTGAAATATTGAGAAAACAGGAAATTTTAAAGAAGGCTTTGACACTCCGTATATCGGAAACGGTGCACTTTAAAACAAAAGAGTTATATGGCAAAAATGGTTTAATTCTTTATAAGACACTGTAGATAGAAGCTCTTTTACAACGAAAACTACACCGCGCGAGCTGTATCTGGGTTAAAGAAATGACAACAAAAAGCTACAGAGCAGCCTTTCTAAGGAATGTCCACGATTCAGATGCACATGGTATCCGTTCTCTAATTAAAAGATTGACGAGAATAACAAAGCACACCCACATGAAAGATAAAATCCCACTACTAAATCGCACGAGCCCGAAGATCTTTGATTGGCAATAGAAATTTATTTTATTTATTTATTTATCTCGTCTAGACGACTTGACACTCTAGGAAAAATGCCAAGAATCCACTCTTTTCGCTGGCATTAAACCGACAGATTAGTTTGGAATTATGAATTAGGTCATGCCATTCAAAACGAAAACAAATATTGCAAAACTCCGTGTCACTATCCTAATTGTACAAATAGAATCTAGTCTAGAATTTACAGAATTATAAAGTTGCAAACATCTTGGGAAAACTTTTTGGAAATCTACTCTAAACATTTACAGACACTAAATAACTAACAAATTATTACTTCCAGGCGTATTACATCAGATTAGTGACCCTGGGGTGAAAACTTACCGTAAACATACAATGAAACTGCTTCTTGGTAACAAGGAAGGTCAAAGATAGGGTGGTCGGGCGGAACTTTCCATGGTAAGCTTACTTGTAAAAGACAAGCTAGGGAAATGAGTCAAAAGTAGAGATAGTCGTTTTCTTTCTACATAGTAAAATCTCGGAATAACTCGAGAATGCGAGGGCCAACTTTGACCAAATTTGAAGGGTAGGTGGGCTTTAAGGCCTTTCACTACCATGCGTACGCGGTGACATATAGCAGCAAAAACGGACAAAGACGACTGGGGTCTTATATAAGGACCTAACATATACAGAAGCTGAATCGTAGAGGCTGCTCAAGGCAGGCCCCATACGGGAGAGGTCCCGCAAAGCTCAGCACGGCATAATGCCAGTTTAATAACTAAGAAAACTCTGACGAGGTAAACGAGGTTTCAAGTATATACGTATAGAAGGAAGCCCTTTCACAATGTCGCACACTCTTAATGGCAAAGAAGATATTCACGCACAATGTAATTGGTCACAAAATTCTTATTTTTAAATTTAAAAATGGCAATACGGGAATTAAATAACTATCTGGCGATTTTGGAAAGAACGCCGAAAATTCAGAGAGAAAAACGCTGGAAATCTACTTTAGACACTCGAGGACACTAAACAACCAACAGATTATTGGTTCGAAATCACTAACTACGTCATGCTATTCGAAAAGTAGAAGAATCTTTAGATCAGAGCATTTGATACCTATGACAGAATTTCTTGAGGTGCCTTCATATGCTAAAAGAGAGTGCCACTGTGCAGTGTTAATAGTAATTATAAAAATCTCACTTGTGTCTCTAACTGTGATACTAAAACAGTCATCCACAGAAAATTCCAAAATTTCATACATAAATTGCTTTTGCCCTATTTGGGAATTAAACTTGTGCTTTTACTATGCATACCAGGTGTATACCTATGAAATGAGACTTTTAGCTATTAGACCACAGATGTCGCTTGGAGTACTTTTAAACTGTCCCAAATGTCTTATTTTTTTTCGTCTGTCATCTGTCAACAATATTCAATTCATTGTTTGTGATGTTTCATACAACAACGCATTTTTTTCGCTCTTAAAAATGTCGAATTTCGTGCCTTCAAACTACGATTTGCGGACATCGTTGATTTTCTGTTATCAATTGAAGAAAAACGCTTCTCAAGCTCATCAAATGCTTATAGAAGCTTATGGTGGACATGCTCTAAGCAGAGCACAGTGCTTCAGGTGGTTTGAAAAATTCCGAAGTGGTGATTTTAGCGTGGAGAACGAGGAACGTGGCCGGCCACCGAAAAAGTTTGAGGACACCGAATTGCAAGCATTGTTGAATGAAGATGATGGTCAAACGCAAGAAATGATGGCAGAGCAGTTGGGAGTGACCCAAAAAACCATTTGCAAACGTTTGAAAGACATGGGCATGATTTTAAAGGTCGGAAGATGGGTGCCGCATGAACTGACTGAAAGGCAGCAAGAGAACCGAAAAACCACTTGTGAAATGCTGCTCTCCCGGTTCAAAAGGAAGTCTTTTTTGCATCGAATCGTTACGGGTGTATTTCTCCAATCCCAAGCGTAAACGATCGTATGGTCCGCCCGGCCACAAGCCAAAATCAACGGCCAAACCAAATCGCTTCGGCCGCAAGGCAATGCTGTGTGTTTTCTGGGATCAGCATGGTATGATTTGGTACGAGCTATTAAAACCAGGTGAAACAGTTGACGGTGCACGCTACCAACGACAATTGGCCGATTTGAACAGCGCTATATACCGAAAAACGCCCAGAATATGCCGATCGGCGTCACAAAGTAATTTTTCTTGATGACAATGCACTACCACATCGAACAAGAGCGACCCGGGAATTGGTGGAGACGTACGATTGGGAACCGCTGGTGCATGCGGCTTACTCACCAGACTTGGCGCCTTCCGATTATCATTTGTTTGCATCGATGGGCCACGCACTTTCCGAGCAGCGCTTCAATTCTCACGAAGAAGCCAAAAAATGGCTCGATGATTGGTTTGCGGCCAAAGACGGCCAATTTTTTTGGCGCGGCATTTACAAATTGCCTGAGAGATGGGTAAAATGTGTCGCTAGCGATGGCTATTATTTTGAAGATTAAATTTGTAACCATTTTTTGTTAATAAAATTTTGTTTAAAATTGAAAAAAAAGTCTCATTTCATAGGTATACACCTATGTATATATATTTATAGCGGGTATTTTTATTTTTTTTAATGTTTATAATATTTTTTTTAATATTTGCAGGTAATAAAGACTATACGATCCAGGTCAACATAGTAGACTCGCCCTATTTCTACATAAGCAAGGATTGGGAATGCAAAGTAATTGAAAGATTATGTACTGCAGAGATTAATGGCAAAAAAGGATGGGGTGTTTCCGAATGGGAATATAGAAACGTAGTAGGAAAGAAGGTCGCTGAATAATCTGCTATTATAAGTGCCTTTTTGATTAAATAATTTGTAACTCACTCTTTTTATAAATATACTGAAATAATAATAATAAAGTTTGTGCTTTACTTTAGCAGATTTTATTTAAGTTTTCACAGTTTATTCTAACCTTCAAATCACGACTTTATCATCATCAAATCCACACAGTAACTGACAGCACGGTTTCTAACAGACTCAAGAAAAACTAGTTTGAGGGTAATCACACTGTTGCCACAAGTATAAAACATATCGTCAGAAACCATAATAAATGTTGTAAATCTTCAGATTTGAAAATTTATAGACAGTTCTGGCAACGTTGGTAATAGCTACCAATCACCTTTTTTCCCGCCATTTTGACGAAATTTGATGATTTTTCCCAATTCGATTGTCAAATGCTTGCTAGATAACACATCATTATCAGCTGTTTTCTGTTGTCATATCTGTCAAAAAGAGAAAGTGGAAAGCCGATGAAAAACAGCAAGTGGTTTTCTTTTGTCACGCGGAAGAGAGAATTAAAATTTTGTGGTTGGCGCCAATTCGGGTTTTTTGTTTTTGTGGAGATGGAAAGACTTGGTGGTGGTGTAAGTGATACAATGTGTAGTTGTGTTGTGACGTTGTCGTGGTGGTCCATGGAAGATACTGTTCCGGTATTCGCTTTGACTGCTAAGAAAAACTACGGTAAAACTCTAGCGATTTCCAGAAAACGAACGTAGTGCGCTAGATGCTATCTACGTCGCTCGGTAGTTTCACGGAGGAAAGTGGATGAGCTTCTATCTATAGATAAGTGGGGTTTTGAAGTGTATCTCCACTAACTCGAAAGTGAGGTTCTCGGCGTGTCTCATCATAACAAAGGACGGGAGTTTGTGTTTCTTTGTGGGCTGAGGTTCTAAGGATGTCGAGAACGTGCTGTTTGTTTTATTAAACCCTTCATGAATTTGAGCAATGTATCTGTAGGGGGAATCCTTGCTCTGTCGCAGACTTCCTCCTGCAGATGGCTATCGCATTTGGCGGTGCAGAGACGAAGACGATCACGGGAATGACAAAGGTTTTGTATGTGTGTAGTCACGCACCCTGAAATGATACAACAGAGTCTGGAAATCAAACTGCTGCATTGCTGGACATCAGCTCGTCGCTCCATTTTAGGGTGGCAGTAAAACTAATGCCAAGGTTAAATTAAGAATTTCCACTGATAAGTCCAAACAAGGACAAAACGATTGTCTGGGGGTATGATAGTCAATGCTTGCACGAATTTTTGAAACTTTTGTGGGGAGACAATATTAATTTTTGTCTTTATTTATTAATGCCAAGGTGTTTGACGAATGAACACGGGGGGGCGTGAAAACCACAGTTGCAAACGGACGTTTGTGTGTGTATAGCTGCAGTGGCGGAATAGAATGTCATTGGTTTTTAGAACATTTGGTCCGATTCTTCGGGCGGACGTCGAGTTCTTCGGAACGAGAAATATCGTGACAAGGCGGAGGGGATAAACCCTTGGGCGGTGCCGGCTTGCGGCGTATGCAGCCTAGACATAGTCTGGTGCATTGGCACACGATATTGGCGAGTAAGCAGATAATTGCTGACTAACCGGACGAAACAAACGGAGATCTCACCGGCTTGGAGTTTAAAGAGAAACCCCTCGTGCCAAATCCTGTCGAAGGCCTTCCCGATGTCGAAAAACGTGGTCGTTACACAACATCAAGTGTTTCAAGCTCAGGACGGAATCCAGACTAGTGCTCTGGGAGGAGATTGTAAGTGTTTAGTGGTCGGTAATATGTTAGGTTGCTGCGAGGATTTGCTGGTTTGTGAATCACGACAACCGTTGCCTCCTTCCAAGTTGAGAGAAAGTACCCGCAGCGGGGACAACAGTTAAATATAAAGGTGAGTCGAGCTGTGGCTGCGGGTGGTAGGTTCCGGAAGGCTTTTCTTATGAGGAAATCGTTTTGCATAGCAGAATTCTTGTCAGAAGCCAGTGACTCAACGGTTTCCTCTTCCAGGATGGGGCTAACAATGTGTGGGAGGAGTTCTGGAGTATCCAAAGGCGGGGGGTGGACTTCACAGTTGACTGTGTGGAGGGCTCGAGCATGAAGCAGTGGGTCGTTTAGAGGTTAATGAACTTCTTTAAAGACATCCACGAAGATGTTTCCCTTGTCCAGAGAATCGATTATTATGTTGTTTTGGTTAATGTAGGATTTCTAGGTACTGCTTTCTGTCCCATAAGAACTTTAACTTTGTACCAGAATCCGGAGTCGTCCTAGTGGTTTAGTCTTGAAGAAGTGGCCAACCAGCGCTCCTTCTTTATTCAAGTCACATGTCGGCGGATGATTGCACCGAGTCGGGTCCACTGTGTTTTCACCACTTGATCGTGAGTGCGGACGTATTCTCTGTATACTTGATTTCTCAGGTACGGATATTTGGATGGCTTCTTGGATGACTGTGATGTACTCGTGATCAGTGGCTTTGATGCCTTCGATTTTGTCTAGGGGTGGCTCTTGGAAAAGCTTGTTTTCTACGTAAACCTAAAACTCTTTCCAACCTGATGGTGTGACGAGCGTTCAGGTAAATCTGGACTTGTAGTAGGGTAAAGTCAGTGACAAGTGGCAGACGGTCAGAGGCGACAGGAGCAGCAATAAAAGCCGGAGTCTTGAGGTGGGAAGTTAAGGCACCGGCGACGACGATATACTATAATGGAGCTACCCAGATGGATAGGATATGTGGGGCGTTTGTTGGGAATCCGGAAGAGCGGAAGCCTCAGTTTGCCGGTTGTCGGTCCTTTGAATTTGACGAAGGTCATGCTCCAAGCGTTAAAATTGACTACCACTACGACTCTCGTCAGCGAATCCACGAACTCTAAACAGTCTACTGACAGTCGGTCTGGGGACGGGATGCTAATGAAAAAATATGTCAGGCAGATAGATGGTGGCAGCGCTGGAAATCGCTGACGGAAAGCCTCCGGTGAAGGGCAAGGGCTACATTGTCTCAACCGCCGGGGCAGTCATTGCGAAAGATCCGGAGCCCGAATAGGGACAGGAAGTGGGACGTTTTAAGATGAGGATCAAACTTTCAACTAGCAGGCGTTTGTTGTGCTAGTCGCTGAGATTGGCAGTTCGAAAAGCGCCCGTTGTTAACAATTAATTATGCAGGTTACGGGATGGATTTTTTAGGAGAAGGATACGTAGACCAGGTTTCCGGAGTAGGATGCTTTAACCCGGAGAGTGATGGTAACAAACAGGACTTTATGGATGTGGTCACGTTTGTTCGGGAAGAGGTGACGAAAAAGAATAGAAAATATGGGATGCGTCAGGTGGAGGGTTTGCCGGCGGATTTCATGGGCGCTTCAGAGGCAACAGGAAAGAAGCAGCGGTTTTCACACTTGGGAGCGGTGGAGGATTTGCAGGATGCAATGTGGTGGTCCTGACCATGCATTCCGAGGAGGGGTGGTCAAGCTTGAGGCAATTGCCGCACTGGACCGGTTGAGCCTTGGAGATGGCTCGACTGGATACGTCAGGAGCGCAACAAGCAAAGCCTTGCATGTGATTAGCACACGCATATGCGTCGTTGCGCGATTTGTGGCTTGGAAGCCTATGCACCATGCGCTGAAAAAAGACATTCTTGAGTAGAGAAAGTGTTTATGGTATCGTTCAAAGTGATGTTGAGCTCGACGACACTACAGATACCTGGGGCTTTGGCTTTACGAGGTGGCTTAGGGTAGCAAGCCTAGCTTGTAGATTGTTCTCTAGGCTAGAGATTTTCGCCGTACCCGTGACAGACACAGACAGTGACAATCAACCCAGGGATTTTCTTTAGTATGGTGGCCAGGGTTTTGAGAGTTGAGGCTGACTTGGGCGGTCTTGCTATGAAGCAGGTAGTGACGGAACAGGTAGTTGGTGGTGGGGCTTATGGGACCTGTACGGCGTTTCTTCGGGGTTGTGGTGGTCCAGTCTGAGCTAGTGAAGGATAGGTAGTGTTTGCGCGTGGACGTTGTGGCGGCTGCGAGAGCTGTGTAGATAGTGAGGGTGTCCCAAGAAGCGGTGGGTAGTACCGAGGAAGGGATGATGGATTGAGGAAGAAGTTGGGATCGGAGAGGTGTGGCGGTGGACGATGAGACTCTCGTGGAGGTGGCCAAGATTAGGAAGAATATGAAGTGGGTGATGGTTGCTTCTCGTGATGGGTTGGTGCTGGCGTTGATTGAGATAAAGTACGAGGCTACTGAAACATAGTGTCGAGGAGCGGGTAAGGTTAAAAGAGAGAGAACGGGTGAAAAAAGTTGCGAGTGGGTGTGAGCGAACGTGCGGAAGAGCGGGAAGCTGGGCTGCGAAATGGGAAAGACGAGAAAGGAATTTAAAGAACGGATAACAGAAGGGAGTTTCTGGAAGCGGAAACTTCTTCTTGCTCTCCTTCTTTGAAGAAGGCTTGGGATCGGCCGAAGGGACTTAGAGATGGCGTCGGTGGAACGAGTGGAGGTGGAGGTGGTTAGGTTAAGACCAACCTAATTGGATTTTCAGATTATCCTTACACAACAATCTTGGAATCAACTATTGGCATGACTCTGGAGAGGCAAGTCATTTCTTATTTCATACACATATTAAAATTAAACAAAACAACAAACCAACAAATATCATTTTTCAGTGATTGACAATATGAAGCGGCGTACACTCGTGAAAACGGACAACGCATTCAACATCTGTTGTAACTTTTAAATTTTTGTTAATTTTATAATCCACAACACCATGAAATAAATTGTAAAATATCACAATCATTACAAAGGCTTTTATTTATAAATATCGTAATTTTATAAAACAATTTTAACACAACACAAAAGAAAAATATTTAACATAACCTCTAGAATTATCAGTATTCTCAATAGACAAATTTTTATTTAGTCTAATTCTAACTTTTCCTAACTCGAAGTACCAACTAATTGTAAGCAGGGCCGGCCGAAGAGCCGGGTTTGCGAGTTAACTGCCCAGGGCCCCGCGCCTTGAGAGAAAAAGAATTAATTCTTTGAATTGATATGTTCAGAATAAATAAAATTTCTAATTTTTTTCTAAATATTTAAAATAAACGAATTACACTATGTCTGAAAAAGCAGTGTGTGTGTTTCTTCATTTTTTGTTTTAAGGGCCCTGAATAATGTTGCCCTGGGCCCCGCAAAACTTCCAGCCGGCCCATATTGTAAGTTTAGTTATTTCATGCGTGCTGTATGATTCTATAAACGACACCTGTCTTTGTTGGTACTTTCAATAATATCTTTCTAGTATTTCTTCTTCGGTTTACATGACAACCACTGTATCAATAAACGCTTATATCTTTGACAACTACTAACAAAAAATGTCAACTTTTGCAATGTAAATTTCATGTAGTAAAAGAAATTTTAGTTTCGTAAGTTTTTTTTTGCTATAATATCGGTCGTGCGCTTAGATATCTAAAAAGATTTAAAGAAATTTATTCGTATGTATGTTATAAACTAACGGAAAATAATGTCGCAGCAGCAGCAGCGTGAACGAAAGCAAAAAAAGGTTATTCCCAACGAGGTAAACCAATTTGAAATTTCATTATTTGTACCAACTATTTCGGTTTTTTCTAGGTGGCCAATTTGAGGATGTTAAAGAAAATGGGTTATACGATTGGTAAAAAGATTGGCGAGGGTACTTACAGTAGGGTTTGTATAGCCACCAGAAACTTGGAAAATGTACAAAGGAAATTTGCTTGTAAAATTATCAATAAAAATATTGCCGGGGTCGAATTTATCAAGAGATTTTTGCCGAGAGAATTGAAGTAACATTATTACTCTGAGTCCGTTTGATTATATTCTCGTAGATATTTTTCAGAGTTGTCACAATGATCAATCATCCAAACATTGTAACTGTTTCGAATATAATTGAAATTAATGAAATTATTTATATGTTTATGGATTATTGTCGAAATGGCGATTTATTGGAATATATTCGTACAAATGGTCCATTAATGGAAAACAAAGCGAGGCATTATTTTAGGTAAAAAACATCCCATTGTTACCACCTCTTATCCTAATCTGTGTCAGAGCCCTAAAGATCTAAATAAATAGTTAAGTACGTAAACATTTCGATAAGATAACCAATAACCAAGTGATAAACTGCACACAATATTCTTGGCCAAAGCCAAACTTTAAATGGGTACTTGGACAGCTGTTCCAAAAACAGTATAGCTAGAGAATTACTTGGGAGTCTTTTTGCAAAAGCGTTTAATCTTCTTTAACAAAGCGTTTGGACTAAGATTCTCTATTTTTAGACTTTTTGGAAATCTAGGAGGATGATTTCCTTCTTGTCGATCATATTAAGCTTTGCTCTTTTAAAATCAGCAGGGTACGATAAAATCCGTTCTAGTTTCGTTCTCTGCGCCCGTACCCCATGCAGTTCGACGACTCACGCAGTAAAAAAATATTTTATGCAGGATCTTTTTCTTTCTGGTAGAACAGAACACAGAGAACGTGTTTGAAACCCTTTGAATTCGAAGAACCCGAAGAAAAAACAAACTTAAACATTTTTAACTAATAATTTTGAGAAATATCAAAAACCCTCCCATCTCAGAAGATACACTGCTCAAAACAAATAGGGAAACCCCGTTTTTGAAGCTTTGTAACTTTTTGCATGAAAACGGTATGTAGTACATGGTGTAATAAATTTCTGAAAGACGCACAGTTTATTCCATTAAATTTACAAGGAAGAAGGCGAGTTTTAAATTGAGGAACTTGGAGGCGGCGAACGAGTCTGGGTCGAGGGAAACGCCGTAATTGACGTTCCGTAGGGTCTGGGCATTAGACAAGGAATCTTCAAGCGGTTGAAAGACTTCTTCCAAAACTGTTTGCCATCAGAACGTGGAGTTAGTGTTAGAATCTGATACCCTGAAGGTGATTCAACTAATGTCCCAAAGTTTCTAGGTCCAGGCTCGCCCGGTCCCACTGGGAATAAACTTGAAGCGGTCCGAGAAAACCCAGTAACTTTTTGATAGGATCTAAAAGCTGAAACGGTCCAACAGACCTGAGAGGCTCAAACGGCCCGACAGGCCCGGGAGGTTTGAACGGCCTTACAGTCCTAAACGACCCGACAGACCCAAAAAACCCGACGACTACCAATGGTTCGACAAACCCAAATGTCCCGAGCGGCCCGACATGAACGAAGTTAAAGTACTTCCCGGTCTGACTTAAACCGAAGCTTTGGGCCGGTCCACGCAAAAACCCGACTAAGAAGCCAGTCCCATCTATAGTGCAGTGCAAGAATCTTCTTTTTCGGTTCAGCACGAACATAATGCTTGTTCGAGTCAGTACGAAAATAACGCCTGCCCTAGTCGGTATAACAATCCTCCTGTGCAGTGCAGTTCAGTACGAGAACAATCTGGCCGAGTCAGTACGAGAAAGATCTCAGTCCGGTGCAGCACAAAAATCGTTCGTTTTAGATCAATACATAAAAAACGACCTGAAAGCTCCTGTAACCTCAACAGGCTCGACAAGCCTGAGAGGCCTGAACGGCTCAATCGGTCCGAGCTACCTGAACGGCCCGATTGACCCAACGCGGCGTAAACCTTGAAAGCTATTTCAGACTGAGGCCCGGACAGATCTAAATCCGAACTTTGTACCGGGCTGCGCAGAAACCAGACCAAGAAGCTCATTCGGTCTGTAGTGCAGTACGAAAATCCTCTTCTTCGGTCCAGTATGATTGTATGAACAAGATGTTTGCCCGGGTCAGTACGAAAATAGTCCGACCGAGAAAGATCTTGGTCCAGTGCAGTACAAATATCTTTCACTTTGGATCAATACAAAAAACTACCACCCCGAAAGCCCTACCAACGGTGCAGTACGAAAATTCTTCTCTTCGGTGTAGTATGACAATAATGCTTGTTCAGGTCAGCGTAGAAATTACGGCTGCCCAGGCCAGTACAAATAAGATCTCGGTACTGTATGGCCCGCCAGGCCCCAAAAGTTCGAATGACCCGAGCGACCCGAGAACCCCGAAGGGGCAAAAAGTTTACAACACCCGACAGCTCCGAACGGCCGGATAGACACGTATGGTCCGATAGGGCCGAAAGATCCGATAGGCTTCAGCAGCTCGACAGGCCCGACAAGACCAACCGGCTAGATTGACCGGAGTCAGATCGGAAAATTCCCATAAATTTTTAAACTGAGGCCTGGTCCGACCCGAACCCGAGCTTCGGGTCGGGCCGCGTAATGGCCCAACTAAGAAATTAGATTTTACATTTTTCCTTGGCTTCTTACAATGTTCTATGGAAAACAATCCTTTGTTGATTACCAACCTCAAATACTTTATTAACTCGTTACTTTTTACATGACTCTGCCTTCGCCTTGTAAGACTGGTTCTTGTATCAAATTCTTTGTACTTATAAACTTGCTCTGTGTGCTTTTCTATGCTATATTGCAGTTTGTTCTTCTCCGTCTATTTCTAGTATACTTTCCAAACCACTCCCCATTTCTTCTCAATATTATAAGACGATCTGGTCATCTGCGAACGCCTGTATGTAACATCGTCAGATATAGAGATTTCTCGTCAGTTCTGGTAGCGGTGATTGCAGCTGTTGCTCACTTCTTTTTCTTCTATAGGTACGTTCGTTTATGTTGATCTTAAAACTCGGACTGCTCCGCTTGTTGTAAAAGCCGTTCGTTTTTTGCTATCGAGTTAACAGAGTGCGCTATTGTAGCGTTCGGTTTTTACAGGAGGGAGTGAAAGATACAAACTCTTAATGCACCGACTGAAAAGGTTGTGCGTTAGGAGTTTATGGAGGCACAAGCGGAGTTGCCAAATTTGTAAACATCCAACACAATTTTTCCCTCACTTTTTTTTAATGTTGTTTAATTTCTTTACAATAATCTTGAAAATTCCAGACACCCGAATTCATTTGAGTAATAAGTTTGTAGACAAATGTGAGAAAAACATGTATAAATAATATGCGGACAAATTTTACTTTAATTTGGCAACCTTGCCCAGAAGAAACAGAAAACAAAATACCTATTGTAACCCTAATTCTCAATTGTTACAACTGTGTTGATTAAACAAATATACCTACTTTAGTTTTGTAACAAAGTAGTCTAATTGGAATTTAAATTAATTAAGATTATTGTTGAGGTTACGTCTACAACTTTATTTGTTTACGTTCTACAACTCTAGATCATGCACCGTTTCGTTCTTTTATTGCGTTAAACTCTGTTCACTCCATGTATCACGTGATCATTTGCGCCGCTCGCAACGCTCCAACTCCGTAACAGAAAACCGAACGCAACATATATTTACAAGATTCAGCGCCATCTGTAGGTTTCTGATTAATGTTGTTGCGACGTTGTCAAGATGTGCATCTTTTCCAACGATTTACTAAAGTAACAAGTTTACAGCAAAAATAACTGGAACACAATCTCGCTAGAAAACAAAAATGTAAAGATTAACATACGTAAATACGGCAGTAGTTGTAGCAATGTTCAACTGATAATAAGGGGACAGTAGTATTATCGGTATTATCCAAGTCAAAATGCGGGGCGCATACGAAAAAAGTTTGAGAATCACCAACCTACTCTGTTTCATCTGTTTCATCGGGTCAGGAGGAATTAATTGTGTAACGGAGACTTGTAATCAGGCCTAAGCGCTGCCAGCATCGAAGAAAGCGCTTTTAAACGTATTGACTATTGAGTTTGCTCTTACGGAAATTGACGCGCTGCTAATTGCTGCTTGCTTCTGAACGTAAGGAATCATTCTCTTAATTTAAGTTAATAAGTTAATTTTGCTGCATTTCTTTGAATAAAACTCAGACGTTCCTAAGACTAGAAATTTCTTTAACCTTGAATATAATCTTTAATAGGAATAGTGGACAGCAGGGAAAGTTGTCGTGTTTGATATGGTGAAGCAGCGCCCAAATTCAGCAGGATCCCTACTTCTCTTAACTGAAACGATGTGTTACTTGTCCTTACTTGGCTCATCTTATATTATGTGTAGACTTTTTCAGTATAAAACCCTTCATTAATTCTTAGATTGTAAAATCTTTTCATTTTTAATGAATTGTAGTTCTGCTATATTCACATAACTTTGGCCAGACCTGTATAAAAATGTGAATTTTATAATTTCTCATTTTAATTAAATTTTTCTCTAGACAATTAGTAGATGCTGTGGAATATCTTCACAACAGGAATCTGGCTCATAGAGATTTAAAATGCGAAAATGTACTGTTAACTATGAACAATTCTGTAAAGTTAGGAGACTTTGGTTTCGCTAGAAGTTGCATAAATGAACAGAATGGTAGCAAGATATTATCAAGCACATTTTGTGGTTCTGCAGCGTATGCAGCACCTGAAATTCTACAAGTATCACTTTTACACACTACTTATCTTCAATCAACATACCTAAACAATATAATTACCTTTCAGGGAATTCCCTACGATCCAAAAATGTATGACATATGGGCATTAGGTTGCATTTTATATATTATGTTATCAGCATCGATGCCGTTTGATGATTCAAACATCAAAAGAATGTTGAAGTCTCAATTAAGTAAGTCGGTATGTTTTCAAGATTTTTGTGTATGGAGTTTAAATTCATCATCTTTGTCAAATTTAATTGGGTGAGATGAACACAGTTCTTGTGCAATCTTATTGTATTATTTATTACTTTATTTTATAGACATCTTCTGGAGCCAAATGTGAAGAAAAGAGCCACAATTAAACAAGTTACCAATTCCCAGTGGCTGCAAGAGTTGACTTTTAAAAAGTGCAAACACATCTTAATGACGGTATCTGATACCGACCCATATAATTAATACAAGAAAATACCATCAATCATTATTTACATTATAAATAATATACATCGCAATTCATTTTAAATAGTTTTTTTATTTGTATAAATATATCACGATTTACAAATTTATTAGCCAATGATGTCCAATCTAACCTGTGTAAAAGCTTTCAAAAAGTTATCAAGTATTACTCATAATCATTATAAAAAAATTACATAAAATCTCTTACACAGGGAAGTTTGTGTTTGGCTTATAAAGAGTTTCAGTTTGAGGCTGAATGGACAAATTTTATAGTACCTGTATATATTGATAATAATAAAGAGAAAGACTAAGCAAGTTTTTTTGCTTGATATTTTATATTTATTAACTGTGTTTGAAAATATTAATTTATTTACTTTTAATATGTAAAATATTTTCCTTTTCATATTCAGTTCATTTTTAATAAAGATTATGTAATTTTGTTTTAATAGATTTCTAATCACTTGCACCTTAAATATAAAATCAAAAATTAATATTTTCATAGAAAACAATCTTTCATGCATCAGAAACATTTTACGATTATTTAACTTAACAAAGATTCTTGAAAAAGTAATCAATGGTTCTATTAAGATATTTATCACAGAAGCTTTTTAGGTTATTTCCATTAAAAATGTGCCTCTAGTAAAGCTCTTGCTTAATTAAGTATATTATATTTACTCTATTAATGTTTGCACATTTCATAGAGACATTATAAATAACTATAATTAACATACTCACTCTAATTGAAGTAATAAAAATTTTTATTTTTTCAGTTGAGTACATATCATCACCTTTTAGAAATTAATTATTACAGTTTAACTGTTCCTCCTTTTATAATCACAAAATAATAACAGTTGGAGATTCTTTTATCTATGTACTTCTCTCAAATACTAAAATTCATTTCTACCTATGAAGGTGGAAAGTTTAAACTGTAAATAACTAGTAGAATGAAAGTTAATAAACATAATGTTTACTAAATATAATTGAACTGAGATCAAGTTGTGAAATATTAAAAAAGGTGTTAATATGTACTTGATTTTATGTCATTATTGCTTACATTTCTAAGAATTAAAAGATAATCGTATAAAATATAAAAATCTAAAACTCTTACAAAACTAGTTAATAAAAGTATAAAAAAATTTTCTACCTAATTAACTTAAAAGGTAAAATTAATACTCTCACTAAAATTATTTAAATTAATTAATCGACATAAAATTGTGTAAGTACATGTAGAAACTGATACACTACGAAATAAAACTGTTCTTCGTACACAAATACACCCCTTGTTTAAACACTACATTTTATATCCACTTCAGAAACTGGAAGCGTTTCAACAGTCGTCGTGGAATTTACTGGTGAATCTAAAACTCGAGAATGTAGCCCGTGTTTACATATAAGCGTAATTTCCGAAGGATCACGTCCTTTGGTTTCAGGCAAATAAAACCTAATAACAATAAAGATAATAATTCAGTTGCATTGAATTGTGTTTAAAATCATCATATTTACCTAATAAATATAAATAGGGCTAATGTGATTAGAGCAAAAATTAAAAATGATCCAGCCCCAATAGCATCTTGGAGTATTGGGAATGAAATGCCAATTAGAAAGTTTCCACCCCAATTGGCCATGCTGCCCAAAGCCATTGCACTAGGTCTTGGACCGACTTCAAATAATTCTGCACCAATAAAGTAAGGGATTGGACCCAATCCAATGCCATAGCATAGGACATAACTTAATACTGCTATAATACAAAGATAAGGCATCCACGTTGAGGCAGACTGAAAGTTAAAAAGAATTGAAATTAGTTTGGTGTGAATAATATAAAGAGATTTCAAATTTTTATTCTCACTAATTCAAATAAAGAAAAGTCTAAATAAATATTTGTAAACATAACCTCTGTTACTGGTTTAAGCTTTCTAACTTTTGATCCGTATCTGCTAATTAATTATAACCGTCAAAGATATTTGAAAGATGTTTAGCATAATGTTGTAATAGTACAAGCAGAAATTCTTTAAAATTACTTCTTTATACGTGCCTTAACCTCTGTTACCCAACTGTCAAAGACTGACAGTTAACTGACGACACTTGACATTATTATCACCAGTCACGTCAGTGTTGTAAACCTGACAAATTCGAATATAACCAAAATTATGCTCTTGGTTCAATATCTGAACATACTTCTGAGAAAAGGGGGCATTCAAGAGTTACAGCGATGTCATTCAATAAAATTTTAAATTAGACCGTAAACACAAAAAACTGAATTTAATTGATATGCACATTTTGATAGACGCTCTTTTATATTCAATATAAAAACTAAAAGTTTTGAAAAACTGGAAAGGACCTAAACTTTGATTTATTTTCTTTTTTATTTATTATTTTTTATGTAGGTTCATGTTATCGTTCCGATTCCCCTTTTATTCAAAAACGCCATTAGTTTATGATTTTCTCGATAGAGTACTTTACGTTGCTTTTTGTCTAAAGAGCCAGTTGGCACCTTTCTCAGTTTGTTTTGGTTTGCTCTATTAAAGCCTTGCACAAGCCAAAATCTTCAGGCCCGGCCCGACTGCATTTTGACGTCTAATTACATCAACGAATCGGCAGCACTAGCAGCATTGCTTATACTGCTGTACTCGCCCGATGAGAGCTCTCCCGTTCAGCTCCGCGGCGATCTCTGATGACCTTAGCCCTTTCGGACCCAGTTGGTGCCTTTCTGAGTTTGCCTTGGTTTGCTCTATTAAAGCCCTGCACGGACCGAAATTTTCAGACCCGGCCCAACTGCATTTCAACGACTAATTGCATCAGCGAGTCAGCAGCAATTGCAGCATATGGCTTGTACAGTTGTACTCGCCTGATAGAAGCTTTTGCGTTCGGTTTTCCGGAGATCTCCGAAGACCTTAGCCCTTTCGGGTCTAGTTGGCACCTTTCTAAGTTTATCTTGGTTTGCTCTATTAAAGCCCTACACCAACCGAAATTTTCAAGCTCGGCCCGAAAGAAACCCGGTAACTTCCTAATTGGTCTAAAAACCTCGAACTGCTCGAAAAGCCCGAAAGACCTGAGAGATCCAAACGACTTGAGAGGCCTGAACGACCTAGAAGGCCTGAACGACCTAGAAGGCCCAAACGACCTGAGAAGCCCGACAAGAACGAATGACCTAACAAACCTGACTGTGCCGACAGGCCCGATTATGCTGACGTAGGCTCGGAAAGCCCGATAGATTTTTAAACTGGGACTCAACCCGATCTAGACCCGACCCAGCCAGTGCAAGCTTCTTCGGTACATTACAAAACTCCTCCCCGCTTTGGTTCAGTATAAAGCTAATGCCCGTGTCAGTCCATACGAAAATAACACCCATCTGACTCAGTAAGCAAAAGTTCTCGATCAGGTGCAGCACGAAAATTCTCCTCTTCGGTTCAGTATGAGAACAATGCTTGTCCGAGTCAGTACGGAAATAACAACTGTCGAAGTCAGTATGGTAATCCTTCGATAAAGTTCAGTACAAAAATAACCCTTCTGGGTCAGTACGAAAAAGATCTCAATTAGCTTCGGGCCAGTACAAAGATAATGACCCAAAAAATCAACCGACTCGACAAGCTGGACAGGTTTGACAGGCCCGAACAACCTGGCAAGCCCGACAGGGCCGAAAAGCGCGACCCAACAGGCCCGAAAGACCCGACAGGCCCGAATGGTTCGAACAGCCCAGTTAACCTGAGGTAAGGTCCATAAAGCTCGTAGAGCTTTCAAAATGAGGCCCGGTCCGACTAAAAAAACCAAACCGTGCAGGTCTCTATGCTCTATCTATCAACGCCCTTTCACGATTTTTGCTTGCACTCTTTGCCATACAGCTCGACATTTCGGAATTTCCACCCAAAACTTGTAATTAGATGCTCACCACGGCCACAATTTACACACATATGTATGGTATTGTCAATATAAAGGGCTATTACATCGATAAATCAACGTTTGGTTTGTCTCGAACCACGCAACGCGTTCAGCCCCTACGGAGGTTTATTGCATAAAATTTAATTTGGATTAGAAGATAGATTCATGTCACAGAATTTCTTCTATTTTTCTTTCTAATTTTATCTTGTTTCATAAATAAAACTTCCCGTTTCAATTGTGTGTTGGTGAGCATATTCGCGATTTTCATAAACCAACAGATGGAGCTAAATGTTGTGATTTATTAGCAGAGACATGTCTCTGTTTAATAGTCACTAGATCGTAAACAACAGCACAAGCAACGTTGTCGAAGTTAACGATAAATCTGCAGATCTGATGACTAGGATTTTTTGACTGTTTCTGGCGACGACGTGGCAGGAAGAAAACACGATCGTCGCGATCTCTACTAGAAATTTAAATAACTAGTTTGAGAGTGATTAGATTATTGCTACAACAGTAAAACATATCGTCAGAAATCATATTAGTGATAAATCTCCATGAGTAGAATTAGACGAGTGACAAAGGCAAAAAATCATAAAAATAAATTTTGTGTAAAAAAATAAAATTTTTATTGGCGGCAAGAAAGTTTGCCAACTGTAAAGAGCTGTTTATTTTGGGGGACTCTACTCAAAATTACAAAATCTACAGATGCTTTGTTTTAATCATCTTTGCTTTTAGTTTTAAGAAGTGGTTTTAAGTTTTATGCATGTGGATGAGTGCGTGGTCTGTGATCTAGGAGTAAAAAATTAGAAATCACATGGTTATAATTGTAATTTCAAAGGTAAGAATTTTTACGATAACTACAAAAGTATAGGTTATCATATACAGGGTGTTTTAGCTCACTAAGGACCCTAAGGACAGGAATGGGAAAAGATTATTGAGATCAGAGTTTGCTTACATCAACTGCAGGTATGTATAATGACATTTCAAAAAACAATAGTTTTTCAACAAATGTCAAATTGACATATTGTTGTTTTGTATGTTTATTTAGGTATTATAAACAGTAATCTGTTCTCAGGAAATTGGTCATAAGTGCCTGTGCTATCAAAAACACCTTCTTCTCCCCCTTGTACCCTATCAAGCATTACATAATTTAATGACGATCACAGCTGTCGTCTTGTTATTTTACCAGAATGATCAACACAGAACTGAGTGCGAGGTTGCTTACATTTAGACAAATTGCATAGAAATATAATTTTGATCAATTTTCTAACAAATATTTGCTACTATTATCTTAATTTAATTTAATACAAAGAATATTAAAATATATAAAAAAACATAGAAATATATAATTATACTTACAATATATGTAATGGCCAAGGCAAGTATTAAAAGACAAAAAGCAGCCAAGAAGCAACTTATTTGCATTAAAGTACGTCTTTTGCAATGCGGCATGATTGGTATGCACACACATCCCATTAACAAGTTCACAGCTCCAGCACCAATTGTAGCTAATTGACTATTCTGTTCTGATAATCCAGCTTCTTTAAAAATAGATACTGAATAATAGAACACCTGAAATAACAATTTAATTTATAAACATTACCAAACATTTATACTTTTACTTACAGCATTTATTCCACTGAATTGTTGTCCCGCTTGCATGGCACAAACAAGTAATAAAGGCAACAATAAGGTGCGATCAGTTAATACTTTTATGATACTCCATTTTTCTGCACAGTCGTCAGCCATGTTTCTAGTGGCAATTTGTAGTTCTTGTATTTCATCTTCAAGTTCAGTTTGAGGTTGACTTCTGATGCGCGAAAGTGTTTGAAAAGCTTCTTTGGGTTGATTTTTCACAAACAAGAGATATTTTGGACTTTCCGGTAGGAATGGTGATATAATTGCAAAAAGTATCACTAATACTGTGTAAGCAGATAAGAGATATGGCCAGTATTCTTCAGTTCCTATAAAAGAGACATCATACACATTAATAGTAAAATTTGTATTGTCATGTTTATAAAACGTACCTAAGATTTCATTGAGTGACATGACTTGAGCTACTAACACACCAAAAGTGATACCTAAAGGACAAAATACACCCATAGATCCTCTAAGTTCCAGTGGTGCTAATTCAGTTAAGTACATAGGTACTGAGCAAGTAATTAATCCTGCAGCAAGTCCGATTAATAACCTTCCAGCCACAAGGGTTTCAACAGAATTGGAAGACTTAGTAATTAAATAAAGAATGCCAGCAGCAATAGATAAAAGGGTGCTTGCATAAATAGCACCTTTTCGGCCTACATTATCTGCTAACCAAGATCCAGTTAATGAGCCTATTGAGCCTCCCACTAAGAAAATGGAAACAATTGCAGACCATAAGAATTTTAATTGACTTTCACCAAGGACAGCATCATATCTTGTGTAAATACTTTCGTTGCAAAATCTTTTTATTATCTATAAAAATAAAATTTGTAAAAAATATGAGTGTAGAATAGAAATAAATAAAGCTTATTATTACCTCAGCAGGAGAATTAATAACGCCAATGTTGTAGCCTACAGGTAAAGATAAGCCGAGTGTAGTTGAAATTCCTGCCAAAATTAATAGTTTAGTCCAGCCTTTAGAGTTTTCATTCCTGGGATGGATTTTCTGAAAGGCAAAAAGAGAACAGCAACATGAATATTTTTAATTTTAAAATAATTTAACATACAAAAACAGATCGATGGTATAAAAATCTAAGAATAATCATCATATATGTATTAAAATAATAATACACTCACATTAAACAGTTTACATCATACATACTTATAGTTGACGTTATCAAAACATATTTGAAATAAATCTTTAATTTAATTTAAATATGAGTTGTTTACACTTTTAAATGGAAACGTAAATGTTAATTAACTTTCTTAAATGGTAACACATACGCATAAATTGATGCAAGTGAAACATCGTAGGAAGACATATTGCTTGTATTGAAATAGTTAAATTAAATTAAATAAATGACTGTGAGCTATTTTATTCATTACAATGTCAATTTGTGCAATTATTAATTTGTTGTAGAGTAGGCAACACACATTACTTTTTAGTAACTGTTTTGAATTTGAATAGTGAGGTTTGTTATTTTATAAATTTGAAAAACTAAAGTTTTCTTCAAGTGTCTCTAATAAGAGTAGACTTCTTAAAATGATGATTCCTCTATGTATCCGAATTAGTATAAAAATATTAAGTTATTTAAAACCAAACGGCAAATCACCACGTTTACTGAACAGGCTTTCGTTATGTGATACTGTGTTTGCTTTGTTTTACTAACAATCAGTCATAGAATTGTACCTGATTACTAATTAGTATTTTTGTTATTAATTAATAAACAATAAATGTAAAACATTCCATTATATTAAAGTTTGAAAATAAATGATCGAATATTAAATAATCTCTGTTTTCTATTTCTAAATGTTTTTATTAAAAGCATCATCACTCTTATTTAATTAATATTTGTAGGTTGTGATTACATTTATTGATTTTATTCATAATTAAATTATCTATCAATACCAAATGGGTACCTAACTGTAAACAGTAGGAGATTAAAACAATTGATCATAATCAAACTAGTAAGTCACTTCTAATTTTTATAGTAAAAAAATAAGTCTGTTCTTACCTGAAATAAAATACCTATTTTTATCACTAATCAGTATCGTCTTATTTTTTTAAAATTTATTTGTATTATTAGACTATTAAGATTTTTACATTCTGTCGTTTGGTGTTTTTAATAGAAATTATTTACAATTTCATTCTTTTTGCTTTATATTTAAAAGCATAATAGAAAATAAACTTCTTTAGATAATGATTCTTTATATAAATTTTGCTTCTGTTTTTATACCTCATCGGAAATACAGAAAAGAAAAATAAAGGAAATAACTTAAGAAGTTAGTCACCACTTTGATTTCTAGCTAACCTACAAATACAGTGGTGAGAAACTTTTTAAATCCTCAAGTTAATTGTTATTTCCTATTAATACTATATAATTAACTATTAAATAAGTTTTCTTTTAATTATATATGAAAAATTACGGCCTAGTAGTGATGATTATCTTTTTAGATTACATTATAGGTAACATAAGAGAGCCATTCCCTTTTTAATAATCATTATTGGGTAATTACTTTTATAAATAACAATTATTTTGCCCCTGAATGCTTGATTAACATCATTAAACAAATAGCTCACCACCAATTATAAATACAACATAGTTTAATAAGAACTGCTTTATCCTGGTACATTCTAACCTAACTTTTTAAAATTTTTTAAGTAATAAATGTGGTTTTCTCTAAAAGGAATTGGTCTTTATGTAATAACGTTAAACAAGAATATGTGGAACCTTTTTGTGTATCACATTATCTATTTTCATTAATTTTTCTCTGGGTGTAACGTTATACACAGTTTATTAATTTTGAGATTATTATTACTCAAATTTAAATTCTTCAATGTAGAAAACTTCTAGATTTTAGAAACAATTGATTTGGTGGTGATTAAAACTTAGATTTGGAACTACGACTATACTGTTGTAATTATGTGCCTTAAACTGTTTTAAGCACAAAATCATTTTTTTAAACGATTTAATCACAAATATTCAATTAATTCTTGTTAATCAAGCTTCAAATGTACTTATTCTTCGTACAATTGGGTTAAACTAAAGGGATATGGCGTTCTAGAAAAAGTTTAATTTTGCATTATTATTTTTTAAATTTCTGTTTTTGACTGCAAGTCATATAAATAAGACAAGCGTAATAATTTAATTAAAGTACCCTTTTACCTATAGAAAGTATTTAGATCTCATAAAAATGACTAGACTTGATTAAAAGCCCATAAAAGAGAACTAAAATAAGTTGAACAAATCAGGTGATTTCAGGTGCCTTCTAGTCTGGCAATCTTACATATGTGTGTTTCGATCAAAGGTCATATAAACACATTTTGTGCCAGCACGTGTAATAGTGTAGATTTTTGGATATTATCATCTAGGTGTAATAAAAATATTCTACCTAATGATTATCGATTTGGTAAAAATGTTACATTATGTTAATGTTGTTAAAAATAATAAAGCTTTCATTGAAAAACACAGTTACAAGTCTAAATAAAAGAAAACGTCAACAAAACATACTATTTTAGAATTTCTAAAATCAAAGTTATCTAAATATAACTTGCACTATTAACCATTTGATTTAAAAAGAAATTTCTACATGTCATTTATGAAAAATAATTGTGCTTTCTAACTATCACGTTCATATACAGCAGGTGTTGTTTACTTTTAAAAGCAGCATAAATCAATACTAATGCATGATTAAGAGTTCTTAAGTTTTCTAATTTCACAATTTCAGTTCCAAGAACCTACCTACATAATGTATTCAAAAAAGAAAGTTAAAACTACCTATCTTTTAGAAAGGAATCGAGAAATCAGCAACTTGTAGGATTCGTTGATAAAAACATCACAAGTTTTTCTAGTACGCCTCGATCTCTTTTGGCGCCCAATAACATGGGGCTAATTTCTTTTGTAACAACAGCAACAAGCCTAGAGTACAGAGTAGATTAAAATGCAACAAAATCGATCAATTGTGAAGACTGAGATCAATCAATGATTTTAACAGAAACACCCTATGGGAGAAGTCTCAACTCTAGTTTTCTAACTGAAATAATTAACAATGAAATGCAGTAGATTTATGGCAATATCATTCAAATGACTTTTAGGATTTGTTAATAGAAGCATCGCAAGTTTTTCTAGTACGCCTCAATTTCTTTGGCGCCCAACAATGTGGGGCCACTTTTTTTTGTAACAACCTAGAGTAAAAACAGACTAGACTAGAATGCAAGAAAATTAGTTAATTGTGAAGACTGAGATCAATCAATGAATTTTAACAGAAACACCTTATGGGTCAAGTCTCAAGTCTAGTTTTCTAACTGAAATAATTAACAATGAAATGCAGTAGATTTATGGAAACGTCATCCAAACGACTTGTAGGATTTGTTAATACAAGCATCGCAAGTTTTTCTAGTACGCCTCGAATTGTTGGCGCCCAACAACGTGGGGCCAATCTCTTTATAAGTGTAACAAGCCTAGAGTGATTTAAAAACAGACTAGACAAATGTATCAAAATTAATTAATTGTGAGCCAGAGATAACTTTGGGATAAATTTGGAAAATTTTGTGAATTTAACAATTTTGGTTTTTCTTTTACAGGCCTTACATATATTAATCACATGACTAAGATGATACCAACTGGACTTAACTATATTTCTGTTTTTATTCATTTCTTTAAGAAACAATAATAACTTTATGAACTTTCTACAGTAAAAGGGTACCTATTTATTGCCCAGCTAATAACTTGCATTAACTATTATAAAAATAAATTTTTTGTTACCTGAGATGTGTGTGTACTACATACATGCATTAATCCTACTAACAGTTTCTCAAGATTTGTAATATATTTTACTTTTATATGTTTATTTGGTGTAGAAAGAGAAACCTGAAACAAAAAAATGATTTCTTTTGCCTCCACCAAAACTGTAAGAGAAAATACTGTAATTCTATCAATTTTCTGTAAGAGAAAATGAGATATTTTAAAATTCAAATAAGTATTCTGTATATTATTGCACTTTTTCATGCCTTTCACACACATACTGTTTAAGTTCAGAATGGTTTTGACAAATAATATTAAATTTTTAATAGGATGTCGAGTTGCTAACAAAATTTCAGTACCACAAAGCTTTTTACAGACGAAGAATACTATTTGATTTTTAAAAATTTTGATGATAAATAAATAAATAAACTTACAAAAAAAAATTAATTAAATAAAAACTGCTGATATTTTGATGTAGTCTGTACATGACGAGTTGTACATTGAAATCAGAAAATTGTTTGTGGTACAATAAACTTTGTCATCAATATACATAAAAATTAATAAAGACAATACAAAAAGCGACTTTATTTAATAATTCTTTATTGCTAAATTGTTAATAATAAAAATAACAGGACAAGATAATATAGATAGTAAAAATATGTAATCGCTGGTTTCAATGTACTTTTTGATTCATTACTTCGTTTTCTTTTCCTTCCTCATAATTACATGATAATCTGCTTGTCAAACACAATCACAGAACATTAAACATAACTTTAGCAGGTTTTATTTTAAATGTACTTGGTTAAATGACCGTGTACGTTGCTTTGCATGTTATACTAAATAATTATAAAAACTCAAGCAGTTTGCATGATCAATGTAAAAGATTTTAATTAATATTAAAATAAATAAAACAATGAAAATATGAGGGATCTTAATGAAATGATAATGATTGCACTGTTATGTTTATGTTTTATAATATATTGTGTTCAACAAACAGATTGATTTTTAAATTCTCTTTTCTTTATCTTCTGTTTCATCTTGATTTTAATTTTCTTTTTGATTTCAACACAATTTAATTGTAGTCATTAATTATGTAAGATCTCCTGATTTTGATAGATTTTCCTTGAAATGAAGACACATTTCCATAATTCCCTTCTATAATCCAATTTTATATTGTATAGTCCAATATGTATAGTACTTATGTCTTGCCAAAGATCCTTCAAATTTCTAAGAATTCTAAAATCCAAATTCAACAACAATTATTCTTTGCATCAATTTTAATTGATGTATGCAAACAGGACTTGAATACTATTATGTGACTTTGTAGAAAGAATGAAAAAAGAAAAATATACAGGGATTGGTATCATGGTGATTACCATGGAGCCATGAACCACCAATTGTTAGCTTTTATACTTCTTTAGGTTAAATAGAAAGCTCTCGAACTAATTGTATTGTTGAAAATGCACAGTTTAAATATGAAGGAAATACAAAGGGCAAATAAAGCACAGTATAAGACCCAACAGCTAGTACATAATAAACAAAAGTAAGAAAAATTCTGTAGACACTCTGTGTATCTTTAGCTTGTGAGTTCTGCATTCAACTGGTAGATGTATACAAGAAATTGCCAAGTAATTGGCTTGTCAGTAGATAATTCAAATATTTTGGAAAGAACAAAAAGGCTAAATTCAGTTTGTACTCTAAAGATAAATATCTGAAACATGAATTTTCCAAAATTCAAATATTAATTCAGAATGGAAATTACGATTTTCCAATCAATGGCAAAATATCTTCTCCCATTGGAAAAACCTAATATGGAAAAAGTGGCAAAATTCTACTTATAAAAATTGAGATAAAAAGACATCAAGAAGATTAAAGTATTCAAAATTTTTTTGAACATTAAGCTCAAATCAGAAATCATTAATAGATAGGTTTAGTTATGCTTATGACTTTCAGAAATTCTTCGTTTTCATTTTGAAAAACAAAATTAGCAGACGATTTCTAGGATCATTCATAGATTAAACGAAACAGACTTTCAATAACTTTCTAAATTCTTCAAATTAAAAACAAACAAGATGGAGAAGATCGATAGACAAGTCATATAATATTGGACTGTACAAAATCTTCCATCTAACAGTTCCACGAATCTTTTCAGTACCATTCAAAAAGTTCACTGTCCTTTCAGATAAGTCACCTCTTCTCCATTACATTTTTTATTCTATTACCATACTTCTTCTTCTCTCGTATCTTCTTCTCTTAATATCGGCAAATAGAAATATCTCACTTACGTAAACATTGCAATATTCCATTATTTATGAAATTTTTTGTTGTATCTTAAAGGTTTTTTTTTGTAAGAACTAAGAAAGATTATTGGCAAAAAAATTATGTGGAAGATAAAAGGGAAGAACCAGGTCCATAGCCAAAATAATCAAATGCAGCATAAAGCAAGACACCAAAAACATGGAAACAAAGGTAATAAATAAAGACTAGAGATGAAGAGGTCAATTTGAAAAAGGAATTTATTGGAATAAAAAAATACAAGGTTATGTAAATTAGCTATGGGCCTGGGTGAGAAAGAGGAAAGTAAGAAATGTGAAATGTATTTATTTAGAGGTTTATAACTAAAATAAAGACAGAATTTTATAGAGAGGATTAGAAGGGATGTGAATGTTGCCAAATTTTAATCATCTCAAAGTTTGTTCTTTTCTCTCTAATGTTACATTCTTTATGTTTCTCTCTTTTTAATCGTAGTATTTGTTTGGAGAATGGAATTATATTTTTGTGTTTTAAGAAGGATATAAAGAAGGAAGAGGATTGGTAAATGCAAATAAGACATTAGAACATTAATAATAAATCAATTAAAAATAAATGATAACTCCAAAAAGTTGACTTTAGATACATAACATAGTGGCCAGTTAATGAATAAACAAACTTAAAGAAGAACTGAGCAAAAGAAGGTTAATAAACTTGGTGTTAAAAGAATCTTATTTCAGAAGAATAAGAATTTAAAAGGATTGGGAAAAATTAGGATTTCGGGAGAATTCAAAGTTCATTGTGTTTGTGTCTTCTAATAAAGAAGTTTCATTCATCAAAGATTTCTTAGATAAAAATCTAACTGTAAAGATTTTACAAACAATACAGGATTAGATGTGTTGTAAATTTCAGGAATCAAGGAGAAAGAACACAAGGTGGTATTTAGAGATTTCTCAGTTTTCACTGAATTGTGGAAAGTTTTTAATAATCATCTTTAATAAATTATTTCTCAAGTAAACAGGTTTAACTAAGATATGTCTTGGAGGATTTTCTAAGGAACAATAAGAAAATATTTTGGAGCAGCACAAAATATTATTTTTTAAAGGAATTTTACTGAACCAGTGTTTAGGATTAGTAGATTATTAATCTTTAACCGGAAACTTTCATAATAAAACTCATGATTGATTTACGTTTTTAATATTAATAAAATCAATAAGATTTTTCAATTTCAGAAAGAATCAAAACTATAAAGGAAATGGGGCATTATACGATTTATGCAGTTTTAATTTAAACTTCAGCAAAGCTAGAAGCTACTTTAAAAAATAAATTTAAATTAAAGATGTATAGTTGTAATATCCGCATATGTATGTAACCTATAGTTAAATCATTTTGATGATTCTAGGAACTAATAGATTGCATAAGAAAATTTGCAATAGATTTAGGTTTGATTGATATCTTAAAACAAAATTAAACTTCAGTTTTAATAATAAAAAGGATGTAAAGCTTAGAATTGAAAAAAGTGGAATGCTAGCAAGAAACAATTTGAAAATAGGGAAATCGGTAAAAAAGGATTTTTAAAAGCATAAATCGTTACAATATAAATAAAAGACCAAAACAATTATTATTAACTTGCAGATGTTAATTTATTTCTTCCAACAAGAAGTTGGTGTGAGCTCTAGCAATGCTTGTTTTGTAATAATACTCAGTGACACAATAGTCATTTTACATTTTGATGAATTTATTAATTAAAAATTTGCTTTCATGATATTTTGATGGATAACAATGACAAGCAGGAATAGAAATGGTGAAAAAATGTAAAAACAGAATTAACTTTGCTCATCAAAATGTGTGTCACATTGATAAGATGCGGAACAAATCAGTTTTGTTTACAAACGCATAAAACAGCAGTGACCTTGGTATTTGTAATATTTAACTTAATCGATAATTTCTCATTAGACGATTACAGGATATAACATATATAATAATTTATAAATATCTAAACTAATTACTTTCAAGCATGACAGTTTAATATTTTAATCCTGCACATAAGAATCTATATTTTGTTTTAAATAGTTTTAAGCCACACATTTCAATCAAGTTCTTCTGTTTTCTTTGCATTTAAACGATCTTATTATGATAATATTTCAGAATAATCATTTTCTGTGTCCAATTAATTCATTAAAGCTAAATGATTGATTACATTGATTATAAACGTCAAGATTATAGGTTATGTTTCTTATTTAGATTCTTTTTTTTGTCGCGCAAAATAAACAATTGAAATGCCAATCTAAGAAAGTAAAAGCTACTAGTTTCTTTAATAAAAATGATTAAATCAACAATAAAATAATAGGAATCTCGCTTAAATGGCAAGGTAGTAAAATATATAATATACAGATTAATCGGATTTCCACAAATATTAAATATAATTCGAATATCTTTCTATTATTACTGAAAACCTTAAAAAGTAAAAGTTTCTAGGGTAAAAAAATAAATTTGTAAATCATCCCCTCCTCCTTGTAGATATTATTTAGGAAGGAAATTTAAATTTTGATTCATATTATTATTATTATTGCGTTTAAAATTCAAGGCAGTTTTTATTTATTTACAAATACTGCAAAGGTCAAGTTGACTTTTACTTTACATTTATAGAAGATTTCTTAATTTAATTTATGCTTGTTGCCAAACGAAAATAATGTAATTATAAATAGTAATTTTAAGATCACAAGACAAAGACTATTTTTGGACCATTTTATAATGATAATAAATAGTTAAAGAAATAAACAAGTTTCTCTTTATATTCTTTAATGCAATTAATCAATGTGCCAATGAGTATTATCATGCAACCAAGCACGTGTTCATAATTCCGGTTAAATCCAGTTTCAGTTAATTCTTTAACAAATCTTGAAACAACTGTTTAAATTTCAGTTAAATAATATTTATTTATCATTGTTTAAGCTCGTTAATTACGAAAATCTTTTTACAGCAGAATTGCATAACAAAAAGTTTTATTTTAGATATTTTAAAATTGTGTGGGTAACGTACCCATTACTGATTTCTATACATTTCTGTTGTACTTTTACAAACAGCTATTTTTGATTAAAAGTCACAGACAACTTCCAGTTACTCCAAAATACGATGTTACAACAGTTACCTAAATGGCTAGCTGATTTTAAAAAAATGTTAAGTTTCTTTGTATTTTCGAAAATCAATAATCTTGGCCTTCTCTTCCAAAATTAATATTTTTCATTAGAAATAGAGACCTCGTTTGCTTTATAATAAATATTATTGTTGTGGATTTCTTTTTTTTGTTGTAGAGTTTAGTAGTCTTTAAATGATTTCTCGTTTTAATTTTTTTCTCTGTTTTTGTGTGTAAAAGATTGCATCAACAAAATCACTTATGTAATATTAAAAATGAAAGGGGTTTTAAAATAAACAAAAAAGGATATTATAAAATAGTTATTTGAATGAAATGATTATTGTATTGTTAAAGCTAAAACCACATTATGACTGGTAGTTCCGAATAATAATTAATTTCTAGGAATCTTTTTGCATGCAAACACGTCACAATATGCTTAGAAGCAGAAATATAAAAAGCTTTTTAAGAGAATTGGGAAAACCACAATAAAAATAGCTTTTGAAGTTATTTTTCATGGAAGGAAGGGTCTGGGATTCTGAAATCTTAGAACCTGGCTATAGCAAAAAGAAAAATCAATATCATAACGGTAGGTGTAGGACAAGCCTGGAATTGAAAGGGATGGAAGTTTCCACCTTCAAAATTATTAAAATGTATTTTTAAGTAATGAGTAATCAGATTTTCATGCAGAAAGAATTTAAAATAAATAAATATGTACGTAATTTGTGAAGAAACCAAAACAAAAAGGTGCATACCAATTCTCGAAAAGTTTACAAAGCAAAAGACAGATTCATGCTGATTGAGATAAAGATGTAAAACTGATCAAAATTTCAAGATTTCCAATATGAGATAAGATTGCAATTTTGAAAAGAAATTAGAACAATCGATACTTTCAAGAATTTCTTGTTTTTTTTAAAATTTATCATTTTGTACTCATTAATGAGGTCAATATTCAAAAAAAACTGGTGCTGTTTATTTATTTAGATTCCTAGAAATAAATATTTTATTGGACAGCCGCAATATATTTAACCTATTGGGTTGTTTTCCTTGAAAACAACTGAGTTGAACATCCTTTTTTTTGAATTCACTCAATTATTCTTAGTAAGACACTTTTATAAGTTAACTCTTTATTATCTTTCAAATCTTAAAAGTATCAAAATACAGTTTATACTTTGTGCAAATTCTACTTCTTAATTGCATCTTGGAATTTCAGTTCTTTTCACATTTCAATACTTCTTGTTAATGAGAACATCTACAACAATGTAAATGTCATTCAATACTGGCAAAACAGAGCAGAATGCAAAAATCCACCAAAACCATCCGCATTGCCAGTTGTCGAAAATCAAATGTGTCAAAAAGATGCTTGCACTAGCATGGCACCCAATAGCTACAATAACTGGTTAAGGATTCTTTTATCGATTTCAATTTTTGTAGATGTTCTCTTTTTTTCTAGTGCAATTTTTAGTTTCGTGCCCACAGTTTTATTTCAGAAAGGATACATAGTAGTGCCGAATTAGAATGGAACATAGTGAGTCCTGTTAGAAAAGCTAACAATTCAAATCCAATCATTCCAACTGCCACACCCAAGCCCACAACAAACCTGTAAAGTCCAAGAAAAAGAATTCTTAAATCAATTTTGAATACTGTTGAGAATTAAATATGGGCTTGTTGTGCATTCTTAATATTAATAATTTAGAGAAAAAAAATGTTTTTGTGCTGGGCAGACTGGCAATGACACTTTGCAAGGTTAATCAAACAAGTAATAGTAGTAATAATAACATTGCACGAATTTTTATTGCTTTTTTTTTTAAATGGTATAATAAAGATTATTATCTTAACAATGTTGTTGAAGTTTCAAGATTGATTAAATCCACTTAAAATATTAAAAATTCAACAATAAGATTTTTTATTATTGTCATAATATTAAAATTTCAAATGGATTTTTCTATGTGAAAATGAAAATTATTTTATTTTGTGTATTATATTGATTCGCAACGATTTTTTAAATTATTACCAAGACTAAGAATCTTACATTGATAACAATTTGAAAAATCTTCACTACAATCATCTCGTTTGAAAATAAAATTTTTTTTTTGTAATTTGAATTTGTAATTGAAATATCCAGAAGTGAATTAATAATTCTTTTATGTGTAATAATACTTGCATGTGCTGAAATTGCAAAAATGTTTTTTATTTTACATTCTTTTTAATTTCTTAACATGTGTGCTTATACACATAAGGAAGTATTAACAAATAAATCGATATCACTTCTTGTTTTAAACAACAAGATATTAAAAGTACACAAACCAAATAAATTCCTCTTTAAAAAATGTTAACAGTCACGACTTTTATTTTCGTAATTTTTGTTCAGAATTAAATTACTCAATAATGATTCTATTTAATCTTATAAAAATTCAGTATGCCTACTTTACGGGTCCTTCCCTGAGTGTTTGGGAATAGGCAATATGTCTTACAATTCAAAGCTAGCTTTTCTTTGAAAAGTTCAACCCTTGTTAATTGAACCATAGTTTGCTATGAATTTAAAAACTGACAAGGCAACTGTTTAACATTTGTTTGGTTATATTTTCTGTACAAACCTATTCATTTTATTTACTTTCTTTTTGTTAAATAAGTTTTCTTGTTTATTATTAAATTCTTGAGGTTTTATAATAATTTATAATTATTCTTATTGTGTTTTATAAAAAAGCATAAATGGGGAATTTTGACATTGATACATACAGAAAACAAACTATACAAACATGATCCATTTTGTTTTTAAAATATATAATTACACAAAGATACCTTTGAATTGTAAGACGTGCTGCCTCTTCCCAAACATTCTGGAGAGGACCCATAAAATGGGCATACTGCAGTATAAAAACGGTTACGGTTAACATAATTGTAAATTAAGGAAAGGAATCCATTTTGCTTTGTGAACTTCACATAAACTTAAAGTTTGTTTGGTTTCTTAACAAAAAAGGTTGGGCAAATACTTTGAAAAATCATTACAACAATAAAAGAGATTTCTTTGTGTTAAATGTCTTTCATTGCTTCCACATGGTTTCTCAAAGTATTTTTGGCTGCCATTAAAGTGCAGATTGGATTTGTTTCTTTATGATAACAAAAAAAGTTCCAAGGGGTTATTACACATAATGCTGAATATAACAAAGACACAAAGAGGTGAATTCTGGCTACTATAAATTGTTGACACAGCCAAGATTCTCTGTCTGCATTTTTCTGCCATAAAAAATGGTAATTCCCCTGGGAACTTGAAATTCTAATGATTTTATTGTTTAATTAAAAAATGCCCTTAATAGACATTTTGATTTATAGTGAAACTTCTAATATTCAACTTTGACTTTCTTTAAATAATAAAATGTCTATTAAGATTGAATTTTTATCCTTTATCAATACAGGATAACTGGAATAACGCAACAAACAGTTCCTCTTGCATCATCTTTTAAGTCAAACCAATAACAAAGTACACAGAAAGTGTTAGTTACATTGATTTTTATGTTTCCATTTTTTCCTTCATTTTAAAGACGATTCAAGTTGAACCATTTATTCCATATTGCAATTATTATTTCACAATGTTTTTAAATTTTTTTCTACTTACCTTGATGTTTTAGTTTTAAGGAATTTAAAATTTTCTAATGCAGTAACTTTTTCTATTTATTACAAGTCATTTATAATAATGTGCAAATGCAAAATTAATTATTTATTTCAAACAATAAAAATGCATTCAAACATTTCAAATATTCAAACTTGATTTTGGCCAAAAAGAATGATTTTTGTATTCTTATGGAGATTTTTCTTTACTATTGTCTCTAAATTGACTCAAACAATTTTCATTCATCCTCAAATCAAAAACTGAATTACACTTACTGCGTATGCTGATTCCAAAAACTTTTTATCGGGTAGTTCTCCGGCAAACAACCCTTCACGCTCTCCGTACTGTTCCATAACAGTATTATACAAACAGTTAAATGAGCAATTAAAATTAAAAATTTTGCAGGTATTAAACCTGCAGTATTGTACATGCCACGATCTACTAGACTTGTGCCCTTTTCCTCCTTTCCGTTAGTTTTATTTAGAATGTTATAAATTTCAGCAAAAATTCTTATGAAACCAATAATAAAATATAAAGGAATTCGAAATCTATAACTTCCGGATAGTTACAGGCACAACACTATTTTAGATACTGTGGCTTTTTATAAATTTTGAGTACAAAGACACGTTTTGGCTCACACTGCGGCTTTTGTTGCGGAGAAAATGATTCAGTAGCGCAGGCCGCACGTGTCGCGTGTTGTGTAAAATTATTGATCAGGCGACTCGGCTTCCCCACTTTATACTTTCACGTTTATTGACGTAGAGAAATATGGTGATTTAGCTACAGATAGATGAACCAGATACAAAATTAAAGGAAATCGCATTTTAATTATTATAGAACAGGAAATCTGTCAAATAAATGACAACATTTCAATTTTTCAAGTTTTTCAGGTAAATGAATTTATGGTTCACTTTGATTTTTGAGCGGAACGTCCAAAATTTCATGACGTCACATCAAAGTTTTGATGCGCATGCTCGGAATTGTTTGACCTACTCGTACATGACGTGAAGAAATGTGGATTAAAAAAAGTTTTGTGATTGATGTATTCCTTGTAAATTTATTAAATTATACGCAGATCATTTATTAACCTTTTGATCATCGATGGTTATTTTTGGAATTATTATTTACTGATAGTCGTATAACAATTAAATACGTCACAGCCCCTAAATCGGTCTTAATAAGTGCTATTTTTGGGCGCATTTTTGCAAATTAAAATATTTTTCATTGAAGCTGGATTGAACTGAAAACGGTAATAAGATAAATAATTTCTAGTTGAAACCATTAATTACAGCGAGACTATAAACAGAAACCACGTGTGTTGTGTATGAGAGGGCAAATTAACACCTGCTGGCAAACCAGCTGGCTTCACACCAAAAAAGGATCGTTTCATTTTGAAACTTATTTTCTATTTTCAGGACAAGTATACTTGCAAATTGTAAAATATTGATCAAGTTAAATTTATTTATGAATTAGACGCTACGCTATCGTTTATTGTTGTTTTGATTTGGTAACACGTTTCCGTTCAGTGTTTTAATCATAACAATGATTAAATAATGCTAAATATTACTTATTTTATAATTAATAACTCCAACTTTATAACATTATTTTAGGAAACTACATGAAGTTGATTTTACAAAACAGATATTTCATAGCCGCATAGTGTTAACATATGATTAAAAAGTAACAGTTCACAACCGCTTGGTTACGAACAGGGCACGTGTCAGCTCTCAAGGCCTCATATTCTTTTAATCGAGAAAAAAGTACAGCAAATTAAAATAAAGCATTTTGTAAAACATTAAAATTATTTGTTCTAGTAACCCCAGAATATGCATTAAATTAAAATTAGTAAAGTGTTACTATGGTAACCGTTGCTATAGTATCGCCCAACAGTAGTTAGAAATTGTTAAAATATTCTCCATAGGGGACGACTTCCGTGTATGCATGTGCATTCGTATGTAATGCACTTGTGGGGGCAATCCACCCATATGATGTAAAAGTAAAACTCTCCTGAAGTATTACGGCAAAATTTCTTAAGGCGCCTTCGTGTGATATTAGTGCGTGGTGTGTATAATGGGGCAGCGCCTATGATACGTTATCTCTTCTACAAGTTCTCGTGCCGGCTTTGCTTTAGATAATCCGCTGATCGTACAAAAAGTACATCTAGAACTTACAAAATTGTAAAGTTGCAAATTGTACTTCGGAACTTAGGCTCTAACTATAAGAATGAGTACTATCCTACTCAATTTGGGACACCCTGCATACTATAGCTATTAAGAGCTTCTTCTACTCGAATAGAAATCACTAACGTGCCATCAGAAAGAATCCCAATTTTTCGTAACCTATATGATGTGAGAAACTTAGTGTCAATTAGAGCCAAAATCTCCAGGCCCGGTCCGATCAGGCCCGACTGGGAATAAACTTGACGCTGCCCGAAAAGTCCGACAGGCCCGAGAGATCCGAACGGCCCGATAGACCCTAACAACCCGATAGACTCTAACAGCCTGATAGATCCTAACAACCCGACAGACTCTAGCAGTTTAACAAGCCTGACAAGCCTGAACGTCCCGACAGGAATGAAAATCCCGAAAGATTTTTAAACTGAGGCCCGGCCTGGCTTACACCTGACCTTTGGGCCGGACCGCGCAAGGAAACCCGTCCTACGCTGCAGTACGAAAGTCCTTTTTGGTTCAGTATGGAAATAACGCTTGTACGGGTCAATACGAAAATAACATCTGTCCAAGTCAACATTGGAATCGTCTGCTTCGGATCAGTACAAAAATAACGGCCCGAAAAACCTGACCGACCTGACAGGCCCAACTGACTGGATGTAGCCCTGAAAAGGCCGATAAATTTTTAAACCCAGGCCCTGCTCGATCCGAATCAGAGCTTTGGACCGGATCACCCAAAAACCCGATCAAGAAGCCCGTCTTACGATGCAGTGCAAAAATCCTCTTTGGTTCAGTATGGAAATAATGCTTGTCCGGGTCAGTTCGAAAATAACGTCTGTCCGAGTCAGTATTAAAGTCGTCGGCTTCGGATCAGTACAAAAAAAAACGGCCCGACTTGACAAGGCCGTTAGGCCCAATTCACCGGATGTAGGCCTGAAAAGGCCGATAAATTTTTAAACTCAGACCCGGACAGTCCCGAACACTAGCTTTGGACCAGACCGTACAAAGACTTGATCAAGAAATCCGTCCTATGGTTAGTACGAAAATCCTCTTTGGTTCAGTAAGGAAATAATGCTTGTTAACGACTGATCGGATAGGCCCGAACGGCCCGATAGAGTCGACAAACCTGAGAGAGCCGAAAAGCCAGACAGACCCTAACGGCTAGATTGGTCAAGTTTTAAACTGAGGTCCGATCTGACCCGAACCCAAACTTTAGGCCGGGCAGCGAAAAGTCCAATTAAAAACCCGGTCCGTGCTTCTAACAACGATGCTTTATTTATTTTTTGTACCAGGTGTTCATTAAATACCGCGACAATTGCTTGTAAGTTGATAGTAAATTAACTAAACTTAAGTTGGTAATGAAAGGTAAATGTTAACATGCAAACAAAAAATTTACATTGTAAGTAGTGAGTAAAAAAAAAAACAAAATTATTTTTGCAACTGTTTTTCGTTTGTTTCCTGTCAGGCAAAGGTAACAACATCACATATTTGCATTACAAGTAATGAAAAAGATGAAGTTAAAAAACAAAAGCTATCTTATGTCTTATAGACCCGAAAAAAAGCTTTCGATTCCGTAAATAGAAGTTCAAATTGGAACAGCCCTAAAAAAAACAAACAAATAAACGATGATCTGATTGAAACAATTAAGAGACAACCAATCAAGTATGAAATTAAAAAAAAATTATTACGACATAACGAGTCAGAGAGAAAGAGGTTAATTAATGTAGATAAAATCAAAGCGATGGGAGTATCTTTTAATGCGCTGTATATACACTGTACGCCCAATTGATCCTGCTACATGTAGATAGGCAACACATATAGCAACCGACTAAATCATATATGTCATTTTTGTTTTTAATTTTTTTTTAAATAACTAAATATCAAAGTTGTACGAGACGAGATGACATTAAAGATAATGTAAGGTATCTTTCTGTCGCTCTTAAAATTGAATTTTACCTAGTTCACCACAGTCTACGATCTGATTAAGAGCCTCCGGAGAAAAGTCATGTGGAGGTAATTTTCGACCTGGGCCGCTTCTACTCGTTATAAGAGGTTTGTCACCGGGCGAACCAAATTTTAACCACAGAATAATAACACAGTGCACAATCCAGAGGTTCTTCGCATCCTTTCTTAAAGCTATAATGAAACATCTTCCAGCTGTCTTTTTCCAAAATACAGAAAATTTTCTCTTCGACCTTGAGTACATCCTGGAATACTTTCCGCAAACACAACTTTTAATATTTGCTTCCGTTATCAGAAAGCGCTCACAGCAACTTCAGAATCACCCAGGTGTCTGCTATGGTGATACGGTTCTGTTTTGCTTTCCTGATCCAATTACAACGGAAAACCCATCACTGAAACCCTGTGAACACTTCCATCTAGATTAGAAGATTGCTGTAGAGTACCTATCGCGTTCGCTACTCGTGTCTCTGCTGGACCATCCACAATGCACCCACTACGAATGATCACATATTGATACATCAACTTTCCATTTAGCTAAAGAGAAACTCTAGTTCCTATAGCTGCCACCGGTGAATGGGAAGCTACAATGGTGATAACGATAGCGTGCTAATACTGTTCTTGAAGAATCTTCTGGCCGACGCCGACAAACATCATTTAGCATCCTTGCTGGTACTTGGGATGCGCATCATCTAATAGCATCCAGTTTACATTAAGAAATCTCCTGAATATAACTCTCGTCTCCTTCTGGATCCGTTCGATCAAACTACAAGGACCTACGGCAACACAGGTAAGCCTGTAATCGAAAAAGAACGAATGAAGGTTTACTATGTGATCTAGAAGTTGAATAATTGAATGGTATTGAGATGTTCTCTCACCCGATTTGAACTGATATGACTTGTTTATTGAGTGGAAGGTAGTTCGATCTATAAAAGAAAGTAAGATATGGCTGGAGTTTTTTTTTTGTGCTATTCTGATCGGCAACCCAACTCCCAACTTCTACTTTGAGCTTCTCCGACTAAAGTGAACCAAATGAAGCTCTTAGGGAACTTAAGACGAAGTTGTTTTGCTGTTAACATGTCTTCTAGAAAGGTGATAGTTTAAAAGGTGAGACAATTTATGAGAAAAGACAGTTAGTTATAGAACTAGCAATTTTTGTTTTTTTTAATTAAAAATATAAAGCCTAACAGTAGTTAATCTTTTTTAAAATCTATCTGGGTAGGACCGCTAGGAAAACGACGCTTTGAGAACAAGTTTTTGGTATCAGCAGATAGAGAATTAATTCAATCTTGGTACCGCCTATGGACGTTAATTTTTTTAACGAATTCCATCCCAAGCGAAGGTGTTGCTAGGTTAGAAGGAGATAAACGTTAAGTTTTCTTAATGAATTTTACCCTAAGCGAGGGTGTGGTTAGATTAGAAGGAGTTAAAAGTTCATTTTTTTGATGAATTAACCTCACTGAAATATAATAATACTGAAAGGGGCGCTTGTGTATCGTGCTAATGAGTGAAAAGCGTTCCGAGACAGACTGATACCGAAGGGGTCACCTGTCTCCATCTAACTCTACTGCGTTTGCGCAGTAGGAGTGTTTTCACTTGCTGTACAGAGTAGCGTATACGACAAAGACTGGTGGCCCCTTCGCTACCTACCTACATGTACCAAGATAAGTTGGGTATACTGTATATAACAAGCAATCATTAAAATTGTAATTCCCGGTAGGCTATGAAGTTTTTCCGTAGGGCGTAGCTTAGACACACGCACGCCAACCGAGGCCAATACATAACCTATGTACAAATTACAAAACCAATTGATAGCACAATAAAACAAATTCAAACTGTCAATTTGACAGATAATTTATACTGAGAATGGATTAACCTACACATGAGTTTTTTTTTCATAGCCTACTGGGAACTGGAGTTTTAATAAATAATACTTAATTTCTAGGTTGTGTGCTTGACATTAAATAATTTGACTTTTGTAGACATTTTCCATGTATAAGTTGCGTAGGAACAAAATCGTATAAGAAAGAATCTGTTTACTAACAATGGGGAGAATGAGGAATTCTTAAATTAAAGAATTTAATTTATTAGAGTTGCGTGAATTACTAAAATTAAAGTTAAAACAACCGTATTTTGACACAATTATTTTAAAAGTTAGAAAAAGAACTCTGTTGTGATTAATATGACGTTAACTGATACGACTTTCTCTTATAACTTTGTAAGATTTTAATAGCTTGACAATAAATTGCAACTATGCATTTTTTTTGTAACCGTGCTACTGATGTAAAATTAGATTTTTTAATTTACATTTTAAAATCAAGAGAACACTTTTTGTCTCGAAACAAAAACTGCATTGAATTGAGCTCATAAAATGCAACTCGTTTGTCCTTGCCATAGGAGATTTATGAATTGACTTCTTTTTAGATATTTTGTATTAATATAATTTGCATAAAACTCAAATTTGATTTACTATCTAGAATGATTTCTACGTATTAATTAATTGTAAATCAACTGTTTTCTGCTGTCGAAGTGTTTCTTACAATTATAGACATTCGAATATTTTCTTTTAGGTAGCTGTAAATAAAGCTTAATTTTCTTTTCTTTGATTTAATTAAGAAACTGGGCATCCTTATGTTCTAAGTAGAAGGGGGGTTTGCAAAAATTGCAAATTTTGAAATGTAATCTGGAAGATTGTACATTAATAAATTCCAGCTATAGTTATATATTAAAGCGGATAATTCGTCGACCAAGATTTGTTTGGATAATCACTCAAAGGTATGTTTAAGGTAGGCAACACATATACCATCTCAACGATAATTTTTTTTAACTGAACAAAAAATCATTATATTAATCATAGACATGTATAGAGGGTTGCGTACTGCAATTCAGACATATAAAAAGTTAAGTGTAGATGATTTATTTGCAGTTAAAAATTAAAATATAATGAATCATTTATTTCCTTTAGTTACTTCTTAGGAGACGCTTCGTTAATTTACACTTTGTACTATAAGTACAAAGGTAAGAATCCAAAACGTCAAGATATTTTTTGCAACTATTGAAATTAATTAAATTGCTGATTACTGGTCGTCTGCAGCTAAAATTATCAACCTTGAATATTTTCCATCAAGGTATAAAAGAAGGTCCTCGTTATTAGTTGTTACTCATACCTGTAATTTACTCGAGTTTACGGTGACGTTCTTTAATTCATTAGTATACGATAGCTTAATGTTGATAAGATTCTGGTAGTAGATTTCCATAATAACCGTAAATAATTGAAAAACAAATGATTTGCACGATTGTAGGTTATTTTTTAAGTTTTTGCAGACTTTTTTATTAGCTAATATTACTATAACCTGTTCATTATCTTAACTTTTAAACAAGTTTTATTGAGGCCCAATTCTATTTTAATTATATTGTATTTATTATTAATTACCGCTGCGCAGGACATTGGAAAATTAAAAAATTTTGGCCCATTAATTTTTTTAGCAGTGCTTTATGCGGGTAATGATTACGAGACTTTATGCAATTTAAACGAGAAAAATCAAATTTTTCTAGGGATCAAATATTATTTTACGCTAATCCTATAGTTTAATACATTTTTTATTATATTTAAAAATCAGCTTTCCAGAGTCAGTCTTAAAAAAATTATAAAGCGTAATTTTGATTAGAATTCTGCAACAAAATAATTGTTGAAATTGAAATGATTTTTTTCACGCGCGAAAACGACAAAATTCGTAAGGGCCATCGTGGGACGCCACTTCATATGTCTAAAGTTAACTACGTAGATAAAAGAATATAAAAGAATGCTCAAACAAAAACCTAGATATTTTTAAATAAATAAATTTTATATAACTATCACTGACAAATGATTCACCAAAATTTTAAAAACAATTATAATTTGCTTCAATTTAATAAGAAAATTTCATAATTTATTTCTCTAGTGCTTTCAAATGGTTTATTTACAATGTTGGTAACGCTTCTGACACTACATATTGTTTTGACATTTTAGAAACTGGAGGTTAACAAATGAAAATTTTAAATTAGAAGCTGCAACTTCGAGAATATCCTAAAAATGAAACGTCTGATTTATATGTATTTATAGATCTTACATAAAAATTTCTGAAGAGCAAATGCATTGCAATTAAAAAGAATTTTATATACTGACGTAACCTTATAGAGTAAGAACAATTTATAGATGACAGAAACACAAAAAACAAAGTAAATGAGTAGGCGGCGCACAAAATGACGTCACATTAATAACAACAATGTTTTTGTACCGTGAAAGCAACAAAAAAACCAAGTCAAAGATACCCTTAGAAATTTTAATAATTGTCTTAGAGTAATCCTTAAATTATGAATTCAAACATTAAACTTTTAAATGTCATAATCGTTTTGACTACTGAATATTCCCATTCACCATTTTCATTCTTGATACCATTACGAAAATAACATTGTAATATGAAAATCTTATATTCCTCTGTTAAAAGTTTTGTAAATTATTTTTACTGTAAATTAATTTTACTGTAATTATTTAAAATATAACCTAAGTAAAATTTAAATGTCACTTGTATTATTCTAATAGCTTTTGTTTTGTTTTTTATTAATATGAAACTATCAAAGACAAGAAATTTAGAATTCATGGGTATCTTTGACTTGGGTTTTTGTTGCTTTCACGGTATTTTTATTGCTTATTTCTATGATAATTATGTTCCGACTACGTGGAATATGGATGTGATTAATATCCTTGATATTCCCCATTATTTTAATGCAGTTTTTGTTTTGAAAAAGATGTTCATCGATTGCTAGATATTTTGAAAAAGTTAAATTTTTATAATTTCTTTAAACGTATCTGTTAGTATTAGGTTTAGCGGAAAAAGTGTATACGGCAAAAGCCGTAGATAATTATGTTTTTAATAATATAATCAAAAAACAATTTTGAGTAATCTGTCGATTTTGAATTATGACATAAACTTGTGTTTTTATCTTAAAGATTGGCAAAAGTATGTTAGAATCAACTATTGTTGTTTCTATATTGATTGGCCAGAGATAAAACAAGTGAATAATGACAAATTTTGATTGAAGGGGGAATTCCAAATTACTGAAAATTAATTGAAATTTTGTGAAATTATTCAGAAGAATGTCTATAATCAGTGTTGGGCATAGATACTCAATTCTTGTATCTAGATGTAGATAGTAATATTTTAACAATTCTTTATCTATAGAAGTAATAGAGAGTGCGTTTGGATAGGCAGACTTTTTTTGAGTTTCGTAGGGAAAATAAGAATTTTCGATTTACCTCCGTAACCTCGAGTCTGACAAAAATTCTGTACAGAGCATTTTTGCGAATAATACAATTATCTACAACTTTTATCCTATCTTTTCTGTCTAACATTAATAATGAGCAAAAAGACATGAAGAATTCTGAGGCGAGATAACTCTTGTATTTTCAATCCAACAATAAAAATGCCTCTTACCTGTGTTATAGAACATTTTTTAACAAACAATCTAACCTATTTACTTTGTTACACTGATTTTGGTTTTTTCCTCCTTTAAGTTTGAAGATGGAAAATGCAGAAGGACGTAACGCATCGATTGGTACTCGTTTCGTGATCAATAACCAATAAATAAGCGTTCCAGAAGAAGTTAGAGGGGGCCGAAACCTATACCTACGGTGTGAGTCTTACCTCCCGATCATCTTTCCTTTCTATGCGGCGATCATTTTTGCATTAGTTTTAGTTTCTCACTTTTAACCCGTAGAGATGGCGTTTTGCGGAGTAGCAATTCCAATACACAGCTGAAGGCAATGGATGAGGCTATCGACTGATGCAAACCGCTTCGATCAAGCACCACAGATAATGAAGTTATAAAATCTCAAAGATACTCCATACCAATTTTTCGAAATAGTGTTACAGAAAAACAATGGAAGATCGATGAAGCCGGGCCTGCATTAAAATCTGTACTCTAGCGAACATAATCAAAAAAGTCTAGTGCTGATACGAGTTTTCGTTCCGGAGATACAGCACGAAACGCTCTAGTTCTCGTTTTTTATTTGGTGGGGGCGGGGGAGAAAACCTAAAGCGAGTTGGATCGTTACCCCCAACTGCTTAGAAGGGTCAGTTCTATATACGATTCGACATTTTCAAGGAATTTCGTGAAGTCTGTAATTTCTCATCGAGCGGCCACGTTTTGTTTTAGAGCGAAAATTCTCGTTCTTGCTCTATGGTTATTTTTTGCTCAAATTTGGAATTTTCCTACCGCTACCTCTGGAATGAGAGAATTTTGTTTTAATGGGTATTGTACACAGGAACACTATGGAAATCAACGTTCTAAGCAGGGTTTCGATATCTTGCAAAAACACCCTTTTGCACCGCCCCTCTCGGCTTGACTGGGGCGAACTTGACGCCACCCGAAGAAAAACACCGTAACTCTTGATCGGCCCGAGAGGTCCAAACAGCCTGACAAAGAAGCCCAAAGGGCCAGGAAGTGCAAATCCCTGAACGACCTGAAGATCCGTATGGCCCGACAGGCCTGAGAGTTACAACAGGTCCGAGAGATTCAAACGGCTCGATAGACCCAAAGGGCCAAGAAGTCGGAGGCTCGAACGATCCAAAAGACCTGAGAAGCCCTAAGGGACAAACAGTCCAATGAGCCCGACAAGCCTGAACGATCGAACAAACACGTATGGCCCAACAAGCCCGAGAGGTCCGACAGGCTTCAACAGCTCAACAGGCCCAACGAGACCGATGGATTTTGTGGAGGAAACTTGATCGTATTTTTTGAAGTTCTGTACTTTCAAGATGTTTTGGTCTTTAAATATTAAATGCAATTAAATAAAATGCATTGACATTTAATAATTTCTGCTATATAACACAAAAATATAACCTTCAGAATATAAATGTGGAATGCTTTTAGTAACCAATAGATGGAATACAAATATTTAAACGCTCAAAGCCAGTTGAATGTGATACAAAGTACCGACACCAAACAAAAAACCATCGCAAATTGAGCTCAATAACGATTTTCTCTCCTCTAGAGGCGCTGTTGTTCCACGTTAAATTTGACAAGCTTAAACGTCAGTTTATAAGTTTGTGGTTACTAGAATTTAAATTTTAGAAAAACGTAACAATCATTGGCTTAGTGTTTCATATTATTCTTTGCAAAACAAGTGTATTTCCTATTTCCTCGGAATCATCTTCATGACTTTCACAATTATTGTTTATAAATTGCTGTAAACTCAATTTCGTAGAAGTCGTGTAACCGCGTTTAATAAACCGAGTTAACTCAAATAACTGCATCATGTAATTTGTATGATCAGATCAGAAATATAAGTTAAGTTTCTGAAAATGCCTGACTGACATTTAAATTTGTCAAATTTGACGTAGATCACAGCGCCTCTAGCGAAGAGAAAATCGTTGTTGATCTCAATTTGCGATCGTTTTTTGTTTGGTGTCGGTACTTTGTATTACAATCAACTGGTTTTGTAAATACTATGCATTGTTGTCAATACAATATTTCCCAGAAGTATAAAAAAATCAAAATTTTAACTTTGGGAAAATTGTAGTGCCTGTTAACACAAGAAACGTAAATGGCATGAAATGCGTTATTAACACTAATGTTGAGATATAAATGCATTTAGTGTTTGTTTCGTCAAAATTTTTTAATTTTTCTCTTTGTGTATTTTAAACATTTTTGACACTTAAGTAATATCCCATTGCATAAAGCGAACAATAAATTTTTAAGATGGAGTTTCGGTCACCCTGTATATAATTAATACAACTTTTCGCCTTTTTCACCAAAAACTAGGAAGCTATTTACTTCTAGATGTAAACAGCATTAATAATGAACTTTACAGTTACCGAAAATCTCGTGAAAGTGGGTACGATCTAGCAACACACTTTAATGTTTAATGCGTAAAAAACCTTGCTATGATTCTATTTCTTTCAATGTTAGTAAATTTCCACTGCTTATTCTATCTGATATATACTTTACAAAGGTTTTTTATATTACCCTTAATAAAAACTGTTAACATTCAAATTGGAATTTTTCCAAAAGCGCCTTTACGAATACAGCAGTGCGAAAGTTTCCACCACGAAACAAAAGGTCAATTAACTTCAAACGCGGAGGAGACAATATTCACACTTTTTATTATTAAAAATAAATCTCTCCTGGCATGCAAGATCTTCTAGACGTAGAAAGATATCTTTTTGACTTAGCTTTTTTTTTAGATCGGTTGCTCTCCGTTATCAAATCAGGCAATTTTTAATATTTTGTTTGTTCAAACTATACTTTGTTACTATTTTATATACGTGTGGTTGATTTAGCTTTTATATTTTATATGCACATTCGTCATGCGCATACTTAAAATTCCATTGTACAAAATTTGATAAGGGAGGCTGTTTCCTCCGAAACGTAATACAATTATACTTTATAAGAAATAAAAAAAGTAATGGAATAATTTCAGTTTATTGTCTTAGATTTTCAGATTTCTATGTTGATAGTAAGAAAAGAGTCAGGACCGGATTTTAAATTTTTTTTTCTATTTATCTCTATATCAAAATTATAAAACTAATTATTTCTTTATGTACTTTTTTAAATTTCGAAGTAAATTAAAAATTTTGCATTAAAAAATTATCAACAGTCTACCAGCATTTTTTATTGTTTGAAATTTCTTTTAGCTTCAAGAATATAATAAATAAAAAATCCGTAAAAATGAAACAAAATTAATTAAAAAAAAAAAAATAAAAAGCTTAACATTACCCTTTCATATAGTTGCAAAATAATATTCCTGAGGAATAACTTGAGCACCATTTTTGCAATTTAATAAAGTTTACCAGAGAAAATGAAAAAAAAAAGTTCTCAACGCAGTGAAATTACTTAATGCATTCACCAACGCACACTAACGACTGCTAAAGTGCAAACATTACATACTACCTATAGCAAAAGTCTCATACCTGATTAATTTTTATGAAATTTAATCTCCACCTGACCAGGTCCAGTTATTTAAACCTGTAGCTAAGCCTTAAAAAAATTATTCTTTTCTTTTTACTCAACATTGATCGGTGTGCTCCTTTTAATTTTTCGTAGTTTCTCGCAAGAAAAATACTTTTTTCGGTATATTTGTTTATTATTTAAAAAGTTTGAAAATTAAAAAAACATCTTCATGTAGAAAATTTTTTTTCATGAAAAGATTTAAAGAAAGTCAAATATAAATTTTTGACCTACATAATTTAGTCTCAGTTTAACAAGGTTACCTATCTTCAAATTCAAAGAATCATGAAGTCAATCGTAAAGATTCACTTTAGAAGATTTCGTCATTTGGGATCCAGAAACAATACTGTTCCTACTACAAACTAAAAACTCAAAATGTGAACCTGTACTATAAAAAGATTAGACTTTGTCGTTTTGCCTTAAAAAGTTTCCTGTAGAAGACATAGTGAAGTAGAAACATCTTCATTATAGAAATCTCTAAAGCAGGATGCAGGGCAGAAGCAAGGACGTGCAAATGAGGCAACTAATTCTTGGATTTCCTTTCAGAACTACCAGATTTAGATTCTATTTTGTTGTTTTTTATATATTTAGTATTTGTTTGTTAATAAATTCAATAACATTATGAAAATATCTATAAGCCCTTAAATTCGATTTGCAACTTAACAGTATTTCGTAAATTCTAGACGAATTTTTGTTGAATCGACGTAGTATCGCGAGTAATTTAAAGATCTGACGTTCTTTAGTGTCTACCAGTGTTTAGAATAGATTTCCAGCGTTTTCTCAGCATTTTCAACGTTCCTTTTAGAATTAACATTTCATAACATTATGAAAATGCATATTCGTTAAGTACCTAAATTCAAGTTGCAACTTTATAATTTTTTGAACTGTAAATGAACTTTATGTATGTACAAATAGCATAACGCCACGGACTTTTTACATTTTTTTGCGTTTCGAATCGCAATGGCAATCCTGAACTAATAATCTGTTGGTTATTTAGTGACTCCAAATGTTTAGAGTAGATTTCCAACCTTTTCCTCAGAATTATGGAAAATATAAGAGAAAAGCCAAAAAGCCCGGTAGTGTCCTCCATCATTTACCTTCTTAAGAGCTAAATGTCATAATGCCTCGCGATACGCCCTCGCACGGATCATCTTTATTGACCCTAGTTAACCTCGTTGGCAGAACTAAATATCATTACGACCCGAGATACCAAACCTAACAAACCAACAACTCAATAAGACCAGTGCTGTTCCTGAGATGTTGTTTACCTATCAAAATGACAGAAGACGATCGAGGATGCCCAAATCGTCTGAAATGCATACCATACCACACCTTACAGTCCAAGTCCTATCTCCATAGGACCAACTGTTTCTGGAATACAGAATATCCCGCAAAAAAACAGAAGATACCATACCTAACGATCAAAGTCCCATTTTGATAGAACCACCCGTTCGTGTGATACAGAACATCTGCCAAGAAAAAACAAATGACGCCCGCTGTTACTTGGATTGCTCAGAGTTCATTTCCCACCATACCTAACAATCAAAGTCCTATCTCGATAAGACCAGTCGTTTCTGAGATACAGGATACCTTGCAAAAAAAAAACAGAAGAGGGTCGGTGATGTCTACATTGCTTAAAAGCACTACTTGTACCTAACAATAAAAGTCCCATTTTGATAGAACAACCCGTTACGATGTTACAGAAAATCTGTCAATAAGAAAAAAACAAATGACTCTCGCTGTTGCCCGTATCGCTCAGAATCCATTCCCACCACACCTAATAATCAAAGTCCCATCTCGATAAGACCAGTTGTTCCTGAGGTAAAAGTAGAGATAGATGATGTCATAACAAATAAAAAACAAAAGACTGTTGGCGGTGCCGAGATCGTCCGAAAGGCGTTCCGTCACCGCTCGCATCGATCCAAGTCGGAACTCGATCGCGGTAGGCGTTCCCGACACACGGAAAAGCTATCAAAGAAGAGAGAAAAAACACAAAAGACTATTGGTTCGAAACCCAAAGTCGATAAGGCAATCCGTTCTGAAGGCGTGCGAAGTGTCGCTCTCAGAAAAGATTCAAAATACCAACGGTTTCCAGGTTTCCGGTTTCAAAACGTTTCCTGCATACGCGAAAGGTTGAAAGTTCAAAAATGACTGGCCGTGACGGGCGATGGCTGCGGCGACGGCGGAAGATGACGATCGACCGCGGCCGAAGCGTGCGCACGTCATCGTGATGTCATGGAATCAGACGGAGAGAGAAGGTCCATAACTTTATGCAAGCAAAACTGTTGCGCCTGTCTCCGTCAGACTATGGCGTACGCAGGTACGGTCTGGGGGTATGCATCGGCCACATACGTGAAGAAGTTTCCGGTTGTCCAGAACAAAGCCTTGAGAATGGCGTTCGAAGCGCCCTGGTACGTTCGCAACTGTCAGTTGCATGAGGACGCCGGGTTAATCACAATAGCGGATTTCGTAAAAGAGTCCGCCGCCGTGCATATTACGACTACTAAGTGGGAAACTACGACGAGGCCGATTGCCACCTTCACAAGCGCCCTCGAATGATATTGCTCTCGTGAGCTGGTAGTGCCGCCGCGTTTCTAATACAGCAACAAAACTAAACTCTCTTGCGGTTTAATTTGAGAACTTGAGATGGCGTAGGTGAGAGACTTTGTCTAGGTACTCCTTAAGAGTCATGAATTTTATCGTTCGTTCATCATCGTTACGCCTGTCATCGCATCACTTTCTCGCAAAAAATGGACATGGTTCGCGACGTCCCGGCACTCTCTCCGCGCGTAATGTATAATTCTTAACTAATAATTTGTTGACTATTTAGTGTCTACGGGTGTTTAGAGTAGATTTCCAGCGTTTTTCTCAGAATATTCATATTTAATAACTGCAGTTTTTGACCGGACGATTCTCGAGCCTAGATTTTCGGGAGATTTCTAGAAATGTGTTGTTTCGAGCCCCAGGAATAGCAGCTTCAGACTGTGTTTTGTGTTTCTAACGAAAAACTGAAAGTGCACTGCTGCAAGCTACTAAATCAGTGAACGACCTCTTTTCTAATTTATTGTTGTTCATATATCATGTCGAGACCGATCAGTCAGGGTCAATGCAGTCAGCGCTCTAGTTTTTATTGCAATTTATCGCATGGCCTACAGTAGTCTTGCTTCACTTATGCTTTATCAAAAAAAAAATGAAAAAGTCACAATGTCGCATCATCACATCTACTAAATCATCGCAGGTGTTACGCAATGGGATCAGTTAGGAGCGATTTGAACATAACGGTGATACTTTTATCTGATTCGTGAAGGTAATCAAATAAGTTACTCAAATAAGAAATGTTTTGAACTGATTTCAAATATAATTAAAATCATTCCCTATGGTGCGTTGTTAGCCAAATTGTGAAATTAATTGGTTAAAGGTAAGGTAGGTAAGTCCGATTGATGATACCTAATGGTCTTTAATCCTCATCTTAAATCGAAAAAGCGCGAAAGACCAGTCGGAAACTAATTGAAGAATATATTTTATGTGCATGAAGTAAATAACAGTGATGCTAATTTGAAATTTTTGAGGTATTGCAAAAGGCTGTTTACTGTAACTATAATTGTTGGTTAGGTATTAGTATTTATTAAAGAAAAATCGAGCCAGGTCATTTCTGAATTAGGGACACGTTAATTCGTGAATTTAAATGGTGATGCAGAAATTTTTATCGGTGAAGTATCAAAGATCAATGGAAAAGCAAAGTTGAGAGATTTTTTTTCAGACAGATTACCTGGTTTTCGATAACACCGGAAAATTAGACAGAAACCAGAAGATTCTAAATTATTTAGAAGACTCGCATAACGTAACAGTCTTTTATACTTAACAATTTAAGTTTTTCTAATCAAGTCTCATAATATAATTCAATAATGCTTAATACGTCATTCATGCGAAGAAATTATTTTAAGATGAAACATATCAACAGCGTATAGTGTACGCTGATATCAACGCCAGATGTTCCATGCTATAAATTAGAGTAAGCTGCATTTTACATCAAACAATTAAAACGAACGTCATCATCACTCTTTTTTGTCGTCATCACGTCACAAAACAATAGAACACATTTTGTTTTACTTTAACAAATTCAATTATTGTCATTGTCAAAGCTTTCTCAATCAAAAATGGAAATCTGCAATCTTTTCACTTACCGTTTCTTGGGCCATCTTTAGTGCAACTAAAACAAAAACTGCAATTTTGGAACGGGGATCGGAAATTTCTTATTTTTAGAATGTTGTCTGAGCACACATGAATACTGTGTATGCAATTTTGCGTTGGGAAATTATAATGCTGTTATTTGGCACCTTGAATATGTTTATACTTCTAATTTTCTTGATAGATCAGGATCACTTGCCGCATGCATTGAACTTTTTAAAACCGGGGCTAATCTTGGTAAATACGTTACTATTTCCTGCTGGCAAAAAATAAAAACACAAATAGGAGAAATGAACCAGAAATTAAAAGTTTATTTATTTCTCAGATACTTTTTATACTAGTGCATTTTTCCTTAAGAGTTCTACCATTTGTTTTAAAACTACATTTCTCTATGCAACAGCTACAGATCGTAAAAAATTACTGTTCTCATTATAATTATATTGTAACAAATTATAAAAAACTATTGTCTAAGCGTTTAAAGGCTGGGGCATTTTTCATCTTTTATATTCAAACTCTGCGAAAATCATTTTTATTTACGTCTGACGATCTAGAGTCGATGCTTAGAGATTATTCTTTTACAATATATATTAATTCATGCATTTTTCCTTTTTTGCAGCTTTGATTTTAATTTTGTTTGTTAAAGGCGCGTACACATTTGAATATAGCTGGAATCTTTCAATCATGTACACGCGTTAATATAATGCTCTAATAATAATCATAATGCATCTTACAAGAAATTGTAAATCAGATAAATATGAATATTGTTAATACTAAATAGTCGTATTCACAACATTCTTGTTTTATAATAATAATAGCAATAATCAGAATAATCGCAATAGTTTTAGTTTACATTATTTTGCACTTTAAAATCCTTTTACTTTCTTCTTTTGGCAAATATATTTATCAATAATGAAGTTGGTTGTTATTTATTAATAATGGAAGCAATAATATAGAAGATAATACTGAATGATAACAACGAACCTCATTCTCTTACATTATGTTTATTTTATATACAAGGTAGACAAAAAGTAATAGTCACAAGTTCTCGAAAACTAAGTATGTGTTTCTTTTTTACAAGTTACAGGAAGAAAAATCAGATAAAAATCTAGAGTAATTATGATGTTTGTATATCACATTTCTATTTGTTTTGTTCTTTCGATTTCAGTTTTCTTGATCTTCTTTAGGTCATATAAAACTTCTTATACTACCCCCATACGTTTGTACTCGAGAAAATTGTCTCTGTTCCTTCCAAGCCTTTTTTAGATTTTTTTCCTATGCGAGCTCACCCATTTGATCTTCTGGTTTCAGAATTCTTGCTCACCTCTTTTATTTCAACTGTCCCATAATTGGTTATGCGTTTTTGCTCAAGGAAATTGTCTCTGTCACGTCCAGACTGTGTTTGGATTTTTCTTCTTAAGCGAGCTCACCTTTTGGTCTTTTGGTTTCAGGCTTTTTGGTCTTCTTTCTCTTCTTTAGTTGCTCTTTCTTCTTATTCCAACTATCTGTCTCATATTCGGTTATTCGTTTTCGATCAAACAAATTGTCTCTGTTACGTTCAAACTGTTTTGGGTTTTTCTTCACAAGTGAGCTTACCTGTCTGGTTTTCTGGTTTCAGACTTTTTGGTCTCCTTTGTAGCCTATAGTTGCTCGCTTCTTTTATTCCACCTATCCCATGATTGGTTATGCGTTTTAGCTCAAGAAAATTGTCTCTGTCACGTCCAGACTGTTTTTGGACTTTTCTTCCTAAGCTAGCTTACCTTTTCGTCTTTTGATTTCACGTTTTTTGGCCTTCCTTATGTCCTTTAGTTTCTCTTTCTACTTATTCCGACTGTCTCATACTCAGTTATGCGTTTTTGCTCAAGGAGATTGTTTCTGTCAAGTCCAGACGGTTTTTGGACTTTTCTTCCTAAGCTAGCTCACCTTTTGGTCTTTTGGTTTCAGGCTTTTTGGTCTTCTTTATCTCTTTTAGTTGCTCTTTCTTCTTATTCCAACTGTCTCATACTCGGTTATACGTTTTTGCTCAAGGAAATTGTTTCTGTTCGTCCAGACTGTTTTTGGATTTTTCTTCCTAAGCGAGCTCACCCATTTGGTCTTCTGGTTTCAAACTTTTTGGTCTCCTTTACAGCCTATAGCTGCTCGCTTCCTTTATTCCAACTATCCCATGGTTCGTTATGCGTTTTAGCTCAAGAATCGATTTGAATTGTTGATTACAGATTCTTCGAGCTTCTTTAAACCCTATAGTTGCTCGTTCTCCTTATATCGATTTGTGACATTCATTTAATGTTTTTGCTCGAACAATCTATATTGTCACCTCCAAAATATTTTGAGTTTTTGTTCCTGAGGAATCTCAACGATTTGATCTTTTGATTTTGGGTTTTTTTGATCTTCTTTAATCCTGTAGTCGGTCATTCTTCTTATACCGACGCGTTATACTCGCTTAATTCGCTCTTGGTCTTTTGATTTCAGGTTCTCTAATCTTCTGTAAATGCTATAGTTACTAATTCTTCTTAAATCAGTTTTTGTTACTACATTCGTTTGATGCATTTTTGTCTAAAAAATTTATCTTTGTCACCTCCAATCATTTTTTAGATTTTTCTTGTATAGAGAGCTGGACGACTTAAAATTTTGACTTGCGATTTCCTGACTTTTTTAATTCTGGATGGAATCCAGATCTCAAGAAAAACCAGCATAAAGGAATCCTTAACCCGAACGTGCATGATATATAAAAAATCAAAACGTGATTATGCACAATCTTCTGTCTGGGCCACACCCGTTTACATCTGCTGAGTGAGTTAAAAATAAGAGGACGACTTATCATTTGAGAATTCGAGCCTGCTGCGTAGGGAAGACTTACAACAAACAATTCTTGTTTCTAGTTTTATGTGTCCAGATAACATCAAATGTGTCAGTAAGCTAGAATTTAATTATTATCTAGAAGGTTTTAGAATATTTAGGGATGTATTGCCCAAAAACGTATCACCCCAAATGAGGCGTCTCGCAAGGTATTTCTGAAGGGCCTGTATTCTTGTTTCGCCATCATTTACTTTAGTAATATTGAATACAACATTAATGCATTTCGTTGTTTATTTCTGCCAAGTTTTCAAGTAACATTTAAATAATAACAGGCCCATTTGGTTTTCTTTTTAATGGAACGAGTTGATATTCATTAGAATTAATGTATAAACACGTTTCCTAATTTAGAAGATTATTGCCTTTAAGAATTTAGAATATTTGTCTCGTCATGAAGAGAGTTACAAATCTTGATCTGCTTAACAATGCAATTTGGTTAGTATAACATGTGACTATTATTTCTTGATGTTATTAATATTATACAGCAAGCACACTCTATATCAAGACAAGGCCTACAAATGTTCATTAGATGCCAATTCAAGTTAAAAAAAATTTAGAATGCGTTTTACATTGACAGCATTGCCTAGCAATAGCGCTATACCTAATTTTACTTGTCAACTCAAATTTTCGCCTCTATAGATTGCACTTGCTATTATAAGTACCTATATTTAATTATTCATTGTTGAAAATTAAACGTTAAGTACACTTTAGCTGATTTAAATATTTTTTTGAGGCGTTTCAACTACTTTTTCTTTTATATTATGAAAAATATTGATCTGATTATAACAATAATTCCTAGCACAAATACGTACGTTCCTATAATACAACCACTCAAACATTAAAATTTTTAAATTGACAACCTTAAGAGTTATAGTACGTACACAATACAATACAAAATTCGGATAATAATCATCATTATTATTTATACTTCTTGTTTTTATAGTCGTCAAAACAAAATAATTTCTATAATTAGCATATAAATATATTTTCATCATGAGCATTGGTTTTTCTGTTGATCATCGTCTGATTCGTCGTTTTCGTTCAACAATGGGCTTCCATCGCATAACCTTCCCTTACTACACTTTTGACTACTACATTGTTTTTTAGCGGGTGGAAAACTAGGTACGAAATTTCCGCATGGGGTGGTCGGAGCCGATCTTGATAACCAACCCTTTTTCGTCGCTTTTCCAAACATACCACCCGTTCTACCATTCGGCGAAAGTCTACTTAAACAAGTATGAGTGGAACCCTCATTCAAAGGCATATACAAAGTCTTCGCTTTACTTCTACCGAAGCAACCTTTAGTTTTTGGTTCATGATGGGTTACGTTCGATGTATCAGTACTACTTGGTATAGGACTTTTGTGTTGAGGTAATTGCTGAATTTTATCTAATAATTCGCGCAATTCCGCCGTTGGACTTGTAGCGCGCGGTGGCGAATCCGGCGTACCTAAGTTAGCTAAACTACTCACATCAGAGCTAGTGATGCTATTTACGACGCTATAATGTTGTAAATCGTGAGGCTGAGAACTACTCGTCATTGTTCCTAATGGGAGATGCGTTATGGTACTTGGTATACAAACTGATAGATTTAATAAATCGGCAAAATTATTGTGGTCATCCTCCTGGCTTTCACAATCCAAACTATTATACTCATTTTGTTTCCTTACTGTTTTCCTGGAAGCGCTCGTTTGTGTACAGTCACAGTCTCTTTGATGATTTTGCCTTCCCAAACATTCATCGCTAGTATTAACTCCCCTACCAGAAGATGTCGTGCAAGTTGTCATACTAAATCCTCCAATATTAGGCAATGCCTGTATGTTATTTACAGGATTTTGCATATAACCCGGATTATTCGTTATGGAAACTTCTTTGTTGTTATTGTTATTGTTGTTGTTGTTATTATTATTATTGTTATTGTTATTAATATTATTGTTTGTTGCGTTTAGAATTTGATTGGAATTGTTATTATTATTATTATACTTATTATTAATGGAACTATTTATGGAATTGGTAGCGGATACTTGTGATGTAGGCACGTTGCCGTTTTGAGAACAACTGCCAGGACTGTGTTGTGCGAGGTGGAAATCGTTACATGTTACTGAAGAAACTGATCGTGGAAATTCACCACTTGATCGTGTCCCATTACTATTATTTATATTTACTTCTTCTAAGCTTCCTGTGCAAGAATATGGCGGTGGTATCATGCAGTTTGCCTGGAAAACAAAAGAATAATTAGTGGTCGCTTAATTCTTAAAAATGGTTTTTGTGAAATTTAAACTTTTGTGATTTGCATTTTTAAACGTCAAATAGTTTAAGTCCAACTCTAAAGATTCGTTATCTTATTGCTACAAATTACTTCCTAGTCATGTTATAAAATTTATTTTTTGTTTAAAGAAATGTTGCTGACACAAAACGTGAATGTCAGAGAAGATTATTACTAAAGAGTGAATTCGTAAGCACTAAGCCGAGTTTCGGCCATCGCAAGTGACCTGTTGGATATTTAGCTCCTTTAGGAGATGGATGGAGAGTGAAACCTAACATTTGATTATCGTAGCTGACCCGTTTGCACGCAACTCGACCCGTGTTCTCATTTAACATTCTTAAGAAGGTCATTAAAGGGTGAAAATCAAAATTTGGGCGTCAGAAGTAGCCTTTGGAATATTTAGCTTTCTTAAAAAGTTAATCGACCTTGGGCTACTACAGGTAATCTGTTTGCAAGGGTAGTTTGATCTGTGTCCTGATTTGCCATTCTTAAGGTCCACGGAGAGCGAAAGTTGTTTTTCGGTCACCGCTTCTGGAATATTTAGCTGTCTTAGAAGGTTGATGGAAAGTGAACCCCGATCTGTTTGCGAGCGTGCCTCGATCTATGTTTTTATTTAGAATCCTTAAAATCAGTGGAGGGCAGAAGCTGACTTTTGGGTGTCAGAAGTAGCCTACGGAATATTTAACTTTTTTAGAAGATAGATGGAGGGTGAAGCCCAAGCTTTGACTTTTGGAATGATAATTTACGGACATAACTCGATCTGTATTTTTATTTAGCATTATTAAAAAGGCCAGTGGAAGGCACAAATTGATTTTGGGCCACCCCAGATATCCTGTTGAATATATAACTTTCCCAGAAGATTGGTGCAGACACGAGTCCGAGCGTGAACCACTGCAGATGGCTCTTTTGCTAACGTAACTCGACTTGTGTTTCTATTTGTCGTTCTTAAGGAGGTCAAAGGAGGGCGACTCTTCACTATCGCAAGTGACTTGTTGGATATTTATCTCTTTTAGGAGATTGATGGAGAGCGAATCCCATGCTTTGGTAATCGCAGCTCGATCCGTGTTCTCATTTAGCGTTCTCAAAAAAATCAGTATAAGGCAAATTCGACTTCTGATCATCACAAGTGACCTATGGGATTTTTAACTCTCTTAGAAGATTGATGGAGAATACAGCCAGGCACGTTTGCGGGCGTAGCTCGACCCGTGTTTCCATTTAGTATTCTCAAGAAGAAGGACAATCGATGGTGAAAATCGGCTTTTGGTCACCGCGGAAGGCCTAGGGTGATATTTAGCGTTCTTAGACGGTTGATGGAGGGCGAAGCCCGGGCTTGGGTCACGGCAAGTGTCCCGTTTGTGAGCGTACCTCAATGTAGTCAGGTAGCAGTCTTAAGCGGATTTTCGGCCACTACAGGTGGTCTGTTGAATATTTAGCTTTCTTAGATGGTTTATGGAGGGTAAACCCCGAGCTTGGGCCACCGCAAGTGACACTTTTACGGACATAACTCGATCTGTGTTTCCATCTAGTATTCTCAAAAAGGTCAATGGAGGGCGAAAACCCATTTTTGGGTGTGACAAGTAGCCTATAGAATATTTAGCTCTCTTTTTAAATAAGATCCACCATTCGAAATTTCCTTTGTTTGCAAGCAAGTTGAGCTATTCTCTTTATAAAGCGTTTCCAAGAGCTAATTACAAATATGAGTAGAACTACACCATCCATCGGACTACCTGCGGTGGCTCAAGGTCGGTCTTTGTCCTTTAATGACCTTCTTAAAAATGTTAAGTAAGAACACAGGTCGAGCTGTACCCGAGAAATAGGTCATCTAAGATAATATTAGAAAAAAATTTCTGAAATTTATATAAACGACAATTTTCGTGTTTGTTACAAAGAAATTCATCGAGAGCTATGGTTGCAGGTTTGGGAAACTCCCAGCATCAAATTACAAATACACATTACCAGCATAACACTTGAACTTGCATTTATAAGCCGAATAGCATAAGAGTTGCAAAGCGCAAGCAAACCGAATAGTTACATTAAGCGTCTGTGCATTGGCGAATACCCATTTGCATAAAGGTGTGTATCAGCTTTGCGAGGATACTTTAATCTAAGCTCAGTAACGGTGTCAGTTTTTCGGCGGGTTCAAATGACGGTTGAGCGGGTTTGCGCTATGTGGATGGAATCTGTGATTTTGTTGCCTAACAAATTTTTGTTTAGCAATCAGAACTGCGACTGGCAGCTCGTGCTGGTTTGTGAGCTTGTCCAGACATATCGATGCAAAAATGCTGCAATGCAGCTTTGCTAGGCTTCCTCATTTGTAGTTTGCAAGTCGAATGCAAACCGTCCATCATTAACCTTTCAACTACGAATGCTGTGTTTGGAAAAGATGGAGGGTTATAAAACAAGAAGAATCTGATAGAGAAACGAAATGAAACTGTAACTAGAACCAAGCAATAAGTATGCTGCAAATGCACGCGTTACTTTCATTAACCTCCTGGACGCACCAATCTACGCCGTCGGGCATACCATTTTGTTGGAAATATATCTATAAAAGGTCTTTTTTAGATAATATGTTATGTTAGAAGATTTTAAAGTAAAAAAGGTGTCGGTACGAAATAACAGTTGATGGTTGACTTCCACTAGCGAATTTACGAAAGGCTCTAAATACTGTATAAGAGAACAGGACAATAAACAAAACTTTTTGCATGGCAAAAACTGAAAGAATCATTGAATCGGATTTAATCAAATCTAAGATGAGTATTCTTGAACGATAATGGACAGACAGACAGACGGATGGACGACGCGTGACTCGAGATTCAGTTAAACAAAGGAGGACTAGAGCAAAACAGTCTAGTGAAATAAATAAATAAATCAGCTGAACCAGACTTGTCAGATCTCGTGCTACAGAAACCCGACTTAGCATCTATATATACATACAACTGAAGGTTATCAATATTTAGACAGCAAATACTGGAGAAAACGTAGGTAAAACAGGTGAAGGTTATGCAACCAGTGTCCTGAATACGCTGAGATGTTCACTAGTAATATCAGTTATACTGTAAAGAGCTTAAAAACCCAGAGGAATGTTGAGAATGCGATTCTGATTCATCTACGTTAGAAAGGTTACTCGCCACTATGATTGCGCATTTGAAGGACTTTTCACCAATTTGATTTCATTCCTGTTTTATATATTTAAATGAAAGCTTCAAGCTGACTGAAACTGTTTACCGTTTAAATAGCATTATTCAAGAACAAACTCTAAATGATTTTTCTTTTTGCGTTAAGAATTTTAGAATGATTAAATTTCTAGTAAATTAACTAACAAAAAGTTAAGAGACTCTAGGAACTCCCTCTTCTTGTCCAAAAGTTAGTTTCCTTTTTATTTCTCACTTATTGGAATTTATAAAGAGTTACCTCATTTGAATCTAAAATTAGGAAACAAAAAGTAGCAAGCATGTCGATAAAGTCTCAAGGTTCAGGTTGTTCTCAATAATGCAAATTCTTTTAGCGTTAGCTTCTTTCCCACATTTCTTAATTAAACGCTCGAGAATTCTTCAGTAAATAAACCGAGAATTAAAGACATAAAACAAATTAAGTCGTAGACAACAAGACCAGCAAAAAAACATAAAAATGCTAAGAAGGAACGTGCAAGGAAAATAAAGAAAAAAAGAAAGAAAGACGTACTCGGTTAGGATTATCAGCACTTGCAAAGTTTCCAACTAGCTATTAGGGTAATCTACCCTACCCTCAAACATCTTTAACAACACAAGTCGATTTTCCATTTTATACACGTTAAATACACGGGTCAAGGTTACAGTAAACACCAATATGTACAATAATTAATTATAGGGCTTACCTCATTCGCAGCGTTGCAAATAAAACTAGAACCTAAAGAATCCATTGTGCTAGTAGCTGAGAGCGTGCCTGAAATAAAACGGTTCTTTTTTAACTTGTCTAATTCTAACGAGCAGTTCAACATACCAACAGGCCTAACGATATAATTTCTAAAATACTGAACCATCAGGTACCCCGTTGAGCCTCTTCCAACTTTTTGGTTGGATTCCATATTATAGCCGTTATAACTTATTACTAAAGGATAAAGATCTGGCTTTGACGTCACCTAAAAAAAAGAAAAATTAAAATTGGTATCGATTAGCTATAAAACTCGGCTTATGGGTCCCAGTAGAATTAAACTCTTCCGATTTAACTTCAATCTCTAAATCACGTATCCTTTGTTTTTGATGATTTCTTTTTTTATACCGAATAATTTTTATTCGAAACAGGTATTACCTCGGAATACGGCGGAGGAGCTTGATGAAAACTATTACATCTACTGTAATGAGGTGGTGCATAACAGGAACCGTTAGAATCCGGTTCAGAAGCTCTATCATCTCGTCCCGAATTTCCACAACATAAACTCCTTTGACTGTGCCTCCGCCATAAAGAACAAGCGCATAATATTCCAGCTACGGTTGCTGTCACGGCTGCCCAAAAATACCTTTTAAGGAAAGACAGTAACCTAATGATGAATATCGGATAGAGATTAGTAGTTTTGATCAATTTACCAGTGTCCAAGAAAAAGAGGATTAAGCATACTCGTAGTAGGCAACGTCGGAGGCCGATACGATACGGACGGGATCTGCGGATAACAACACCCCGGCTTGCAGCATTCTTTAGGCGGGGAACAGGTGTGACCCCCATCACAATTTCTAACTACTGCTTGCTGAAATTATAAAAAATCACATTTAAAAAAGAAAACGAAAACAAAATATTTTTTGTTAAACGCAGCTCCTTTAAAAGCTTTTCACTAAAAATATTTTTTATACTTTTATCGGTTCAGTGTTCTATCATGTTAGTCCTAAACGAAAGTTGTAGATAAGCGAAATTCCACACGGAACTAACAAAACAAATTGTTAAAATTCTATAGGCACATATTTATATATAGGACAATCTAAACGATACGTACATAAAAAGAAGATAAAAATATATGAACATAGTTTATAGAACATAGATTTCAATATCATAGCACGTACAAAACACGCGATTGAATGAAGTCCTAAACTTGGCTTGAAAGAAGTGAAATTGAGATAAACTCGTAACTTCTACTGGCCTTGTAAGACCGCATTCGTTTTTGCAGGATTATTAATGCGTGTTTTGCAACACTTGACACATTACTTTAGTTAACTCCAGGACGTGTTGTTACCATTTGCTGTCAGACTCCTTCCTGCACCAACGTGAAGATTCTTATGCGGTCGGATTGTGTCAAAGACTGCCTAGGCATGTTTATGCAAAAAAAA
>VTPC01090934.1:118352-187063 GCA_011009095.1 Ignelater luminosus
CGGACCAGGCCTGACCTACGGTAAGTGTTACGCATTGATGGATCGAAGTCTAACTAGCGATCCGGCCATCGGTGATCGTCTATTGTTTGTTTTCGAGTTTCGTTCGTATCTCTGGAACGGATGGTCGTATCGAAATCGGATTTGACTGTTATAAAACGATCCAACCGACATCGATCCTCTTTTGTTCTGTCTTTGACAAATTTAATCAATTTTACTTCTTGAGATGATTACTTAACACTTTCTTATCTTAAAAACGGCGAGATGAAAATGGGATCAGTGGACAGGCCATGAGAGACGCTTTTAAACCTGAAGATGGTGGTGATGATTTTTTGTTTCTTTATAACATTTTCTGGAACTAAAGAATGAATGGTTGTACAGACGTGGGATTTTGGTCATTGGTATGGAACCATTAAAGGGGACTGTGATGATGGGTGATAGCTGTTTGTTTAGTTTCGAGTTTCGGTCGTATTTCTAGAATGGAAGATCATATCAAGATCAGACTTTGACTGTTATAGACGGTTTACGTCGGAGCATAAAACCATTCAACCGATATCTATTTTCTTTTGTTTTCTCTTTGACAAATGTGGAATAACTCCAAAACCGCTAGTGATACAGAGGTGGAAGTTTTTCTACTATAAAGCAAGTGTCATCTTGGCCCCCAAAAAAGTAGAAACAGAAGCAGAATAATCATGCACAACAGCCGTAGGATACCAAATGTCTTAGGTCGACAAACTGTTGTCGATTATTTAACATTGGGTGCGTGCTATACTGTGCTACCAGTGCGGTTGGTACGCATGGTGTGTGGGGACTAGGCCGTTTCATAATAAATAAATGCTATTTATTAGTGAGATACGGACAACAAGGGAATGTTTTAGTTTATGCTTTTCTGCTGACTAATTAAAGGCAGGCGAAGAAAACAAAAAAAAACATAAAGGCAATGTTGACTGATTGGCAAACTTTGCACAGCTGGGAAAGAAATTTTCTAATCTAGTTTGCGTAGAAGAAATAATTTGAAATAGATCAAAAGGCAGGAAGTATGCCAAGAAATGAAGTTTCTAACGTTGTCTAAACCTCGGATGTTATTGTCATTGCCTATTATAAGTAAGCGTCTCAAATCAGACATTGGGGGTCCACCTTGGACTCCCAACCAGACATAGGAAGGTCCACTTTGAACCCCCAACAAGATGTGGAGGTTCTCCTCGGATCCATAAAATTTATTTTACGTCCCCCTCCCAAGAATCTTGACGCTCTCAAGATCCGTTTCTCAGGTGCCTTGCCGAGAAGATGACTCTGATCATCTTCAATATCATTGTTGTTGATTTTAGGTTAGGAAAAAACTGTGACCTCTGCATGAATTGGAATTCCTTTTTAGCCTGGTTGGGAATTGATTGGTGATGGGTAATTTGCAGCGAGTCAACTAAAGGTACGATAATCGGAAGTCAAATCTAATCCCTTGGCACTTCAAGCCTCTTCATCTTGGTTTGGGAATGACACCAATGAACGGCCAGACAAGAATGAGGACAAGAAGGAAAAGAGGCGTTTTTTAAAATTAGACATGAGGCACGCAATAAAGGGCTAAGTCGTGGAGAAACTCAAGAAGTGATTCTGATTTCTATAAACGTTTGTCTTAAAAAGAATTAGTGACGTCATACCATAATAGAAACCTATTATTGAAAACGTGATCCTTAACCTTGTTGCAGATGCCTTTAATAAGAAAGATGACAGTGAGCCTTTATCACAAAACTTCCATCTTTTAATTTGTGAAGAATGTATTTACCTTAGTCTGCTTTACCATAAACTGTCGTTTCAATTTGTTTTGTTTCTTTTCCAGTGAAGTTTGCAGGCTTACTAGAATTTTCCAGGTAGACGCGAAGATTGAATTTTCTTAGAACTGAAGCAAACACTCACTACACCAAGAACAAACCTCTAGCTATTATCATAGAAATCACTTAAGCCTCACGTTGTAGGGTGCCAATTTTTAATGCGAAAGTTATAGATTTTTTAAGACAAATCCGCCACTAGAATTTGCTTAAAAGTTAGTAAGAAAATTAATCGACTTTTTTAATTTATGTAAAATTGTAAAAATCCATTTATAAATTAAAATACTGCGAGAAATTTTTGTTAAATTTATTAAATTTATTATGTATAACTCAATGACCCTACACGTTCCATCACGAAACTTTTCATCCTAAAAACTTAACCTACCGCATTTAATTTTTGTTCGATTTTGCGTGTTTCGAAATTTTGCGCAAGCGCAGAGACAACACACATGACGTTTATGCAAAAATCGTGACAGTTTTTCTTTTTTTTTTATTAACATCAGAATAGGCAAACCATCATAGCAACTAACACGATCTAAACACTGAAGCGTACTAGAATGAATCAATAATGTGTATTTTAAGAAAAATAAACAAAATAAAAAATATTTTTAAGTCCACCACTGACTACTCGTACATTCAGCTTGTAAACACTCTTTTTCAAATTTATTTCTTTAATTTGTACAAGGTAGTTCTTATCAGGATATTTTCTCAAAAATAAATGAATATAAATCGCGTTACATAACTTTAGGGGTTAGCGGAAAACCGCTTTCTACCGCACCCAAACGTGAAAGTAAAGCAAAGATAAAAAAAAGAGAGAAGGATCGTAGGTAAATTCAAACTTACCGTTACAGAAGTCATCATGAGCACAAAACTGGCCGTGTGGCTGCCAAATTAAAGCAGTAAAACAGTTGAGGCATTTCTCGAATCGATTTCGTATCAAAATTGCGAAGGAGGAAGACCAGAATGTAAAAAACGCTCCCGTTTTTTTCTATTTTTTAAGAAATCGGGGGAAAAAAGGAGGACTTCACAAAAACTTCTGAAATCACATTAAGAAAGACATTGATTAGGGTATGCTGGTCGACACATAAAACTGCGACAAAATAAAAGAGCAAAGAGAAAGGGTGATGGAGCGTTTACCGTTTTGCGCGGGAACATTTTTCTATATATACATGTATAAGGGTTAGTGGAACGTTTCTGGAAAATTTTCTCGAGAGAGAGAAAATGAGGGACCGTTGACAAGGAGACGGACACGCTCGAGGTCAGGGAGCGTTCTGGCGCCTCGAGTTCAACCTTTTGGCGCCGATTTTCCGGGCGTCCTGGTGGTTCCGAACTCGCATATATAGACACACTTCTTGTTCTTCTACCGTGACGTATCGCCGGAAAATTAACATGAACCTGCGGGAAAGAGAAAGAAAACATGTTATTCACCTTTTTAGTAAAGGATTTATTAAAGAGAATCGAGCACCAAAAAGATGCGCGGAAAGAAATAAACTTTTAAAAACTTTTTTATATCTTCTTCAGGAAAAAAACTTTTTCATTAGCGGAATTCGTTCACTAGAACGTGTAAACACCTAAATAAAGGCAATAAAGTGAACACCTTCAGGCGCCATAATTTAGATAGATGAAGGAAAAGCAGCACTTGCGGTAAATTTATACTTGAGAAGAGGAAATATTAAAAGGCTCGAGAAGAGTTTGTTGCTTGTACTATATATATATTGCGCAGATAAAACAAATTTCGTAGAGAAATTTAAAATTGAAATTAATCAGTAAAGATCAGATCAACTAGATTCTATTACAAATCACGGGAAAAATGTCTTGTTGTTATTATTATAGTAAAGTGCAATACTATAACTCTAATAATTATGAGTTGGCAAACGCAGATGATTTTACTTTTATTAACATTTTACTCTGTGATATTTCTAGTTGGAATCTTATTGATGTAAAACTAGGTTTTGGGGTTTTATTGCTTCCTATTATAACTGCACTGTGAACAATAACAAAAACGCTGTATGTCTATAAATGCTTTCCAATGTTCTTGGTGATTAACTGATTTATTGAGTTACGTATTTTGGTATTCTTCTCTTTTATCATCAAATAAATGCCTTGACCTTACAATCTTTAAACTAAACCAAACCAAAAAAATTGCTGCACTAATCATTCTAACAGGCAACAATATTTTCCAAATATTTTTCAGGATGACTACCTACTGTACACAAGCGTTGGGCAAAATTATTAAATATTATTTTTGTTGTAATGATCTTAGATAATTTGACAATTTCCAACGCTTGATTAGCAATGACAATTAAAAAATAGATTAAGTTACAAACATTAGCAAAGAACTGAGACAATGATTAGGAAGCTAATTATACGATTTCAAAACTAAGCCAATTTCCTAAAACGTTTTCGTGTGGATGTTCTTGGTTCTTTTTGAACACTCTCTCTAACCTCATTGATGTTTTCTTCAGTTCGAACTGTACGCGATCTGCCAGTACAAGGAAGGTCTACCACAGCAACTTGGTTTCGGAATATTGTAATTAGCTCCCTAATCATTGTCCATCCGCCGACTGCTGTACTATTTTGCAGGTAAGCTATAGTAGTCGTAAGTTTTCAAGTGTTGGGCAAACAATGGCAGGGCCATTTTACACTCGGTGCATACTGGTTGTCCATCCGTTAATTAATGTCGACTGCTGTACTACTTTTCGAGGGTGTGAGAGAAGCGGAACACTGCGGATCTAGATCGGGAGGTCGATAAAAATGGTGGGCAGCTGCATCACCAGTACCTAGAGGGAGCCGAAGGCGGTATTGACTGACTGGTAACCGAAGAGCTGCAAGATCAAACATGGGTTCTCAGCTGTGGTGGAAGCAGTCTGTCTAGGAGGAGGCAGCCCTGAACTCCAGGGCGGTGGTTGGGCGCATACTGTAGAAAAGCAATTTGTTACCAACACTGAACAGCAGCTTCGGATTAGACGGATAATTGCTATACGAAAACGGCGAGTCGACGGATTTATTACACTTACAATCGCTAATGGAACGTGACAACATTAGGAAGATCCGGCGCCTTAAGAGAATTAAAAGACCAATTGGGCAAATGTAGAGTCGACATAGCAGCAGTTCAGGAGATCAGGTAGAAAGGAGATGGTACGTTTAAATCTGGGCATGAAGTAGTATCCTACAGTGGAGGGAAAAGAGGACAGAGAGGCACGGGATTTGTGTTAAACAAGCAAGCAGTCTTGAATTTCAGGGAGATAAATGAGAGGCTATGCACTTTAAGGCTGAAGCTTAAGTTCTTCAACGTGACCCTTTGCAGTGTAGTTATACGCACTATCAGAAGACGCCGAGGAGGAAATAAAGGATGCGTTCTACAGCAAATTAGAAGAGAAATTTGACAAGATACCCAGCAGAGACGTAAAGATAATTATTTGGGATATTAATGCCAAGGTGGACAGAGAGGAAGTCTACAGATCAATGACAGGAGGAAACAGCTTGCACGAAGAAATGGACTACGACTCATCGATTTTGCAACGGGTAAGGGTTTAGTAGTGCCCTGGCATTTTCCGGATGGGGTAACAAGGAATCAAATTGATCATATGCTGATTGATTCGAGGCATGCATTAGATATCCAGTGTATAGAGGAGCGGACTCTGACTACTACCTAGTTTGCTGTAAGTATAAACAAAGAATAGCGGTATATAGGAAAACCGAGAAGGCAAAGCAAATTAACTATAATGTTAAGCTATTAGAAAATGAAGAAATAAGGGAACGCTTTCAAGGAAAAGTAAGAGAACTGCTACAAAGAGGTAGTTGAGTTTAGGGAGACGGAAATGTCGGTGATGTTGAGACAACATAGGACACAAGAAGAAGCGGGGCAAATGAAGCTGCAAGCGAAGTTTTGATAAAGACCAGGCTGGAGAGAAGAGAAGAGTGGTTAAGGAGTGTAGAGCTGCAATAGAGTGTCATATTGTCAGGCTTGTCGAGAAAGTCACAGGAGTACTGAGTTTAGGTGCCGGAGAAGCCGCGTTCAAAGTTATGAGCATTTCTATAAAGCGCTGGTTTCACCACCACTTCTGTATCCTCCCGTGACCCTCACGACAACCCTGACAATATGACACCTCAACTGAACTGATCTGTGGTAGGTGGGCAAACAGAAGTCGTACCCAATAGAGATGAAAAACGAAGCGTGGTAAAAGCTACAGGTATAAGAACGAGGACAACGACTGAAGAGCATTGAAGGTGCCGTGCAATTGCAAGCAAGGTGTGTCGGGAAAATTGGAGGAATTGAAGAAAGCCAATAAAGTAAGGAAGTTCTACAAAGGGTTAAAAGAGGAAAAAAAGAGTTTTCAACCAACCGCCTCCTTCTGTAAAGACGAGACAGTGAACTATATAGGTAAGAAGTCTGCAATTCTAAGCAGAACCCCTCTCCCGGAAGCGACGGTATTCCAGCCGAGTTACTGAAGCACACAGGAGATGCGATAATTGATCAGGCGCATGAGCTCATAAAGAAAGTTTGACAGTCAGAGACAATTCCAAAGGAGTGGAGCGAAGGAATTATATGTTCCATACATAAAATGGGTGACAAGACGGTTTGCGAAAACTACAGGGCATCTTATTATTGGGTACCTTCTATAAAGTATTCGTAAAAGTAATAGCTCCTATTTCCGAAACCCTTCTGTACTACTACTATACAGCATACATTTACATTAAAGCAAATAATACAGTTATACATGAATTTCAAAAAAGCGTGACAGTGTGAAGAGAGGGAAGCTATATCAAACTTTGAGGGAGTTTGGAATAGCAAGGAAATACATACGACTGAGTAACATGTCGCTGAGTAGGACCACCAGTAGAGTAAGCATAGGTGAAGAGCTCTCTGATCAACTGGAAATTACCGTTGGCTTAAGGCAAGCAGATATGCTTTCTTTAATTTTGTTTAACCTAGTATTGGAAGGAGTCATGAGACTCATGCCTGGGAATCTGGGAGGGACGCTTTTTAATGGAAAATCTGGTGTATACAGAGCTGGTCTATGCAGCACTAGAGTAGAATGCATTGGATGTGGGTCTTCAGGTGAATACAGCTAAAATCAAATACAGACACACAACTAGAAATAGGGGAATTGAGAAAGAAGTCACTGTAAACATCGGCAGGGAAACTTGAAAAGGTGAGTTTTTTCAAATATTTGGAGGCTCTAATTACAGAGGATAATTCTGTAGCAGATGACGTAAAAGGAAAAATAGCTTCTGGAAATCGAAGCTACTACAGCCTCCTGAGGTTCTTCAATTCGAGGATAATAAGTAAGAACACTAAAATAGTATTGTAGCTCAGAGTTTTCCTCCCAGTTGTAATGTATGGCTATGAAGCGTGGACCTTGACCACCAGGGATGAGGATGCCCTAAAAAGATGGGAAAGAAAAGTATTGAGAAAGATATATGGACCGGTTAGAGAAGGACAGACCTGGCGGATAAGAACCAGTGCGGAGCTCCAGCAGCTGTTTTGAAAGCCTGACGTCGTTGAAATCGAGAACGGCCGCATACGATGGGCGGGGCACATCCAGAGAGCAGGGGAAGAACGGGCGATGAAGAAAGTTTTTGTGAGTGGACCGAGAGGGAGAAGAAAAGGAAAGCCCCAACTCAGGTAGACAAAGGATGTGGAAGCGGATCTGAGAAGACCTAGTGTCCAGAGATGAAGGCAAAAAGCAGGACTGTCGCATCACAGAGAAGGAAGGAAGGAAGGAAGCTGTACTACTTTGCATACGAGTGGTAGTTGTCGTAATTCTTCAAGGTTTGTGCAAACATTGACCCGACAGGGCCAATTTACACTCAGTTTTAGCCCACCCTGTATATGGATCATACATTTTCCAATGCTGCTTAGAACAAAAAAACACATTACGACTCCAGTAGGTGTAAAAAATTGAAATGAAGTGAAATAAGAAAGATTATCAAGAAACAAAGTCTTCTCCACAAACAAATAAGAAAATTCTTCAACAGCCTGTATCTTTTTAAGGGAGAATTTTGGTACTAGAACATATTTGGTTAATTTATTTCGGACTAAAGAAGCTTCACTTCAGTTCTTTACACCTAATTATGACTCGTCCTGTAAATTCTATGTATGGTTGTTCTATGTATCTATACAGGGTGTCCTGTTTAACAGTCTACACTCGATTATTCGGAAGCTATTGAAGGTACCAGGCTAGAATTTCGCCATAATTCAAGTTGTAGATTGCAAAACGATAATTACAACATTTTTTGGAACAACCTGTCAAACCTGAAACGACACCGACGTCGACTTTTATTTGCTGATATACAAAGTGTTCATAAATATTTCTGGGTCCAGTTGGTTGTAAAATCTAATTTTGACGTGCCGCCTTGTTGATTTATTTCAACAACTAATACGAATTCGTTTTCTGTCATCTGTCAATTGTAAATGTCATTGTCCTGCATTTAGCAACGTAGTTAATCTTTATCATTATTATTTATTTGTTTAAGCTTTATTCATGTTTGAATAAATAAATAATATGTCAGAAAATTTTTAAGTTATTTTTTAATTATTGCTCTTTAAGAAACACAAGATTAGGCAAGCATCATAACAACGATGCAATGTGTGTAACGTGACAAACATTCTAATACATATCCCGTTTTTCAAAAGACGGCGAATTCAGCCGCAAGCATGATTTCAGAGCCCATTGGACCCAGAAGAATTTATGAACACTTTGTATATATAAACTGATAAAAAAGTATTAGGTATAGTAAGTCTAAAATGTATTTGATTAAACGTTGAATTAATAACAAAGATTATTTGATCAGTAGAACAAAAGATTCTTCTATTTGATTATTAATTAATTAATTCCGTAATTGGAGAAAAATGCGTCTTCTATTCAAAGGCGCCCGCAAGATTTTTTCCAGGGGGGGGGGGCAAAATAAAGATTGCCGTCCAATTCCATGTTTGTTGACAGCATAAAATTATTTTTTTTGTATACATTTAATTGTTTTTGCAAGCCATATGACCCCCCTTGCCTCCCTCCGGGCGTCCTTGCTTATATTGGCAATTTAAGAAGCTAGTGTGATGGTGATCACACTTTTCCCACAACAGTGCAACGTATCGTCAGAAGAAATGTTATACAAAGCCTCAGATTTAGAGATTTATAACCAGCTCTCGCAACATTGGTTGTAAAGGGTTTTCCACCGTTCTTTTGCCATTTTAATACATTTTAATGAAATTAATGATTTCTCCCATACAAACTGTTGCCTGTACTAGAAATCAACGTTCGCTGCCTGCACCGACTGTGCTGCTAATTCCTGCTTCCTCCTGAACTCAAGGATTTTTACGGCGTGTACCCTTCCGGAAATAACAGTCAACGGCAAGAATTCTTTGTTGTATTGACAAACCCATTTCTGTTGATAACTAACACTGCCGTTTAATTTTAAATGCTCTGTGATAGACGTGTATTGCCAAACGATCAATATAGATAAGGAATTCTAATGATATCACCGCCTTTAGAGAACGAACGAAAATACCGCAGTTAAAAAAGGTCTTGTAATGAATGTTTGTCAAAGGTACCATTCTAAATCTTTTAATTCTAAGATACGAGAAGAGCTGGATATGACCCACAACACTTGTAAACTTTATCTTTTAATATAAAGCATTTCTAAGATTATGTTAAGTTATGCACTTGACTTTCACAGTGATAAGCAGCCATTCTCGTCGCGAGTAAGACAAGTACGGTAATATCACGAGGTCGTTCTAAAAATGTTCTATTTCTACTTCTAGAAATCGAATTATATATGAATACTAAATCTCAGCCTGATAGCTTTAAGAATTAAAAGAGACAGAACACTATGTTTTATTCTAATTTCGTCATTATCAACGTCAGACTTTGTTTTGTTAGAATCTTGAGAGCTGCCGATAGAGACAATAAGAAAATATTGGTTCTATTTAACAAATGAAAGTCGGCGCTGTTTCTTGTTTGTCAGGTTGTTCTAAAAACTGTTCTAATTAATTATGGCAGAATACTAACATTCAATCTGGCAGCCTTAATAGTTCCGGAATAATTAAGTATAGACTGTTACACAGGCCACCCTGTAGATACGTAGAGATCGATCTTGTTTTATTTATTTGATTAGTGACTAGGACATAAATATCAAATTATTAAATTAAAAATAGCCCGTCCACCCATATCGCCTCCTTACACACATGCTATGCCTGCGATAACTCTTGGTATAGCCCTCACCATAAGAATAAAATATTCGAGAGCACGAGATATCTTTCCGCAACACTTCAATCGATCACCCGACCGTATGTCTTTGGGCACCAGTTTTTCTACGTTACATCATCAAATTCTTTTTTTCCGATTTTCTAGTACAAGGAATGCTTTTTTGACAAAAGAGCATATTGCATTTTTTACGTATTTTTACCTTTTCATTGCGATGTTTAAAATCCCGAATCGATAGGACGTACCGCTTTGTCACAAATGGCGAAAAACCAAAAATAACGAATTTACAAAAAAATTTTAAATTTCCCATCTCCGAAGATCCTTTTGTTATTTTAATCGAATTTAGAGACGGAATGCATACAGATTTGGAAGAGATACTTGCGGAATCTCAGCATTAATCACCAAAACACAACGGTGCTAAAAGGCATAGAAGGGAAACGGCATCCCCCTACGTTTCGAGGGCCTTTTTGTAAAAATTCAAACTTTGCTTACAGAATTACGTATAGGTCACCAAAGTACAGTTACTGCAAAAGATTCGTCTCTCTACCTCAACGAGTATCTATTCCAGGGCTATATTTCCACTGTTTTCAGTTTTTTGCGGTTTCGATCTAGAAGATGACCTGGTAGGGAAAAAGTGAATTGAACTTTTTTTGTTCCCCATCAAAGTGTTACAACGCTTCCCTAGAAACTTAGATAACTGCCCCAAAAAGATCCAAAGGAAGACAAAATACGGTCATTTAATTCTAATCGACTCCAAGAACGGTGGGACGCCGCTGGTACCCACCTAAACTTGTTGCTCTGATGATGTTCTTTAGTCTATAACAAAATCCCAGCTTGATCGGATTATAATTAACCGAGTTACAGGTTTTTAAATGAGCAGAGTTAATCGAGTCGAGTCGGGTTTTCTGGAGTAGGTAGATAAACTTTCCTAGAACATAAAGCTAGAGTATTATGTTCATCAAATTATCCGAACGGTTTTGATGGAGGTTGCAAAATTCGTAAATTCCCCGAACGGTTTTTTGGGGGACTTTGAAATTTTTTGGTTTATCATCGGATTTTCTTTTCTATCCCGCCCTAGTGCTCGCGAAGTTACGTCGATCGGCAAAAACCAGACTCGTGTAGCCTTTTAGTTTCTGAGCTAGAAGCTCTTCTTGGTTCGAACGACATCAAATCCAGGTGAAGACTTTCAATTGGGATACTAAATATCGTTTCGGTATCTTTGCAAAATCCCCACTCTGATCCCCCCTCCCCCACGAACGCTTATAGGCTTGAATTTGAAACTACCTGGCGCGAAGCATTTTTTGGGCTCTATAGGACAGTACCCCTGGTCCCTGATTGTTAGGCCTGCTCATAAGGTCCCAATAGATTTTGTCCATTTTTGCCGTTAGGTGTCACCGTGTACATAAGACAGTCGAAGATCATTATGTTCCACTTACCCTCCAACGTTGGTCTAAATCGATCCTCCCGTTTTCGAGTTATTCCGATTTTTCGTTTATCAAAAGTGCAAAATTTCCAACTTTGACCTTCCTTTGCTCCCTTCCTATTGGGTGTGGCAAAATGGAAACGTAAGAGGGCGGTTTATTTACTTGTTAAAAAGTCGTGTGTTCCGGAGAATAAGAATTCTTTATCGATAAAGTTCTCAGTTTATAAAGGAAAATATAAATTAATAATTCCAAAAAACAAAAATTAAATATTTAGACAAAACGAAAAAACGATTTGCGGACTTTAGTTTAAAACCCAGTGGACGTGGGTTAATGAAACGCAGATTGCAGGTGTCAATGAAACGGATGAAGTAAATTAATGCCATCAAAGCCATTCTGCTTTTGCAACCTAGCGGCCTCCGGCATCTCATGATTGCCAAAGTACATTAAAGAACTGTTGATCTGAGGTATAAAGAATATCTAAAATTGTACCGCAAATAATGGAAAACGGTATTACTAACACGCTAAACTTCAACAAACGGTCGCCAGATGAAGTACAAAAGAAAGTGATTTTTCGGTATTAATCAATAAAAATCACAATATTGTGGTTTCAGAATATAAAAAATCAATACATAAAATCAATTTAAACTTAAGTAAAACAAACTTCTGAATAAACACAATGTTTATTAATACAAGCGAAACTTGGAACCTTCAAGGGTTTCAATATACAAAAAGAGAGGGCGTTGAAGCTAATAAAACATTCCAAAACATGATTTAAAGATACAAGGCAAGGCAAAACATATGAAATTTATGACCACGTAAAACACTCAACGTTTCCCTCGCTTTCATATGGAGTTTCTTCAGGAGACCAAAGAAGAGCATGATAACTCGACGTATATGAACCACGGGAAACTTTTTTGACTAGAATTGAGAAAGTCGGGGTTTATAAGATCACTTACTTCCAAGCTCAAAGGTTCCTGGAGCTAACTATAGAGGTTTACGAGAATGGGAATAGTCGGGGTTTATATACACAAAGTGGAGTTAATCGTCTGCAGTGGTGTAGGGTTCGGACAGACTGATTTCCAAAGGGGTAAAAGTGGATATCATCTCTGATAAGGGTATCAAACGCAAAACTATGTAGAATAATAGGCACCTTATAGTAACAAACTTGTAGAAAATCACATCCCAATATCTTATTTTGTTCTTGAAATAGATGTAAAACAAGAATTTTAAATGAAACTTTGACACCCTGTATCCCGAAAACGGTGTAGTTTAAATCAAAACGTTATATGACAAAAAAGTCTTAATTCCTGTCGAGGATTGCGTCTGCCAAGTATTTGTACTCATTTTTAAAACACCTTGTATGTTTTCGGAGGGTTTTCCCTATGCGGTTCGTCACGTAATGATGTATGGTAGGAAAGCTGTGGAGAGGAATCAGTTCCACGTGGTATCCATTTAGGGCAGACGTTGGTAGTTACTGTCCAAACCCAGGGTCGCTCGGTCCGCCGGCTTCCTCCATTTACTGTAGCTGTTGCCAGGCCCACGAGCAGCGCCAGCCAACTCGAAATCACCTTACGTGCTGAAGGGAGGCCTCTCACACCCACGTGCGTCGTTACCTTGAGGCAGAGGCGCTAGCAGGTTTATCGGACTTGAAATCTCTTTTTTGCCACTGCCACCGTTTGTTCTAAACGGCCGCGGCAGTTTTGACGCTCTACAAGCCATTATTCGGGAAACCGTTAAGACTTATGCTAAAACTAAGTATTCCGATATAATTCGAGCTTTAGATTGCAAAAGTGGAATTAAAACATTTTGTAGAACAACCTGTCAAATCAGAAGCCTAGTCGACTTTCGTTTGTTAAACGAACCTACTACTTGTTTTGCCCCAATCGATAGCCCGTTCCATTTTCCAACACAGAAATATAGAAGTTCCATGGGTCTAAAATTGATAATAGCGGAATTACAACAAATAAAAACGGAAACTGTCCCGTTCAACGGTCTGCACGCCATTATTTGGAAACTCTTAGAGCTATTAGCCTAAGATTTGGTATTCTGGTATAATTATACCTTTAAGTCGTAAAGATGGAATTAGAACATCTTTTAGAACAGCCTGTCAGATCAGAAACGATGTGGACTTTTGGGAACTACTACTTTTTTATTGCCCCAACTGATAGTCCGTGATATTCTCAACACAAAAGTAGAGTTGTACCTCAGGTCTAAAATTGATAACAGCGAAATTAGAACAAAAAAACTGTCCAGTTTAACGGTCTGCACGCCATTATTTGAGAACTGTTAGAGCTATTGGCCTAAGATTGGTATTCTGGTATAATCTAACCTCTAAATCGTAGAAATGAAATTAGAACATTTTTAGAACAACCTGTCAAATCAGAAACAAAGTCGACTTTCATTTGCTAAACGGAACTACTACTTTTCTATTGCTCCGATCGACAGCTCATAAGTTCCTGACATACAAGTTTGTGGCTGTCATAGGTCTAAAATTGATAATAGCTAAATTAGAACAAAAAAGAACGGAGACTGTCCCGTTCAACGATCTGCAAGCTATTATTTAAAACCCGTTAAAGCTCTTGGGCTACGATACAGTATTTTGGTGTAATCAGACTTTTAAATCGTAAAAATGGAATTAGAACATTCTTTAGAACAACCTGTCAAATTAGAAACAAAGTCGACTTTCATTTGCTAAACGGAACTACTACTTTCTTATTGCTTTAATCGATAGCTCATAAGATTCCCGACACAAAACTATCGGTTACTGTAGGTCTATAATTAATAATAGTCGGAACAAAAGAAAACGGAAACTGTCCCGTTTGACGGTCTGTACTCAATTAATCGGGAACTATCAAAGCTAGAAAGCTGAAATTTAGTATCTTGCTACAATGCTACTTCTAGAGTGTAAAACTAAAATTAGAACATTGTTTAGAACAACCTGTTAACTTGGAAAGGACGCCAATTTTTGTTGGTTAAATTTGTTAAACTTTCTTTAATGCCTAGATCGACATGCCGCAAGATTAAAAAAAGTACCAGTCCTGTTTAAAAAATTAAGATCGAAATCGTTACCGGTATGACAGGTTGTTCTAAAAAATGTTCTAGCTTCATTTCTGTAAATCTAGAGGTCGAATTATATCAGAAAACCAAATGTTTGCTTAATATCCTTAAAGGTTCCCAAATGTTAGCATGTAGACTTTTGCGAGTTATTTTCCTTGGGGAAATTTCCGCCACCTAGATCTGGCGCCCGTGGCTTTCGCCGCTTTTGTCACCCTCTAATTACAATGTGTTATACATGATGATGAATAAGGTTGTTTAAATTCGAGGAAAATGCAGGGTACGGAAATGTTATTACTAGCAAGCTACGTTTTGTTTCTCTTTTGAAATCATGGCATATTAGATTAAGCAATTTGCAAGGTATTTTTCTGTTACAACTCGAAAACAATTTTAAAACGGGAAAATCTAGGGCAGTTAATTAAATAATTCTATACAATCAAACCATGCGGAAAGTTTCATTTTTTTTTATAAAAACAAAAAAGATATATGGATTCCAACTCCACCAAAGTACTCGGCAACAAAATAGTAGACAGTAACGTAACACATGGGCTGAAAAGTCCCAGGGCTAACAAATAGATGGCGCTAGTTCTATTGCATTCACCGCTTTTTCAGTTAGTACTAACCTTCAAAAGACAGCTGTTAAAATTTCATGATATTCTATTCATTATTTTGTGAGTTATTGTGCTAAGAGTGACGCTACTTTTGTTATTTTCAAAACAATGGATCAAAAACAATTTCGTGTTTTAATTTTACACTGCTTCTTGATGGGAAAAAATACCGTTCAAGCGAAGCAATGGCTTGAAAAGTGTTATGGGGACTCCGCTCCATCAGAAACAACAATAAAACGTTGGTTTGCTGACTTCAAACGTGGTCGTAGAGACACCGATGATGCAGAACGCAGTGGACGTCCAAATGAGGCGGTAACACCAGAAAACATCAAAAAAATCCACAAAATCGTTTTGAATGATCGAAAAGTGAAGTTGCGTGAGTTAGCTGACATTGTAAAGATATCAAAAGAACGTGTTGGCTTTATATTGCATGAGCATTTGACTATGAGAAAGCTCTGCTCAAAGTGGGTGCCGCGTTTGCTCACTGTTCACCAAAAACAAGAACGTGTTGATGTTTCTGAGCAGTGTTTGGCCATGTTTAAACGTAACAAACCGGAATTTTTGCGTCGATATGTGACAATGGATGAAACATGGACCCATCACTTCACTCCGGAATCAAAACGATCGTCATCTGAGTGGACAGCAACTGGTGAACCTCGTCCAAAGCGACCGAAAGCACAACAATCGGCTGGAAAGGTTATGGCCTCGGTATTTTGGGATGTGCGTGGTGTAATATTCATCGACTATCTTGAGAAGGGAAATACCATCAACAGTGAATATTATATAGCGTTATTGGAGCGTTTGAAGGCCGAAATTGCAAAGAAACGACCGCATATGGCAAAGAAAAAAATTTTGTTTCATCAAGACAACGCACCGTGTCACAAGTCAATCAAAACAATGGCAAAACTACATGAATTGAACTTCGAATTGCTCCCACATCCACCGTATTCGCCAGATTTGGCTCCCAGCGACTACTGGTTGTTCGCAGACCTAAAAAAAAATGCCTGCCGGTAAGAAATTTCGCTCAAATGAAGAGGTTATCGCTGAAACTGAGTCCTATTTTGAGGCAAAAGATAAATCGTTCTACAAAAGTGGTATTGAAATGTTAGAGCGGCGCTGGAATGATTGCGTTGTTCTTGATGGAAATTACGTTGATGAATAAAGCTAATTTTGAACAAAAAAAACCGTGTTTTCTTTGTTAGGCCTGGGACTTTTCAGCCCATGTGTTATATTCAATTTTTTTCAGCTGTTCTAGTTTCTGGGATATTCTGCTTTTGCATAGAATTTGAACCACACTACAACCAGAGGCGGAAATTAAAATTTTATTATTATTTAATGAATAATATTAATAAGAGAAGTTGAAGAAATTTAAATAAACAAACAGGATTTGGCTTTAATATCAAGAAATAAATCTTTTTTAAATGAATCTTCTAAAATTCATCGTTTTCAGATTCTTTTATTTTGAACAAAAAGTACAGTCATGTTTTTTACTTCTATTTACTTAGTAGGTATATCATTTATTTTTGAACATGCCTACCAAGTTAATGCTGTTGTTTACTAACAAAGAAAATTTTATAAAAATAAATTCAGTTTACGACAAAGCAGTCAGTATAATACTACACGTGTTACCAAACAAAATTTCTCGGCAATGCGGAAATACCCATTACATTTCCCAAAAGCATCACATATTATAATCACGCAGTCTCTGCGTAAACTTTAAAAAAGAGAAGTTTAAAACACAAACAAACCTCTTTACTGCTGTTTTCAATTTCAATATAAATAAGCCACATTATAAATATTGCCTTCAATAAAATTAATGAACTTTCGTCTTAATTTCCAAACCACCAAGAACATTGTTATTTTTGGCAACCTTCCAAAAAGTAGGTTAATAATTTAACCCTGAACTTCTTAACATATTTTCCTATTCACAATGGCATTATTACAGAATGAAAATGCTATTTGAAACTCTTTTTAAATTGAAATGCACCATTGATATTATCATTAAAAAATCTTTTAACTCGTTTGTATCATTCAAATCGAACATAAAGGGCGTAATTTCGTGCGAATAATAATGAAAAATAAACGGGAGATCAAATTAAATACACGCACACGCGTCGCGAAATGAAAAACACATAGACATAGGGAGAGAAATAATTACACACTTTGAATTTGATGAAGCCATAACAAGACCAAATTGATTCTATGAATAAAATTTAATTATGCAAATGAAACTACACATTACATCTCTTGTGTGGTGTTATCATCAAGCAAATTACTTCAAGACCTAATTGATATTTTTGTGTTTTTATTGTTTTTAGATTCTTTCTTTAGATTTTTTCAGAATCTTATTTCTAGGACACAATAGACATTCTTTGAACGTGTGACCCAAAAATATATTGATTTTACACCACCAAAATCGTAACAAGTTCATTATTACACACGAATAAAAAAAATCCTAAATTAAATTTGGATTGATTTCCCTAGATGGTGCAGTATCTTTATTGTTGTTGAATTTAAAATTATTACTATTCGAATAATAATAACAAAAAGTTAATAAATTAAAAAAATCAAACTCACCCTTTTTCCACTTAACAACAATTTTTAACATTCTTACAAAACCGTGCGTTTCTTCATTTATTGGCAACGAATGTTTCTTGCTACACGTTGTTTTTTCGGAATAAAAGAGGCACATTAAATCATTGTGTACTAGCGTACAATACTATTGACGCCATTTTAGAAGGGGTGACGACGCTTTCGTCGCAGCGCATTGCAGGGGCGTCTTTGCCCCTTATTGGCCACATAGGGATGTCGTGTTTTGCTACTATGAAAACATTATTAAAAATTTCAATAACATTGAAATACATAACGTGATAAGATTGTTAAAACAGTTTGCATACATAACAATAACGAGGTTTTAAAATTAATGAATAATTCAGAGAAAGCTCGTGGCATACAAAGGTTTTTGTTGCATTGTAAAATTGTATGGAAGGTTGGTAGGTATACACACTAGGCATATTTACAAAAAAATAATAATATCGATTTAACAAAAGTTACTTTAATGTAGTTTCATTTTATTGCTAACCATTATTATTAATAAATTCAGAATCTATAAGAAATACTTCAGCAGATCCTTTTTAAAAAGTACGTTCACAACGACGAACAATCTTTAATAACTTAATTAGTTACATAATTGAAAATATCAGTGATAAACAAACTCAAACTGGCATAAAAAATAATTTTTCTTCTGCAGGGTGTCTCGTTTTGGTCTCAGTATTAATACTTAAGGCAGCTGTTTTCAATCTTTCGTATTTCCCGCCCCCCTTTTTTACCTTGAATAATTCTGCGCCCCTTGCATAATATAAAATAACCAAATACGCGGGAATTTAAACTTGATTTGGCAACGCCGGGCATCGCTCCCGATGTAGTGCAGTCGCACCGTACTATTACGTGATTTTAACTGTTACTGTCTCAAACTTTCTGGATTGAACATACGCGATTATAAAAGCAGTGCAGCGCGTCTGCTCGCGAGTTGTTAGTTGTTCCATTGCAACTGCGTTACATAAGAGACAAATTATTAATTAACTAAGACCGAGGACTGCTACGCGTGGTAATACGTAGCAAAAGTAAGTCTATGATCTCAATTTTGTTTTAATCATACGTTTCTTTTGCTATATATTTGATCGATTTTGATAATTTTTAGTGTTTGCCCCCTTTTTATAATTTGTTTTCCTTCTTTCACGTATAATCCATTTTTCTCAAGAAGGAGAAAGTTAAAAGAACATTGGATACGCTTGAAGTTGGAATTTTTTTTATTTTTAGGTTAGCGTTTTGGTGGGTTTTTTCTAAGATGTGGAAGGCAAAACTAGAGCGTTGATAATAATCGACAGTAGAACCTTGCACGGGCCGAAAAACCCCGGTAGCTTCTTGATTGACTCGAAAAGCTTGTCCGACTTGAAAAGGCCGACAGGCCCGAGACATCCGAATAAGCTCGTGAAAGCTTCTACGTCACAGTGCGAAACGTCACCGCGTCAGTTCAGTATAAAAGTAATACCCGTTCGTACGCAAAAAAAACAACCGTCTGACTCGGTAAGAAAAAGTTTGCTATCCGGTGCAGTACAAAAATCTTCCTCTTTAGTTTAGTATGGAAATAATGCTTGTCCGGGTCAGTACAAAAATAACGCCTGTCGAAGTCAAAGTGGGTACGACATTCTTTCGGTGTGATGCAGTACGAAAATAACCCGTCCGAGTCACTACGATAAAGATCTGGGTTGTCTTCGAGTCGGTACAAAAATAATGGCCCGAAACATAAAGCTTTAAGAAAAAGTACAAAACGCTGCATTTTAATGCATTTTTTAAAGAAGATTAACATGAAGCACGACGGCGCTGTGAAATGGCGGAATGAAATCAGCATAATTCGGTCTCGAGTTCCTAACTGCCAATTCAGCAATTTAGCTCTACTTCGACCACAAATCATCAAGATTCTTAACTTCATTATATTACATTTCTAGTTTTTGTTGTTGTTTTAATCCTAAACTTGATTTTTTAATTCAGATATAAATTTCAGGCACAAGAGATAGATTTAATCGGGCAGAACTTAATGCGGTGGTGCCAGATATTTTTTTATTAAGATACATGTAGGTTAGAATCTTCTGGGGACTAAAACGGGTATTGAGAAACACAAAATGGCCATAGAACAGAAAATCAAAAAGTAACTAGCACTTTAATAACGAGTGTCCCGAAAATATTTACATCAAGTAACTAGGAGTTACATTTTGATGAATCATTAATCAAAATGCTTACTCATTTCTTAATTAACTCTTACTTTGCGGGATGTATCTGAAAACGTTAAAGAATGTGTTAAAAATCCAGTCGACCCATTTTGCCTCCTTACACAGATGCACATGTGCTATATCTGCGATAACCCTTAATACAGCGCTCACCATAAATATAAAATATTCAACAGCTAAAGACATCTCTCCGAAATAGTCCTATCGATTACCTTGGGCTCCAATCTTCTACATCATACCATCAAATCCGATTTTCAAATATAACTGCTTTTTCGAAAAAAGGTCGCATTACACTTTTATCGTATTCTTACCTTCTCTTTATGGTCGATTAATGTTTCGAGTCGATAAGCCGTATCATCCCGGCGCGAATGATGAAATACCAAAGATAAACGAATTCACAAAAAATTTCAAAATTCTGGCTATTTTAACCAAATTTGAAGGCAAAATGCACAAAGTTTTGGGAAAGCTACATAAAAAATCTCAGCATTAACTACCTTAAAATAACAGCGCTAGAAGGGGTTGAAGAGAAAGGGCTCCCGCTTCGGTTCCGAGAGTCTTTTTGGAAAGATTCGGAGTTTGCTTACAGAATCACGAATAGGTTACTAAAATACATTTAGAGCAGAAGATTCGTCTTTCTGGTTTAAAGAGCGTCCATGCAAGGACCGTTTTCAGTTTTTCAGCTTTTTTTGTTTCTCAATCCACGACGCAACTACATTTTCCTAGGATTTTGAAGAACTACTCCAGAAAGTTCCAAAAGAAGACTAATTACATTTTCTTTCTCCAATTCACCCCCAAAAGCAGGGGCACATTTCCGGTATCTACCTAACCATTTTGCCCTGTTGATGTTGTTTAGGTTAAAAAGAAAAGCAGCTCGATCGGGCCATAATGAACCGAGCTACGAATTCTTTAGACTGTGGAAAAAAGTGCGCGAAGTTAACCGAATCGTATTGGGTTTTGTCCAGTAGACAGGGATATACTCTCAGAATACAAATCTGAAATATCACGTCGATCGTACTATTTGGACGGTTTTCGTGGGAGTTGCAAGATTCGCAGAATGCCCGAACGGCTTTTGGAGGAAATTCGGAGTTTCTTGGTTTACCACCTGCAATCCGTTTCCATTGATCGACAACATTCGCATACCTACGCCAAACTGCAAAAACCAGACCCCCGTATTCCTTATAGTTTTCAAGCTAGGAGCCCTCGCAGATTTGACTTGTCGCACCCTTTAGCGGTCGAATCGTAAGAAGTTTGAGATAAATTCGAGCGGCATCGGACACAGGTGAAGACACTCAATTGAGATGCTATGGGTCCGAATTTAAATCTTTCAATGCCAAGACACTCCAGGAAGGCTCTACATCTCAGCGGCTCTGGTCTCAGATGGTTAGGACCTCGCATAAAGCCCCAGTTATTTTTGTCAATTTTCGTAGCTAGATGTCACCGCGTTTGGTCTACGCGCACAAAGTGTTTAAAATTGGCCCATGCGTTTTCGAATTATTTGGATTTTTCATTTTGAAAAAGTACAAAATTTCCAACTTTGACCCCCGCTTGCTCCCCTCCTATTGGGAAATTAATGAGAAGCCGTTAGACAATGACTCGATTACGACCGGCCCTGGTCTCATCGAAATACCCGAGATGGCATAAAAATATGTAGATTATTTGATACTAATGATAAGTAATTAATTGGTGTTTAGACTTTAACGTACATATAAAGCAAAGGAAGATGTTGGTAAATATTTAAAGATCTGTATAACCAGAAAAGCTTCAAAAAGCTCTTTTCCGAAGTAAATACAAGAAAAATATTTCAAATTAGTTTTAAATTTAAAAACTGAGATATTTATATTAGCTGTAATAGAATTAGATACATAAGAAATATTCTCATCTGATAATTAGAAACATTAGACATTGGAACGATTATTAATCTCAATTGACATTTCAGATTTTGCTGGTAGTGTGTATAATCATAACCTTACATCATTGTATCAATCTTGATATGTCAATTTGTTGATGTCTCAACTTCTACAGTATTGTAAACCAATATTTTATTATAATCTATTTTGAATTTTAACAATTAGGAATGTCGGAAAGAAACATGCCATATTTGAGAAACGTAAATTTAGCCTCTGATGTCTTCGCTGCTTGTTTACAACATGCTTTTTCAACAGAGAAGGAGGAAGTTATGGGATTATTAATAGGCGAGGTATTTTACGCTTTTCTGTGATAATTTCGTAGCATATTGTTAATATTTTTAATGTCTTATAGGTTGATGAAGAAAACCTTACATCAAATATTACTGCATGCATCATATTACATCGAAGCGATAAACAGCCTGATAGGGTTGAAATATCACCCGAACAATTATATGAAGCATCACAATACGCGGAGAATTTAGAAAAGAAACTAAATAGACCAATGAGAGTACTTGGATGGTATCATTCACATCCACACATTACTGTTTGGCCAAGTCATGTTGGTAAATATTAATGAATCTCATTGTTATATTTTATTCATAGTTTTCGTATTTATAGATGTAGGAACACAGGCAATGTATCAGAATATGGATCCACTATTTGTTGGCCTAATATTTTCTGTATTTGCTAGCGATAGTGGTGGATCAGTAGTAAATAAAGTTGAAGTAACCTGTTTTCAAGCACTGATGGTTAAGGGAACGCCACTTCTTAGACATGAAGTACCTCTTACAATTAAACCAAGTGCCTTAGAGCCATACAACTTAGAAGGTAGAAATGTTGTATTATAAAATGGAGAAATAACTTGAATTTCTTATTTTTATAGCTGTAACAGATTTACCACTCATTTTAACACAAGAAGTTCAGACTCATTGCAAGGAAACCACTAAAAATGCAGAGGATGATTTTGCAAAATTACACAATAATGCTCTCAAGACATTAGAACTTTCGCACATAGTGTCAAAAATTACCAAATTAATGACTGAAGATTTCTTAGAGGCACGATTGAAAGCTACCGAAGCTAGAATTAATGAACTTAAGTTATTAAAACAGCAACTATTAAGTGGAAATATGTAGATTATAGGGTTTTTATTTAATAAAAAGTGATTGATATAAAACGGCATTTATTAAAGACATTGCAAAAAAAAGGAAACAAACGTTCAGATGCATTCTTTTCATCTATTCAAAACATTTATTAACTTAGATCAATAATATAAAGTATATAGGTTTAATGGTGACTTATATTCCTAAACGTAACTAGATTTAAATTAAAACTTCACATTTTCCAAATTAGTAATTTCACATTAATTACAATATTACCACATAAACTAGGAGGTTTTCTTACTTCCTTACTTCGTAAATTAAGTTCAGTATTTTTAATTTTCCAATTATTATCAGAAATGGATCTCTGGCTAACATAAAAACTTGTTCAAATACGCCTACACAAGCATTGTTTACACGTAATGTACTGCATGCTATGGGGATCTATACGTCCACCTATTCCATCATTTAGAAAGTGCTTTCATCAACTACCTGACAAACCTCATTGGTGGCAGAAAATACATTTAATTTTAATTTTGCATCTTCCCAGAAATGTTTAGCACCAATTGGCTTATCAGAATTCATCATAGTATAAAACCATTCACAAAACTTGATAGCTAATATAGTAACATCTAATGAAGATGCTTCTTGTTGAAATTGTTGAGGTAGCTGTTGAATGGTAGTATTGTCTATAGTTGCTACATCTGTTGTTGAAGGGAATATCTTTAAATCCCAAAACTGACAGTGTATTGACTAAATCATTCTTTGTTGCTGGAAGAATTACTGGTGCCTCATGTTTATGCGCACATGCAAATAAAATCTCTTGTCACTATTTTTCTCCTTAAAATACTTTGTAAGTCTGGTGAATATTTTAGTATTGCTTCGATCGCATCTGCATTCGATTCAACCTTATTCTTCAATAGGCCTCGAGTTACTGTGGTCCAATTTAGAAAGAATTTCACAAATTCCTTGTTCAGCTCTAGTATTTGAATTCATGTAAAAACATAAATTCATAATAAATCAATTTATTATGAGTCTATTCATTTGTTTGTCAGGTAGTTGATGAAAGCAGTGAAGAGATAGCAAGAGTTCTTTTTAAGACAGTGTGAACATCATCTATACTTTAATCCAAACTTTTCAAATGATGGAATACGTTGTTGTATTAGCATGCAGTAAATTACATGCAAACAATGCTTGTGTGGGTGTATTTGAACAAGTTTTTACGTTAGCCACAGATCCATTTTCTGGTAATAATTGGAAAATTAAAAGTACTGAACTTAATTTACGAATTAATTACAATACTTAAAAAAAATATAATATATTATATATAACAATCATACAGTATTTTATAAAGTAGGTACTGCAGTGACACTCTAAGAGGTCCACGCTTCAATAAAAAGTTTTGAAAAAAATTTGTCTATTGCCTAGGAATTGAAGGTCATTTCGGTGAACCAATCACTTTACCAGTGTCTTCATGTCCCTGATATTTTGGTTTGCCATGCGTAAATGGCAAATATCGGTATTTAATCATATGCTGTAAAACAGAAACGCAACATTAAAATACACAATATGAGTTGTTAAGCACAAATTTACCTTGATCTGTCGCTTCATAGTAATACAAAACAGAGTAATGAAATACATGACCAGTATAGGCCAGAATACTGGGATATTAAAGCACTCGAAGAAAGTACATCCCAAAGCAATAAGTGTACTTTTGCTCACAGAGTACCAGAATTTGAATTCGGGCAGCCTTCTAATAAATGGCCGGAACTCTTCGTTTGCCCTCGTTGGTAACTCGGGTCCATTTTCATCTGCTAATTTAAGAAATTTCAGAATTACTAAAGGAACGAATTTGCTTGACACGTATGATAACTGTGTGATGCAGACAACCAATGCTCCAGTTTTATGTAACACTATATTTCAATTTATGAATTTATTTAACCTTGACATTAATGTTGTCTAATAAAAGTTTTTAAATCAAACTAGATTAGAATTTATTGATGGAAAGCATGCATGAAAAGAGGTCATTCACTATTTGATTTGAGATTCTTTTCCTTAAAATGTTTTTGGGAATCTTGAGACACTATTAAAAAAATTTAAATTGTAATAGTGTGACCATCGCTCTTTCTAAAAAGTCAGTTTCTTCAGTAGTAAAGCTTAAATTGTTCTTATTATTACTTCTTTTCCTTTGTTTAAACTTATACCACTACTTATCATTTCTAAAGCTTTCAAATGATCACTCTAAAGCACTCCTAGAATGTTCTACACAGAAAATACACTGAATGAACTTGCTCTAACTGTGAGTTGTGTTCGATTGAAGCTTGCATGCTGTTAAAATATTATTAGATTCTACTTTGAAAAGTAAACTCGATAAAGGGTTTCATTTAATTTGAGCAAGGATTTTTAAATGCATGATAATAAAAATAAATAAATTCCTTTCAATTACATTAAATATTATAGGTGTGCATCAGGTGTGATGTTATGAAAAATACTAAGTTCAATTCCCCTGTGCATATGGCAATGTGTGAAGCTTCATTACGATCACTTCCATTTAACACTACAATTCATCTAGTTTTGTATGTGCTAGGTAATTTATTAATAGAAGTTAATTGAGTTTGTACTGTTTAGTTAGTTCATACATAATTTAATTTGATTAAAGTTAAATTAACACAACCTAACCTAACAAAAACAAAATTTTGGCAAGTATTAAATCTAGATTTTAGGTTATGTTATGTCAACAATCTAACCTAACAAGAAAAACCAAAGTTTTGACAAGCAAGTGATCTATTAAGCTGTCAAAATAAACTTTCATAGCAATCATTAGCTATCTTTATCTTGGCTTAAAAAATTGCATAGGACTAGGTTTATCTTTTTTTAAAAAAAAAGACATCTTTTAAATTTAATAGAACATTCATAACACGTCCTATTGATTATTATACAGAACTATGATTTCTATCTCAAAAGGTTATGTTACAGTTACACTAAACAAAATTTGCCAAGATCTAATTTATTTTGAATTGTATGTACAAGCAAAACAATGATTGTTGAACAATAAATAAAACTAAAGTTTATCCCAAACAAACATTAAATATTATGCTTTGTCATCATGTCTACTTGCACAAATTTACTATAGATTACAACATATATATGTAACAAGATTATTGTTCACACCAAAATTTGCTTTTTGTAAGATAAGATCTAATTATTGTTTTATATACTCAATTCATTACTTTCCTCATTCAAATATGCAAGTCAATTATAAATTAGTAAACAGTCATATCCTTTTTTTTCCTTTATGAATTTATAAACAGAAGAAACAAAGAAAGACAAACATACTCACCATCAAAATCCATGGCTGGATCAATTTTTGGTGTTAAAAAGGCTATAAATAAATTTAAATGGTAGATTCCCAATGCATATGTGACAATATACCATCCCTAAAAACATTCAAAATGTTAAAATACAACATCCTATTCTAATGAGTTGGTTTTTATAATTTTTGATTTTATCGAAACCGAAGAATTTAACAACAATAATAATGCAAGAAGTGGTGGAAAGACGGATGATGAATTATATTTAAAAATTAAAATTAAAGAAAATCAAAATAATAATACCTGGGTAACAAGAACCCTTGCCAAGAACAGACAAACGAGGATTATTGAAGACAGCCATCGTGTGATACGCCATGGTACCGTTTTGTCCACCACTCCTTGGTACCACTAAAACAACATCAGTACCTGCTTAGTAAATATTCGTATGCCAAAAATTATAATGAGGGTTATGGTCCCCAGCCAACGCCACTTCGAATACGGCGTCCAACTATCCAATGTGCTTTGGTATATCTATACATAATAATGATTATTTAATGTAATTTTTTGTATTGATGAAAACATCTTATCAAGAGTTCCATATTTAAAGGAAAAAAAGAAGAAACTTCAGTTACATGATGAAGGAAAAAGGTTCGTTTATGTATAAACATATAAGTTTTTCCACCTATTTCTTTTATGAGGATTCTAAATTATAGACAGCCGCTTAGATTAAACAAAATTACTGATAGATAACAAGATGAAAAATATTTTATGTTAAATCTTAATTATTTCATACCTGTGAAAGTCTAGTCCATGCCTGCGATATGACACCTTTTTTATTATTAGTCGATAGATCTTCTTCCATCATTTTGGTATTGTTAAATTATCTAAAATAAATATAATAGACCATAAAATTGAGCCCCCAGAAGGAAAGATTCTTTTGAAATGTCTAATCTAACCACAAATTTTAATTGATGATTCAAACATGCCAAGTATTACATAGTAAGTTTCTTAACTGATTATTATGAGTACTACTTACTTCTAGACAGATAATTATAATTATCACACAATCTGATTTTTGCTCTATATATACATTTTATTAAAATATCCACGTCAATCTAAAATTCCCATCAGTTTAATGTGAGTTACCACTAGGGACATTTTAAGTAGAATCCCTAGTGATTTTTGTGTTTACGTCGTGGCTTTTCGTAAGCAGTTTTCCACCACTACTGTTTTATTCGTTTTTTTTATTCGTTGTCAAACTGACATACGTCAAAAGTTGTCAGATGTGTCAGAATCAAAATTTTAATATCAAATTATTGTAGTTTTTAAAATTAATTTTCAAATGGATTCGTACGAAAGTGTTTTATTAGTGAAACCAGAAGTCTTTGTATTCAACATTCCGCCAAGATCATCAAACAGGGGCTACAGGTAAACCTTTTTTTAAGTTTTTTTTTTATCAAAATATCCTCCCACGAATGTTTGCTATCACTATTACGCGATTTCCAAGAATAAAATTATTTGTCTATTTTGCAGAGCCGCCGATTGGAATCTTGCTGAACCCTCATGGACCGGACGTATGAGATTAGTCTCGAAAGGAAACGAACTTGCTATGAAACTTGAAGATAAAAATAATGGAGAGTTATTTGCTAAATGTCCCATCGATACATATCCAGGGATTGCATTAGAACCTGTTTCCGATTCATCAAGATACTTTGTTGTGAGAATTCAAGATGACAATGGTAATTTAAAAATATTTTAAGAATGGTAATATGAGAATATGTTTTGTTTGTTTCGTAGGGCGAACTGCATTTATTGGTTTAGGTTTTGGAGATAGATCTGATTCATTTGATCTCAATGTAGCGTTACAAGATCATTTTAAATGGGTAAAAAAAGAAAAACAGATTAATGAAGAACCGGCTGGTCCCAAATTAGATCTTCAATTTAAAGAAGGGGAAACTATTAAAATCAATATGAAAATTACAGTAAGATTCAAAGGACTACTGAAAGTTTTAAGTTTTAAAATTGTGCGTTTTCAGAAAAAAGATGGATCTGAAGCTACATCTAAAGCAAAGCCACGTACCAACACTGGAACAGGTTTATTACCACCACCGCCAGGTAGCACAAAGCTGCCAGCACCACCTGGTAGTTCGCCGGCGGGTTCACCTGCTCATGCGCCTAAACCAGATACAGTGAGTGAGTCTTGGGGTGAATTCGCATCAGCTCAATCCAGGTAAGTACTGAATTTGATGAATTATCACAGAGTATATTAAGAATAGGCAAATATTTTAAATAGTGCTCCACCACCACCTTCACCAGCAGCAAATAATAGTAATTGGGTTCAGTTTTAATGAAATCCCAAAAGAGTGTTTACCTTGCAACGATACATAGTAGTAAAAACCAGTTAGAGCTCTGAACTATATAAATATAAATGTTTTCTGATTTTGTTCCAAAATTATTTTTTTTTGAAGTAAATATTTTTTGAAAAGAATCTTTTAGAGTAGATATAAAGAATCTTTGGATGCATCAATTAATTTTGATGAATATTGTTCAGTTAATAGTGAATTTGGAGATTTATTATTATAAGTATAGATTATAAAATGTTCTATAAGAAGAAATTTTAATAGTTATATGCCAGTGATGGCCTTGATTGTTCAAGTTTAAAAGAAGAATTTAATTAATAATTTATATGGGTAATCAATATTTTGTAAGTTTATTATTTAAATTAAGTGACAAAAAGAGGTGAATCCAAAGAAAGCTTTAAATTATATTATTGTGAAATATAGTTAGAAGTGAAATAAATGTGATCTGTTACAAATGAAAGAAAAATGATGTGAAAAGAAATTTATATTAAGCATGTAGCGATTTTAGATTATGGTGGTGAGTTTTACATTTTTAGCGGTTTGCATATCAATAAGAGTTTAGTAAACCTTTTTTTTGTCATATATATATTATATATATAGTATAGAGAAGAAAGAGAGTTTAAATGTAATAAAACTAAAAATATGTACTATAAAACCTGTTATGGCTTGTGTATAATGCAGATTTATTGTCGGTATAATTATTATAATATTGAATACTGATAAAATATTATTATGTTATTATTGTTTGTTAACTCTAGTTTTTAACTATTAATGTATAGTTAGATTAAAGAGAAAGTGTGTTTCATAATTATGGGCAGATTATTTTTGAGACATTGATGTTTACTAAAATACCACCACCCGATAATTTTCTAACAAGATTGCAAATGTTTTAAAAATAATGTGCGCTAATTTACTACTACTATTAATAAGTATTTCAATGTTTAACAAGGTAACCTTAAAACATTCCATTTAAAAATGTTCTATGCTAATAACTTAGCAGTTTTATATATAAAAGAAAGAACCTTTAATTCTTTTTATTTTTCTTTTCCTTTTTAATAGCACGTTTTTTACCTTTAAATTAGTAAGTATTTAGAAATATTTTGATTGTAGCCTTTAACTTCTTGATGATTTATACAAAAATGCTGACAACTTGGGATGTTCATTGTGTTTTTGAGAAATCTTGAGGTTTTACTGTAAATTATAATTTAAAATATGTCGTTATTTATTTTATTGTAAATTACCAAATCTTTATATCGTCCAATGAAAGTTTGTTATATTATTACTTTGCGACCAGGGAGATTTGGGTACCTACTTCGAAGATTGTTAATAAATCACATACAAAGTGTTCAGAATTGTATTAGAAAAAATCAATTTTCCATTTTATTTATCCAATTGCAATTGAGCACTTCAGAATTATCAAAAAGAAAAACATTAAAATGTCCAAAAGCATGTAAACTTCTTTTTACTTTAGCAAGCAACTGTCAAGTTGACATTTGGTTGGTACTACATGCATCAATTCTTATTAGGAAATTTCATTTTTTGTTTGAGATTAATGAGTAATTTAAATGTCACTTTATTTAATAGTGAATTCAGTTGACCACTCTAGTGCGCACTGACAATATTTCCATCATTGTTCAGTACAAGTATCTGAAGAGTGATGCATATACACTCAGTGCACACTAGTGCGGTCAACTGAATTCGCTATAAAACTGTGAGTAGTTCTATAAGCTTTTAATTCCACCATTTTCTCAATATTATCTTTATTTTAAATTTTTTTGGTTAAACGGTCATATTTATTTTCTCTTAAAACCATAAATGCACACGTTTCTGAAATTAGTTGTCAAATGCTGCACATATAACTTAGAGCCTTTTAGTAACTTTTTGTAATTAAAGTATGTTCGGTTTTCTGTCTAATTAAAGAGTTAGAATGGAGCGAATGATCGTATGATACAGAGAGTAAACAGAGTTTCTCAGAATAAAAGAACGAAATGGTGTATCATTTGGAGTCGTAAAATGTAAACAAATAAAGTTGTAAATGTAACCTCAACAATAACCTTAATTAAGTTAAATTTCAATCAGACTGCTATATTAGAAAACTAAAATAGGTATATTTGTTTAATTAACACGGTTGTAACAATTGAGAATTGAGGTTATAGTATGTATTTTGTTTTCTGCCTCTTCTGGGCATGGTTGTCAAATGAAAATAAAATTTGTCCACATATTTTGTTTTTCTCACATTTGTCTACATACTTATTACTCAAATGAATTTCAAAATGATTGTAAAGAAATTAATAAACATTAAATGAAAGTGAGAGAGAAACTGTGTTGGATGTTTCCAAATTTGGCAACTCTACTTGTGCTTCCATAAACTAACGCACAACCTTTTTAGTCAGTGCATTAAGAGCTTGTACCTTTCACTTTGTATTGTAAAAAATGAACGTTACAATAGTGCACTCTGTTAACTCAATCGCAAAAACGAACGACTTTTGCAACGAGGAGAGCGCTCCGAGTTTAAAGAACAACATAAACGTATGTACCTTAAATTTAAAATTAAACGGGTACGGTCAATAAACATTCAGAAATCTTGACACTGACATTTGCTTGCTATAATGAATAAGGTATAAATAACATTGGTAGCTTCAGACATCAATGATACAACTAGACCTACTTGCAAAATACAGTATATTTGGGAATAAGCAACACGTCTTACAACTCAGAGATATCTTTGTGTAATTAGAGATTTTAAAAACAAAATGGATCATGTTTGTACCTATAGTTTGTTTTCTATAGTACATGTCAATGTCAAAATTCCTAAATTTGCTTTTTTAGAAAACAATAAAAATAAAAAATATAAAGCCTTGAGAATTTAATAATAAGCAAGAAAACTTATTTACCAAAAAGAAAGTAAACAAAATGAACAGGTTTGTACAAAAGTTAAATGGGAAATATAAACAACAAATGTCAAACAGTTGGCTTTTGTCAGTGTTGAAATTCACGGCAAACTATGGTTTAATTAACAGTGGTTGAACTTTTTCAAGAAAAGCTGGCTTTGAATTGTAGGATGTGTTGCCTATTCCCAAACATTCAGGGGAGGACCTGTGAAATGGACATACTGTATGTAGACGAACAAAAAGATATCATGAATTCGAAACATACATACATCTGAAGAGGAATTTGAGTTATTAAAACAATTCATAACGAAAACCAGAAAACAGAATCATCAAGCAAAACACTTATGGCAGCTCATGGTCAAGGCTAAATCCTTGACTAACTTTGCAGAATCTGGTTAAACCTTCAAACAAGCTATCTGTACTAGCTCACAGTTGTACTTCACTCTCCAAGAACTTTCTCCATCGCAATATGCTCATAAACAGATGGGCTTCGCCCTTTTAAAAGAAGCTGTGCAGATCATCTGTGGTGGTCCTTCATCAGACTTTAGCTTCTATTTACTCTACAAAGTTAACTGTAACCAGAATCCAATCAGGTTCATCTATTGTGGGTAACAGTTGGTCACATCCTAGGCTTAGCCTAGTTAGCCTATTGGATATCATGGCCGTGATGGGTCGGATAAAGACAATTAGGTGCCTCAGGTTGATGTGCATGTGAAATGTGAAACTGGAAAGGTGAATTTGGCGATTGAATTCGGCGCGACGCTTATACCTTTTGGTACACCCTAGGCTAGTCAGTATATCAGATAATATGGTCCAAACAAGGCCAGACTAAGAGAATTAGATGCCCTAGGATGATAACAATTTGGTGTCTATGCTATGATGTGCATGTGAAATGTCAAACACAGAAAGGAGGATTTGACGATTAGATCTGGCACAGCGCCTATGCACTATGCGAACATTGGGTAATACAGCCACAATAGGGCCAGATTAAGACAATTGAGGTGCTCTAGGTTGATAAACTAAATTTAGCTCAAACCACTACTAAACCAACCTGCAAAATATGTAGACCAACAAAAAGATACTGGTTTCTATATCATGAAGAGAGAATTCTTAAAAGAATCATTCATTTTTGGAATCAGCAATCAATTTCTATCAAAATCTAATTTTTCATAACATTTCAAGTTCAAAGGTCTATGGTGATCTCAAAAACAGAATACAATTATTTGCATCGCATTTCTTGACAGATTTTAAACACTTTTTGTGATATAACTCTTTTTCCCCTAAAACTACCGATTTTGATGTGCAGGGTGTCAAAGTTTAACTAAAAATAAGAAATTTTTCAACACCCTCTATCTTGAAAACGATGCACTTGAGAGAAGAAAATTATGACAAAAAATGATTTAATTTTTAATTGCATCCTGTTTTCGAAATAACGTATGATCTTACCATAGACCTCTGGACTTGAGAAGGCTTTGAGAAATTTCATTTTACTAGAAAACGGCGCAATCTATGGAAATTTTGTTCCAAATCGACTGCCAATTTCGAAAATAGTAGCGTAAGGGTCTATCCCACCTCCAATTCTCCGCCTCTGATATAGATATCAAGCCAAGAATTACGTAGAATTCCATCACGATATCTCATTTTGTTCTTGAAATATTGAGAAAAGAAGAAATTCTAAATGAAATTTTGACACACTGTATCTTGAAAACAGTTCACTTTCTGAAAAGTTACATAACAAAAACAAAGGCTTTATTTTTATCAAGGAACGTGCCTGCCAAAATCTGCACTCATTTTCAAAACACTCTGTATACATATTATTCCATAGAAACGAAAAAGATAATGGAAAAGGGCGAAGTTCAGCTTTACAACAATTTAAAGCTGTTCTCCAATTTAATTCTCAGATTAAATGAACAAATAGTAATTGCAGATACATGTGAGCGCAGTGTAACTAAAAAAATGATGAGCACCACAAGATAACAGTACTACGCTAGATATATTTTCATAAAGCAAAATTATACTGTTTTGTGAGACTGCAGAACATATAAGAGCAAGATCTGTTAATAGAAAAGTTCTCCTCTACCAAAGACAACCACTGCAGGCTTTGTGGGGTTTATTTTAAGGCAGAAACAATCTGAGTAATCTGACAAACAAAATAGATCAAGATTAATGTCCGCCACTGCTTGATCAATCTCGTTAGATTCAAAAGACAAATTCAACTGCATATTGTCAGCATAGAGATGATGCTGACACGAAGTAAGAGCTAGCTAATCACCTTCAAGAAATTTGTTACACCACTAAAAAAATTGAAAAATTCTTTTATTTTGAAATCAATAATCAATTTGGCAAAAAAAGTTGCTGTTTCATCTTTCTCGTAGAATGCGTTATTTTCGAGTAAAATTGAATTTTTGCAAAACCTCTCAAATTCAGTGGCCTGTGGCAAGGTCATGTGTTATCTCGAAAACAGAATGCAAAGTGCACCGTTTCCGAGATACAAGGTGTCAAAGTTTAATTAAAAACAAGAAATTGAGCAAAATTATACAGGGCGTATTTGAAATTTAAAAAAGAAAAGAAAGCAAGAAAACAGATCTAGACTTAATAGTCTGCCATCAGTACAAGATTACATAAAAAGGAAAAGCTCATCAGAAAGTTCAGAGAAATGGGAAACAGAACTGCTAGCTTTTAGTAAAAGCCACATGGTAGCTCAAACTCTTACGAAAAGTAAAATATGAAAGACAAAGTGCAGCAAGAACTACAGAAATTAAAAGCCACAACCAGGATAAAAGTAACAGAAATGGATGGTATAAAGGGCTTACTAAAGGAAGTGAAAAAAGAACCAAAAGAGTAAAGAAGAATTATTAGCAAAAATTAAAACAAAAGACCTTAAGACAAGAATTGCAGAATAAAGAATTACAACTACAAACTTGGAAGATAACCTTAAAAACTTTTTAATAACAAAGCCAAAAATCAATGAAGTATTCAAAGTAGGGAAAAACGAAGAAAATAGAATAATAATAGCAAAACTAGAAAATGGGAGGACAAAATAAAAATTATAAAAAATAAAGGTAACCTCAAAGGAGCAAAAATAGTATAAAGAATGATTTTACAATTCAAGAACAAGAGATTCAATCTAAGTTACAAGAGGTTGCTAAAGAAGAAAGGGAAGAACGAAAAATGGTAAAAATCAAAGTGAATAGAAGTAGAGAATAAATTAGAACGTCAAAAGAACTAGTAGAAGGAGAAAGCAAGAGAAGAGAAAAGAGATACTTTAATTGAATGGAATGTACAAGAAGGAAAGATAAAGCAGTTAGTAAGAAAAACAAGAAATTACAAATTTGACATTCTAGCAGCCCAAAAAATGCACATAAAAGAAATTATAAGTATGAAGATGGATGGATATCTATGGCTTAATGGAGGAGGAACAGTAAGCAGGCTTAGCATAGGATTTCTCATAAGAGAAGAATATAAAAATCATAGACTACAAACTGCTTAATGAAATAATAAGTTGTGTAGGACTAAAGCAACTTATAAGAAACAGCTTTTTAAATATCCACGGACTCACTGAAGATGTGAATAAGGTTGCCAGGACCCATATTCAAATATGAAACAAGATCTTATATACTAAGGGAAAAAGTTCATATTTTTTTATTTTTACAATATGCAAAAATGAAAAATCAATTTTTGGATTTTTCCAATATGCAAAAATGAAAAATCAATTTTTGGATTTTTCCAAAGGTAAAAAGTGATTATTGTTATTATTAAAGAAGTTAAAATATGATGTAAATATGAAATAAAATGCTTCTGCCTAAGCAGAATATAAATGTAAATAATTAAAAATTTAATACACTGTAGGTACTTATTAATTTAGAAACTTCAGAAAAGGCAATGTTTAGATCAGTTCAAAAATCAAATACACACCTAAGATTATAATATTTTATAAAAGATCTGGCTGAAGGATCAGCAAAAATGTATTTATCACAATTATTAATCTCTTGTTTATTCAACTAGTTTCCTAGCCTCACTTTCTTTGACATAGACAACTATTATTTTCTAACTATAATTCCTTAACCCCACTTTCTTTGAAATTGAGAACTAACTTTCTAACCTCAGATTGACTTTGACAGTTAAATAAATTGACAAATTAATTTAATAAATAAGCTAATTTACTAAACTCCAGCATATGATATAAATCATTTTGTATGGGTTGGTCTTTAAAATGCTTAAGATTCCTATAATTTCCAACAGAAATCTTGGCAATTTCAATATTTAAAAATATTTTATTTTCTTCTCTGTAAAATTGGTGTATGGTAAGTCTTGAGAGGTAGGTAATTGATATTTATTCAATTTTTTGTTGAAATAGAATCTCATGTTTTACTGCAATCTCATACTTTTTATCATGTTCTCATAAATATTTTTAGAAAACAAATCTGATAACTCCAATAGATGCAGATGAGAAGATAAAAGGGGAATTCTATGAAACTGTTAATGGCTTTTTATTAACTATTTTTTAATAATTAGGATACTTTTATTGTAGAAAGGTGGAACTAATAAAACGCACAAACTGAACTTTATTATATTATCAGACATTGACATTTTTTTTGACAGATAAAACAACAGCATTCTTTTTTTATATGCAGGGTTACACCAAATAAAAGATTCTACTTATAAAATATCCAATAGAAACAAATGAAACATTGATAGATAGCATTCCAAAGTTTGATGTTGATTTCGACGAAATGTGCAGAAAAAGAAAGTTTACATAAAACAACAAATGAGCACGGGAAGAAATAGCAATGAAACTAATGATTATTAAAAGTACAATCCAAAAACAGAAGGATGTTGTTATGGTACGCCATGGCGAATCAGAATGGAATCAAAAGAATCTATTTTGTGGATGGTATAATGCAGATTTAAGTGATAAAGGTAAACGAGAAGCAACAAGTTCTGGAAAAGCACTAAAAGATGCCCATTTTAAATTTGATATTGCATATATGTGAGTCCAGATAAAGACAAATAATCAAATAGACCGTTTAATAATTGGGGAAATACATGAGAAAACAGTAGAAAAAGGAAAATCTTGTAGAGCAATAACAGACAAGAACTACCAAAACTTGAAAGAAATCAAAAACATATAAAGGAAGAAATGGGATGTAGAAGTTCTAAAGAATGAAGGGAAAAGGCATAAAGCATTAGAAATAGTACAGAGATTAAAATAACAAGAAACCTACAACCTAGTAAAAACATCAACCCAAATAAGAAGTTCCCATATAGCACACGGACATCCATAGGGCATCCGAATTTCGGCGGATAGATGTCCAATGGACGTCCGTTTGTCACAACTTTGGACATCCTACGGACGTCCGTTACTGGACGTAATTTGTACATTTTTTTATACGTAATTTGGACATGATTCGGACGATGTTTGGACATAATCTGGACGACCTTTGGGCATAATTTAGACGGTTTTGGATGACAAATGGATGTCCAGTTGACGTCTACCAACGGTCGTCCAGTGGACAACCAAACACGGACGTCCAATGGATGTCCAATTTACGTTCATGGACATCGGGACGAAATTTGGATGACAAATGGGCGTCTGGTGCTATATGGGTTACAGAGGCATATCAAGAAGTTTCAACATAAACCTGGATCTGAAACCCCATGTCCCCCTATATTATTTAACATCATTTTAGAAGATGTAAAAAGAGAAAGTAGAATTAATATAAATTACGTCCTTCATCACTCATATCAATGTCTAGCATAAGCAGATGATCTTATAATAAAGGCAAGAACTTTTTTACACACCTACCATTAAGGAACTCATACATGCACATTATGTATTACAGTAGTAGTAATAATAATAATAATAATAACAGCAGGCAGTTCCAAATGTGGTTTTCTGACACCCGCAGATGCAAATGTAGAAGATTCCTACATCTCTGAAAGCCCTGCAAAAAACTACATTTGGAACAACCCTGTTTATAACATTACAAATGACCGTATTTTATTTTAATTTTTATGATTAGTTAACTGAACATTACTTACATTAACAGAGATTGCACAGAACATCCCAACAGCATTTTTGTCTTTTTGTCTCACTATGTTTACTTACAATTTCAATTTAAAAAAATAAATAAATATAAAACTGACACATGTAATTGTTTTCTTTTGTGCTAATCGCTTCCAGTAGAAACATGGAACAAACTGTTTATTCATGTGGATAAGCATGCTTGATCTTTTTTCCAATTTTCATTTAATTAACATAAAATAAAACAAAATAGTCATCTGAATTCCCATGTGCCTATGAAACTCTTGTTCCTTTCTCAAAGTTGTTCGCTGGAGTGAAATGTAACTGTATACAAGAGTTGGGTAGGACCAGTAAAAATAGTGTTGAGCAAGCGGTATGAACTCATCGTAGAAGAATAAAAACAAAATTTTTCCAACTTTTAAATACATTTCTAGGAAATTAAGTAACCAAAATATTAAAAAAAACTAACAAGATTCAATATAGATGATTTATTAAGGTTATAGTTTTTGGCAATGCCATCTTCGTAAGTTGACAATATAATAGTTTACGTCACAATCTGAATAACAATTCAACAATAAATATTTACTTAGTAAGCAGATCTATAAAACTTTAATTTCATTGACCTTATCTTTACATACATTGCACATAATATATATAGTAATATAAATTGACATATAAATATTTTGTAAAATAATACTACTCAATTCGACTAATAGGACATTTTAAGAGAAAGATGCTTTGTAACAAGTAGCACACAGAAATTGTAAATATCACATGAAGAAATTAGCCCATATTGACATCTTAAATTTAAAAACTGAATCGTCCGCGAACCTTAAAAAATCCCAAAGCATTTCTATTATGTATTAAAGATCCAATTCCAACATAACTATCCAAGACTATATCTTTGTGATGAATAATGCAGGAATTCTCTTCATTTCCATTACATTGACGTTTGAGATCAGTTATATTTGAGCAAACGTTTTCTATAAATTCTTCAATGTCATACAATTTTTTTCGTTCTTCATTATTACAGTCTATAAATAAAAAAATCACTTTTAATAGCATGTAGTTGGCACGGAAACATTTTTTTTTACCTTTATGGAAAAATAAAGGATGAGAAGTAAATGTAGAGAATGGTACATCGTTGCATAGTGGGTTCCATTTACTTCCAAAATTAAGGGGTTTGCCATTGTTCCACATTAACCGCATGCCACGCATATTTCTGTTTCTAAATAAAATCAAATTTAAAAGTTAACAACCTATCTACTATACACAGAGATACTTTTCACTGATGCTATATACATTTGAAACCTGACATGAATTATAATAGGTTATGTAGTTATGTAGGTTATAATGACATTTCAAAGTGTTACCAACACTAAAAAGAAATGTTATCATTCATAGCTTAAAACTTTTTAAATTCATGACCGGGTACACCAACCAACAAACTTGGTTTGGAACCAAGATTGAGTAATTTTGTCGTTGAAATTTGTATTAAGAAACGAAGTTTCATCAATCGGTAGATTTACCGAAGGTTGGTGCAACCGGCCATCAATGTCTAAATTAAAAATAAATAATGGCTTGCAGTATATGTAATGTATTCTACCCCTTCCATTTTCTCACAAAGAAATTATTTAATTGCTGTTTCCTACACAGACTGTCATTTTTAACCTCAAACAAACTTGCTTAGGTGACAATTTAGTAACTGTCAGGCATCATCAAGAAACTACAATAGCAAATACAGAACACAATTATTCATAGAAACAGTTATCAGTGCAAATAAAACAAACAAAAAAAAACTATAAATTCAAGCATTCACTAGAACAAATACTAAAAGATGGTTAGTAAATTAGCAACGGAAAAGTGCAAACCATCAAACTTACAAGAATTTATATCTACCTAGGATTAAAATGATTAGGCAAATCTTTATTGGTTCTGCTTTTGAACCAAGTATCAAACAGACAGTTTTGTACAACACTGGACAATCCATCAGCGAAGCCATTGAGATGCCTGAATTAACACTAATTTTGTAACTATCAAGAAATGATTGCTAAAATACTTACGGTATTATCGATGCACTTGGATAAACCAAATTACCAATCATAACTGTATCAACACATTCTAATGGTAATTTCTTGTATTCTAAGCGGCGCATCGCAATAAAATCATATTTAATAATCACTAAAGTTTTTGGTGTTATTAAAATCAAGCGCTCCTTATCTGCATCCCATAAGCTTATCCTGCAGATGTACATTATTAAATTAACATTTGGATAGTTAGCCACAAGAAAATATCTCACTCTGTTAATAGATATGCTGCCCAAACCGTTCCATCTGCTTCTGCATCTAAAAACTGCTCGACACATTCTTTAACAGCTTGTTCAACAATTCCTTCGCGAAAAGTAAAATAATCACTGGCGGTTTCTGTAGATATCACAGCTGGTATAGGTTCTAATGAGGTCACATTGTTCTGTTCCGGTTTCTTATTCCGTATAGTCTCTGTAACTGTTTAAATATAATCTTTTATTACATATAAATTTAAAACAATAGACTTTCATACCACACTTAAATACAGAGGGACATAAAATTAACCCTGTGTGGAAAGACATTAAGTATTAACTGATAGGTGCGATTATTATCAAAACATGTAGGCGTAATATATCAAACATATTAATATTTACTTACTGCGTTGCGGAATTGATACAAACGGAGATATTAAAACATTATTCCATCGATTTTTATTATTATTACTACAGTTAATATTTTCCTCTTCAGGTTTCACTGGATCATACAATTTGGTTTTAGAATTTGAAGTTTTCAAATCGTCCGAATTTATTTCTAGCGTTCCGCCTTTAAATTCCTGAGGTAAATCATCTATATCTTCTAATTCCATCATCTTTTAAAAGTTTTATGTTTATTTACTTGATTTATTTTGACTTTATTTACTTTTTGTTGACTTTTATTATAATAGTTTTAAATGACATTTGTCATCGGATGTAAAAACGGTAATTTAGGTTAGGTTCCCGCAGGCAGGGGCGTCGCTACTGGTGGGTTTGTTAGATTTTGGGTCGCTGCAGAATTCATAAATGAAGATTTAAATATGCTAAATAAACTATCTCAAGAGCATATCCCTAATAGATAAATCATATCTAAATACTGTTATTATTGTATAATGAAAGTTATGAGTGTTAATAAAATTGTTGTAAAAATCTTGGTTTATTACATTTTTAGAAAAGTTTTCAGTAGGTATTTCATGTATTATATAGGAAAATTGATTTTTAATACTGTTTTGTCCATTTCATCCTTGCTTGAAATCTCTACTGGTCTTCCAACTTGTGAAAGTTGCCTTATTGCAAAAACTGTTGCTGAAAATAACATAGAGGAAGAAGCGTCTTATGTGGATGGGTTTATTATTGTAATCTCAAAAAGAAATATTATATCAGATTTGTGACATTTAATTTTTGAAACTTAATCTTCTCATTTTACATCATCGATATACAACGATTAGATTAATCATAGAGGAAACGGAAAATTCCATTTCTCCTTATCTATAAAAATACTGACCTTATTAAAAAGTGACATTAACTTTTATAGGTGACCATTTTCGCATCGTAGCAGTAATGTTTATTTATATCCTAATTATCAACGTAAGCAATCACCTAATATTGATCTGGTTCTGGAATGTAATTCTCTAACTTGTACAGGGTGTGATACCTACAATCTACATAAGTACGATAAGTACACCAACAATGCTCGTCAGCTGATTCCTCTCGTTAAGATAAACAAGAGTTCGTATGAACCTTGGCTCAATAATTCATGGTTTCCTAGATATCGGCGGTTAAAGAAGGGACGAAGAATCATTAACTTCATTTATAAAAACTAAACCAATCAACATTTCCTTTTGGCATTTGGTGAATATTTTCTTTCGATCAAAGGTCACTGATATATGTAAATTTCGTGTAAGTAGTTAAACTAGAAGGAACGGAAAGAGAGGCCTTGCCGACGTTGAAAATCTGGATAACCAACAAATAAGGAACTTACATCAATATTTCCATATAAAAGCAGAGTCTTACCAGTTACACAAGGAGGTCGTACAAACTGACGAGAATTACTCTTAACCTTGAAGTAGTACGATAGATATCACAAGAAACATTCAAGGTCGTACCGAACAATGATAAAATACAATGGTCCCAAAAAGTAATGCGTGGAAGACACCTAAATGAAATTAATCAGAATCATATAGATAAAACAGTGTCTTATAGGTATAATAGCTAACTATGTCTGATATATTCGCCACAAAGCGATCAAACTTGATCATCAATCTAGAATGATGACGTCAAAACTGACAAACTCAAGTTTGTACCAAACTGGTGGTCACAGTGTAGTACATAATTTGTTCAAACTGTGAGGTTAGGATAACTGTATTTACAAAACAAAAGTGTGGTTTGTTTAATTTTGTGAGGTTAGGACATTGATATTAATTTATTATTATTGCTGTTTTTTAATAATAATATAATAATTCATTTTAATATCTGTGTATACAAACACCAGATGAGTTGGTATTATTTTGTAAAAATGAACAAAGAAAAAGCGGTAGTAGCTGTTTCAACATTAGAATTAGCATAGAAGCAGAATGAAAATAAACGAAAAGCAAAACAAAGACAAAAATGGGCAAAATTGTGATTGAGAAAACGAAATGATGGATGCTTTGCTATTTTCAAATTTAGCCAATCACTAAAACTTAGAGAATGTGACCAAACTAAAGGTATGACGTCATTGTTTCAGACTGATAGTCAAGTTTGATCAAACTGACTGATAGTGTGACAGGTTTAAGGGACCAAGTTATTAACACAAACAACTATAAGAATTATATTTTAAGAAACAACACAGTAGTTTCGGATGTATGTAGACTCAAGTCCTGCACGGGTCGAAATTTCCAGGCCCGGCCCAACTGGGGACAAACTTGACGCGGCCCGAAGAAAATTCGGTAACTTCTTGATAAACCCAAACAGCCCGACAAAGGAGCCCGAAGAGTCGAGAAGTCCGACAGGCCCGATGGCTCAAACAGGCACGAGAGATCCCAACAGCCCAATAAACCCGAGAGACCTGAAGGGACAAGAACTGCAAAAAGTCCGAGAGGGTCGAGAAGTCCAAAAAGCCCGACAGGTCCGATGGCTGAAACGGTCCAACAGGCTCGAGAAGTCCAAACGGCCCGATAGACCCGAAGAGCCGAGAAGTCCAAAAAGTTCGACAGACCCGAGAAGCCCGAAGGACTAAGAAGTTCAAAAGGCCCGAACGACCCAACAAAATCAAACGGCCCGACTAGAAAACCCGGTCCGTGCAGGCCTCTAATGTAGACATTGTCATAAAGAAGCAAAGACAATACAGCGTATAACAAACACGAGCTCGTATCTGGTAGAAACAGACTAAGCATAGATATGACCAAGTTGCTTAAATAATCCGTCAAAAACTCTAAGAAATATTCACTGCTCACAAACGCAACAGCTTACTATAATACATACCAGAAAGAAGATTCTACACATACACTAAAGTATGATCAACAATTATCGTCATCAGGAACGCTTAAGAAAATCAAGTCTTTACTTTTAATATTGAAATAAATGAATTCACACCATGATTCACACACAATGATATTTCCTGTGTCGATCCAATAGACACTTCCACTTAGATTCTAACCTTTGTTATGATGATAGGTTTGTTCGTTTGCTTGCTGTAATCACATTATAGCAATATGAGCAACATATTAGGCGTTCGTTTGCGTCAGATCAACTGATCGAAAATTGTTCGTTTGCGTCGAGCAATTAACTCTAGATCACGTCGAGCAAAGAAAAGTTGCTCGATCTCCCAAGGTGGAGCAAGTTGAGCAGCAGAGCATTGTAGCAGTAAAACATGACCGTACATACATCGCGGAAAACATAACCGCTATTCTGTGACAGTAACTGTTGGTAACTGTAAAAGGTTGCTAAAATGGTGATAACAGATGCAAGTTTACGAGATGTTCAAGATAATTATTACATTTTAGGTGGATCTGTTAAGTAACATACGGAAATAAAAGAAAAATATCTAATTCTTGGTGTATTTCATTATCTAGCACAATTTCTTCTACAGTTACACCTTTTAATCATTGTCTTTCTATATTTTACAATATAATAACTTAGGTACTTTTAAAATCTAAAAAAATTTAACATAATAAGAGCTCGTTTTTAGGTTAGAAATAGCCGATTATTTTGCCGTTTTTAAAAAAGTCGTTCGTTTGCTTAAAATGGAGTCAAGTGCTTGAACCTGCTCTCTTTAGTCACGTGACAATGCTCGACTGCCTCTGCTTGAAGCAAATTGAGCAAGCAAACGAACATACCTGATAGTACACCCGGTATAATTGGTTGGTATAAAGGGTATAAAGAAGTTCGATCAGGTTAAACCTTTGAAAAGAATGAAAAGGAACAATTGTTGATTAAGATAAATTTAAACTTGCGTAAATTATAATAAGTAAATAAGAAACTTTAAAAGTACGAATAGTAATGTAAAAACCTATTTTAAGATAAGAATAACTAATTACGAAAATATTTTAAATAATATAAGAAAACTTAATTTTTAAAAACTTTTTCTTAACTTACTACACCTCAAAATAAAAATCGCTTCTAACTTTGTTTACACAATTTATTAAGTCAGCTTTGAACAACTCGTTTTGAATTACAAAAGATGCTTCTTCTTCAATCGTTTCGTTGTAAATCTGGCAGAGTATGTACTGTTGCTTTTTTAACAACGGAAACAGAAAGTAATTATGAGGACTAAGATCACACCACCTTGGTGGTTAGAGATCTTGCAAGATTAGTTTTTCATCATAAAATTGTCTGAAGAATTCCAAGTTTCTTTGATAAAGTTAGAACGGTTAGAACTGTCAGTACTCCGAATTATTTGTGAGCTCACATACCTGAATAAACAAAATCATGACTCATTTGAGAAGAACGTCAAATCTAAAGTGTTATCAAGATTGTCCTGAAACCGGGTACAGTAGGCAACTCTTTTATTGTAATCTGATGGCAATTAAAAGCTCCTGTACTGTAACTAAGATTGGTTTCTTGTGATAGCTTCCAAAGTGACAATGTTGGTTCTTTCTCCACTCAAGCTCTTACTTGTTCAGTGGTATCATCAGTTTAAATTCGTTTTCTAGAGGCTTGCTTTTCTATGACCTATGCTACTCATTTAAACATAAACGTGGATTATGAATCCACTCACCATTTTGTAACCCTGGACAATTTCTATCATAAAAATTTTATTATTTTACATTTTTTTATACTGTTTTTATTTATTTTATCAGCAATAAGCAACTGATTAAGTACAAGAAAACTTACTACAAAAGTATAGTGGCAGCTTTTTATCTGCTTCTTATATTATATTGCATGTATTGTACATGATAACTTATGTACTTATATTTTTCACAATTAGTAATAATTATGATTGAATTTCAAGCAGGTAATACTTTATTATCAGCTCATATTATACAGGCCGTTTCAATTCTAACTAATTGTAATATTTCCTTCTCTTATATATATAAACAAATTAAATGCAAACTGTAGAAAAAAGATAACAATTCTCAGAATTCACATTTACATGTAAAGTAGTAATTTTTAAATTTAAATCAATTCATCTCTTTAAATCATTTCAGTAGTCCATCCTGTATGTTCAGCATGTTAAATATTACAAACATTTCCATTATCATCCTCTTAAAAAGAGACCCTAATTTACAAGATAAGTAGGTTATCTTTATTTACATCATTTCAGCATCTTTTTTTACTTTTCCTTTTATCATATCGTAGAATATTTAGATTTTTTTTTTATTTTTCAAGTGATGCTCAAAAATTAAAAGAATTTTTGTATTATAATGAGGAATTACAAAGTTTTGCAAGATATTAAGTTGATAAACATGATATGATGCAACTTTCCTTCTCACAAATATTTATAAATTCGTCACATATCCATTCTTATCACATACATAATAAATACAAGATGAACATGATGTAGCAGCTTACATTGAAATTGCTTCACTTTTTTTGGGATTAACAAAGTAATATTGTTAGTGATAGTAAGATCAGTGTTTGTTAAAAACAAAGTAAGTAACATAAATATTGTATAAAAATCATATTAGAATTTTTTAATAGTTTTATAGATGTTTCAAATAATGTGAAGATTCTTAAACATTTGAAAAATTGAAATTGAAATATAATAATGGATTTCCTAATTGGTGGGTTAGCTGCAGTAGGTGCAGGTTTTTTTACTAATCCACTCGAGGTAGTAAAAATTCGAATGCAACTGCAGGGAGAATTACATGCCAAAGGACAGTATGCAGTTCATTACAAAAATATGCTCCATGCAAGTTATGTTATTGCTAAACATGACGGAATTCTAGCTCTTCAAGCTGGATTAGTACCAGCTCAATGGTTTCAATTAGTTCTTAATGGAGCAAGACTGGGTATTTCTATTTAATTTTAAATTTCTATTTCTAACTATAAAGATGAATCATTTTCAGGCTCATACCAAATATTATCCGATAATGGTTTCACAAAAGATAAAAATGGTGAAATAGTATTTTATAAGGCTGTGATTGTTGGAGGAGTGTGTGGTGTGTTAGGGGGAGTTATTGGTAGTCCATTTTTCTTGGTTAAAACGCATCTTCAAGCGCAAGCTGCTAAAGAGATTGCATTTGGACATCAGCATAACCATGAAGGAACTTGGAAGGCTTTTAAGAAAATTTATAGAGAATATGGAGTAAGTGGAATATCGATTTCCAATTTATTGTAATAAGCTCTGCCCATATAACATTCAAACCAGTTTTTTCAATTTTCTTTTCTTGCATTATAAAATATTTAGTCTCTTTGATTGATGATGGAATTACATGCACTAAAAACATAATTAACATTTTTATAATATTGTTACAATAACATAATGCACCTTGTAATGAGTAAATCAAATATGAATCTGTGCACTGGATTGCATGAATGCTGTCAATTGAGGACGCTTCAAATTAAATTTTGATAAACTTCTAAATATATTTATTCAGTTTAGAGGACTATTCCGAGGTGGTTTCTCAGCAGTACCCAGACTTTTTGTTGGATCAACATCTCAATTAACATCGTTTGATTATTGCAAACAATGGTTAAATAGATATCCACTATTTGTCGACTCACCACTGTTAACCACATTTGTCGCTAGTTTTACTGGTGGTATCGTTATCAGTTTATGTATGACACCTTTTGATTTAATATCAACAAGGCTATATAATCAAGGTAACATTTTTCAGTTTCTATTTTATCGTTTAATTAATATAATGTGCATTTCAGGTGTGGATGCACATGGTAGAGGTCTTTTATACAGCAGTTACTTAGACTGCGTAAACAAAATATGGAAGACTGAAGGATTTATGGGTTTCTATAAAGGACTAGGACCAAGTTATGTCAGATTAGGACCACACACAGTTTTATGTTTAGTCTTTTGGGATCAACTAAAAGACTTATATAATAAAATTTAGTTTTTAAAATTTTTATTCTGTGAATATAGTTTACAATAAGTCTGATAAAAATATAGATATGTTACTTTATTTCTTAAAATATAAGGATATATATTATCACATACTCGTCAATTATTATGGTTTAATTTTATATTAATATTAGGCACATTTTTTAATGAGCTCGGCTAATTCTTCCATAACTTCAACCATAGTAGGTCTTTTTTTTCTGTTTTGTTCCAAGCACCTCACAGCTATTTTGTACAATTCTTCTCCAAAATTAATATTTTGAGCAACCCACGAGCCAGCTTTCAAATCTATCAATGGAGCAATACTATCATCTTCACATACTTCTTCTACATGTGTAACCTACAATAAATTAATCTATTACACTCATGCCTTTTAAAGATAAGGAAAAAAGTAGAATTTACTTACAATATCGCAGCCTTCCCTATTCTCATCCAATGGTGGTAAACCTGTGATGAGTTCGAGTAAAACAACACCAAAGCTGTAGGTATCCAATTTAACAGAGACATCACCACTATAAACAAGTTCAATTTGTGATATGAGCGCATACATCAACACAAATCATAACATTTTCTCATTCTATACAAGTGAAACATTATAATCTCAACTGTCAAAATGACAGTATTACTTTTTTAAGGTTAATTCACTATCATTACCATTTTACTATCTAGTATTTACTTGCTTTTGTCACAATTAACGAAAACATAATTAATTACTTACCGGAATGCTTCTCTTGCCATATAAGCAGAAGTTCCAAAAGCACATGAAGTGGCACTAGTATTTTGATTTGGAATCAACTTGATTAAACCAAAATCGCACAACTGAAATAAATCACATTTAAGTCTTTACCCCACATTCATGTTCATTTAAAAGATAATTTACCTTAGGTTTGTTAGTACAATCCAATAGAATATTAGCAGTTTTAATGTCTCGATGTATCAGTGGCGTACTGTATGCTGTATGTAAGTATGCAATTGCCCTAGACGTACCAAGAGCAATATACAGCCGATCTGTCCACATCAGTTTCTCTTCTACGGTCTGAAAAATTAAAATTTCATTTCCTTTTAGATTTTTTACGAAATTTTATTGAAGAATTTTCTTATCATAATTTGAAAAAGTATAAAATCAAGTTAAGATAGCTCACTAATAAAAGAAACCATTGCAATAACAGAAATGTCAAAATTGTTGGCAACTTGAAAATATTTTTATCCAAAAATAGGACAAAATGCAAATAAATTATGCTACCTGCAATCTGTCCTTCAGTGCTCCACCAGGAATAAATTCATAAAGTAAACAATATGTTGGACCATCACAAGAATAACCCACAAGTGAAAGTAAATTTTCATGTTTGTATTTACTCAAGACTTCTACTTCATTTATAAACTGTTTCGTTATAGGATCATCAACATTAACGACATCCATATTATTTAAAAACAATTTCTTAATTGCAACAGGCTTTTCAATAAGACTCAAACCTAAATATACTGATCCAAATGCACCTGAACCTAAAAATCGTCCATTGGTTATAGCAAATGGATTCTCAACTTGTCGACAATTTTTATGTGGCGTTTCATCAAAATAATTAGTAGCAGTCTCCACTTCACAGTATGTAAAGTGAGGTAACAATGTGTTAAGGCTTAGATTTGGTAATGGTGATACGCAATTAGGACGTGAAGCACGAGAAACATTTGAATTCTGAGACAGTTCAGAACTTGCATTGGAATTTTTCGATGAAGTTAAACTGGATGTTTCAGAAGGAATATCTCTGATTGGCAAGAAGCGCTTTGAATCTGATGGTTCACATATTATGTTATTATTAGATAATAAAGTGCTCAACTGAGGCATTGATAGATTTTCTCCAGATTGTATAACGTTTATTACTATGGTTGGTTTCTGATTAATTGTTTCATTTGTTTCTGCTATAGATTGACTAACAACACCAAGCATACTTAAGTTTGGTACTACGTCACCAGAATTATTGTTTCTATCGGAATCTGTTTGCATTTTAGCTTCTGTTGCAGAAGTATTTTCCAAAAGATCACTAAGGACAGGCAAATCCTCTTCGGTAGGTGCACTCGATTGTATTGTAGTAGATGTCATATTTAATGTACTGATGTTAGGTAAATAATCTTGACTTTGTGAAATATTACTGATGTCTGAGTTTATCACAGCAGGTATATTTGTGCTAGATACACTATTCAATTCTGGTTTAGAAAACTGCATCATATCAGAATCAGCTGAACTTGGTATAGTTTTAGAAAATTTCATCATATCAGAAACTGCACTAGTATCTACTGTATCAGCTATTACACTAGCATCTTGCCGATGCATTCGTCTTCTTCGATTTTCCACAGCTGAAGGTATCAAACCATTACGTCTTTCAGTTTCAGGTTCGCTAATTACAATTGCAGGCACGGTTATGGCGTGATTGTTATTTTCTTCCATTGTATTTCTACTGTAATTGAGATTTACATCTCTGGAATTATTCATTAGATTAGATATAACAGACTCTGGATACTTCATGGAATCTAGAAGCCTTTCGACTTCCCGTAAGTGAGGATCTGGAAGAGTTGTAGTAACAAGAGCCGCTGGTCCTTCAGGAGGTCGTGCAGGTGGTAGTTGATTTAATAAATCAACAGCAACATAGTCGGCGGCTCTGTATAATTCCGCTTTAGTTAATAAATGCAACAAGTGTCCCAGTGCTGGCCTCACTCGACCAGAAGTTCCCCATTCATTAAAAAGGATTTCTGGACACATTTTTTGCATGTTAATCGATGCATTTTCCAATAGCCTGCAGCAATGAAAGATATTAAAGGAAAGTATAAGTAGTATAAATTAAATAGGAGGTACGTACTTGAAATGTTCAGAATGATATTTATGTGGATTCGTTCTGGACACATTGCATTCGTAGTTATCTTTCTCTAGAATCTTTGGGATGATTGCCATTAACTTTTTCCACGATTCGTTGTAGTCTAAAATATTAGCGAGCTCTTTTTGATGACTGTAAGGAAGTTTACGGATTTCCATTGAAATATCCATCATCGTTTTGGCTGAGAAGACTCTTCAAGAATAATAATAAACACAAAGAAAAGGCTAAAAATAAATATGATTTGACAACTAGTGCTGTTGACAACAATGTAACCTCAAATTTTAAAATGTCACATCAGTGGGCGAAATATACTTTGTACAATTATATAACTATTAACAGTATTACAGAGTTCATATACTTGAATGTAAACTATAATTAGTTAATAAAGCGAGGTAATATTTAATTAGTACATTAATAATAATTCACGCTAAAAATTAAGACAAGAGTTGAGGTTATGTTCAAAATCTTTTCTATGGGGTTTTCCTTTTCCCTTGTGGTTTTTCCAAATATCGTGATTATTTACAATTTATTCGCATGCATGGTATTACATCAGTTAAAAACATACGTCATATGATGTTACCCACGTTACCCACTCATGAATTGAACTTTGCAGATAAAGTAATAAGCTGAAAAATCTGATAAATCATGTACCTTCAAATGTGATATCAAAATGGATTTTAAATCGTCCAATATTGAAGGAAATTGATAAGTTCATGAAATCGTATCATGATGTGCTTGTGTCATTGGGTATACACAATCAACTCCAAGCGACCTTGGCTAATTGGGTTAAATTGAGGTAAGACACATAAATAATGTAAATATGTAATAAAGAGCTTGCATTTACTCTGTGAACTAAAATACTTAACCTGTGTTGTGTGTATTACAAAAATAGTTATAAATGTTGAGACTTATCTCAACACAATAATGAATGGCTTATAAAATTTTAACTAGTCATTGCTATTATGTATTTAAACAACCATGTGATATTCATTAAATAAAATAAAAAACAAATAGATAGAATCTTAAACAAGTCAATTTCATTGTAATATAGTAATGCTCATTATAAATTGTATTTGTATAACATCATCGAGTATACTTATTTTTAGTCTAAACATTTGATTATTGATGTATACCTTGTTAAAATGAAAAAATGATCAAAATTAAATTTACACAAATTTGAAGAAAAAATGGATTTTGCAATAGCAGGTTCAGCAGCTGTCTGTGCTGGCTTTTTCACTAATCCTTTAGAAGTACTGAAAACACGCATACAACTCCAAGGCGAATTAAAAAAGAAAGGTCAACATGCAGTTCATTACAAAAATATTTTACATGCTGGTTACGTGGTTGCAAAGAACGATGGTGTTTTTGCTTTACAAAAAGGCCTTATACCAGCGCTTGGGGTTCAGTTGATAATGAACGGTTTGAGATTAGGTAAGATATTTTATTTTTGGTTTATAATTGGGAGATTGTTATAGGAAACAATCTTAAAATTTATTAGGGACATATCAGTTTGGGGATTCACGGGGTCTTATAAAGGATACCCAAGGAAATATTGTTTTTTATAAAAGCGTTATAATTGGCGGCATCGGCGGCGTTTTGGGACAGTTTTTGGCTAGCCCTTTGTTTATGATCAAAACTCATCTGCAGGCACAAGCTGTCGAGAGTATAGCAGTAGGGCACCAACATCATCATGAAGGAACTTGGAAAGCCTTAAAGAAAATATTTAAACAGTATGGTGTAAGTTTTTGAGTTTCAGTAAACTTTATTATCAAATAAATTGATTTTTTAGATAAAAGGATTGTTTAGAGGTGCAGGAGCATCAGTACCTCGTGCTTTTGTAGGATCCACTTCGCAACTGACATCGTTTGCTTACGCTAAACAATTACTAAATCATTATAATGTTTTACCTAATTCTGCTTATACAAAATCATTTCTAGCCAGCATGGTCGGGGGAGTTGCGATCAGTGTAATGATGACACCTTTCGATCTTATTTGTACCCGACTTTATAATCAAGGTATATTTTTAACATTTGAAAAGATATGCATGATTACAGCTTTTGTGTTGAATTTTGTAGGTGTTGATGCACAAGGTCGTGGTCTTCTGTATAAAGGTTATGTTGATTGCATCAGAAAAATTTATAAATCGGAAGGGTTTTTTGGATTTTATAAAGGATTAGGCCCAAATTATGTGAGGTTAGGGCCTCACACTGTGCTTTGTTTAATGTTCTGGGATTTCTTTAAAGATGTTCATCAACATTATTGGCTTATGCAAAATGAATTATTGTGATAATTTAGTTACCATGATAAATTGTAATAAAATGTTTTTTAGTAAAATGATTTATTTTTAAAATTGAACTTTTTAATGAAAAATACCAAAAATAAAAGGTAGCGTTAAAACAATTTTGTAAGTTATAAATTTATTAAGGTGAAATTGCTCAGTCATCATATCTTAATTGCGTTTCTATTATCATTTGAGGTTTTATTTGTTTACTTATATATTTTTTCTGATAAAAAAACTTCAATCGTTTTTATAATGTAGTTATCAGCTTGAAACAAGAATTTTAGAATTTTTATGTGCCTTCATGCCTTAGTTTGAGTGAAATGTTATGTATCAATTACTAAAGTTACTAACATGTAAGTATAAGAACTGATTGTAATATTTTTATTTTATATTTTTTCTTTTCTTGTTCTGTCTGGTAGTTTATGCATGGTAATGCGCTGCTGTTCTCTAATACTTTATTTAGATCTGTCTTTTCATTTGTATTAATTATTCAAAAATAATTAAGATCAGTGTAAAGAAATTTGTAATAATAGCAACGAACTTGCACAGCTTTGAAGAATGTGGAAATATTAATTCATAAAAGCAACTCTGCTAGCAAAATTTCTTTCCTTATTAGAAATTTAAAAAGACACAAGTCTTATTAAATGCCTGTAGTGTCTTTTCTTCTGAAAGATTGATTTATATTGGTGATTTTTGTAGTTAAGAGGCTAGCTTGAGAGCATTTGCAAACAGAAAGTCATGTGAAGCTGAAAATGGTCTCAAATTGCATAAACAATTTATTCACATTGACACCTATCTAGCCATGGAAATCTGACATTTTGATTAAAGTGAAATTTTGAAGTTTGAAGGTTATTTTTTCTATCATTTATAATTATATTATGTTACCATTCGCAAATGTCAAGCATTTCTTCAAATTCTTGTATAAAGTATCTAGAAAGATTTTTAGAAGTCCTCTGTTTAAATACAGTTACATTTTAGAACTCAAAAAGAACCTGTTATAACCTCAATCTTTGACATGACAACGACAACTGTTATGTCATGAAAAATAGGTTAAGTTGATTTATTTCTGTCACATAGTACTAAAATCTTCAGTGCATTAATCAATTTTTACAGCAAAATTAAGAAAATTGATTATTTCCAGTAATAATTTATTGTAGTAATATTGATTACAACATTAAAATAATACAACATATGAAACGGTACAATATACTACATGCATATAGTAAGAGGAGCAAACAGGCTTCTAAGAGTTTTAAATAACAGAATCTTCATCTGTGCTACCAAGGAAAACCTTAATAAAAGGATAATTGACCTAATTTAAACCAAGATTTTCAAACATGCTGCAAAATACATACATTTTCTACTAGAAAATTGTTTATTGTGATTGAACAGGTAAATAAAATATATAATATAATCTTACAAAAAAAAAATAATAATTACTGGTTATTTATACTTCACTAACAAGTTCAATTAATTTTGCCATGATTTCAACCACGGTAGGTTGTTTTCTTCGTTTTGTTTCTAGGCATTTAACTGCTATTCTGTATAATTCTTCAGCAAAATTTATGTGTTTGGCAAACCAAGAGCCAGCTTTTAAATCTATCAATGGTGCAATACTGTCTTCTTCACATATTTCTTCCACATGTGTAACCTGCAACCATCAAATTATGTAAAACTATCAAGAAGTAGCATATTTACTTTCAATTTCCAACATTTCAATCAAGATAAATTAAAAAAAATACTTAAAGAGAACTTACTAAATCACAACCTTCTCTGTGCTCATTTATTGGTTCTAATCCTGTAATAAGCTCAAGAAGTACTACCCCAAAACTGAACGTATCTAATTTTACAGAGACTTCACCTCTCTAAATTAATTAAATTGATAGGAAGGAAAGAATTTCGAGTGTCAAGTTTATCTTACCGAGATGCCTCCGGTTACATATAGGCTGAAGTTCCAAGTGCACATGTAAAAGTATTAGTCTTCTGACTTGAAATCGTTCTGATTAAACCAAAATCACAAAACTAAAAACGAAAATAAACATTGTGTGTAACGAATAGTACCAAAACATCTTACGTACTTTAGGTTTGTTATTACAATCTAAAAGAATATTGGTAGATTTAATATCTCTGTGAACTAGTGGGATGGTGAACACAGTATGAAGATAGGATATAGCTTTTGATGTGTCAAGAGCAATATGCAATTCTGCATTCTAGAAAGAAAAATTATTTAAAAAACCATTGATTAATGTAAAGTTAGATAATTACTAAATCAATGTATACTTGTCAAAATGACAAGCGATTCTTAAATTTGTTTTCTTTTAAAAATTGAAAACCATATTCTGTAATCATTAAGATATCCATGATACGCAAAATGTGTTGCCTACCTATTTATAAGTTATAAAATGCTTATAATTTATTGTAAATGAACAAGTGATGTTTTCCTTACCTGTAATCTATTCTTCAGGGAACCTCTAGGTACAAACTCATACAACAAACAATATGTAGGACCATCACATGAATATCCCACAAGTGAAACTAGATTTTCATGTCTATATTTGCTTAAAATCTCAACTTCATTTCTAAATTGCTTCGTTACAGGATTGTCGATTTTCACAATATCGACATTATCCAAATATAATCTTTTAACAACAATAGGCTTATCGATAATATTTAAACCTGAATAGACTGATCCAAACGCTCCTGAACCTAAGAATCGGCCTTTAGCATGTTGGCAATTTCTGTAGGGCGTTTTATCGAAGTAATTTGTGGCAGTCTCTAGATCACTGTAGATAAAATTGGGCATTGACGTATTAAGACTTAGTCTTGGTAGGGGTGAAGCCCGAGGAGCATTTGAATTTGATCTTGATACCAAGGTTGAAGTATCATTGCGTAATAAGACGCTAATCTGAGGTACTTGAGAAATTGTTTCATTAGATTTGTCTCCTAAAAGACTGCTAATAGAAGGCAAACCCATTTCCAGTAGATCGTTTATTGCTGGTATCATTCTTCAGTCATCGGATATAGTAATTTCATGCATATGCCTTTTTCTATTGTTCTCAGCTGATGATATTGAACTACCTGAATGAATTTTTTTTACTTTTGGCCTTACATTCGGCACGTTAGAGTTAAGATTTACATCCTGAGAATTGGATATTAAATATGAAATGAGTGACGATGGATAATTCAAGGATTCTACAATGTTTTTAATTTCTTGCTCTCGAAGATCTGGTAAGGTCGTGTTTACAAGTGCTGCAGGACCTTTTTGAGGCCTTATTGGTGAGAGTTGTTCTAACAGAACAATAGCCACATAATCGGCTGCCCTGTATAATTCTGCTTTAATCAGTAAATGTAATAAGTGTCCTAAATCCGGCCTCACTCGACCTGAAGTTCCCCATTCACAGAACAGGATTTCCAGACAAGGTCTTTGTGTCTTAAATGAGGCATCTTCTAGTAATCTAACAGTTACAGTTTATTAAAACATGAAAATTCAATAAATCAAAAGAGTTGTATCTTACCTAAAGTGATCTGAAATATATCTATGTGGGTTAGTTACAGATATATTGCATTGGTAGTAGTTTTCATCCAAGTATTTCGGAATAATTACCATCAGTTTCTTCCATGAGGAGCCTAGGATACAAGCAAGTTCTTGGATGTAATTGTATGGAAGTTTACGAATCTCCATAGAAATATCCATTTTTTAAGCCTGGAAGAAAACAGGAATTTGAACAGTATACAAGAGGTAAAACTGACTTTTCCACCGATGTTCCGACAACCTAGTGCGCCTTTGAATTCATAGTTATCAAGTAATTCTTTACTTTTGGGGTTGTAGAAACATGAAAATTAGAGTGAGTCAGACTGACTGACGGTTCGCGAGTTCATTGTGCTCTGTTGTGCAAACATTTCAAAGCAAGAAAAGTCTGAAGCAGCCTCGCTAGGCATCTTCTCACCTTAAAACGCCTTGTGGTTTGCACTCCGAATGCAAACCGCCTATCATATGTAATGTTTTAATGACACCTATAAACGCTGCAACACCCTGCTGCTCGAAATGCAGAAGAATCTTTAAATAAATTTGGCGATCGTGGTAGAATATCTCAGCTGGAACAGCTTCTGCACCAGTTCACGGCACACTATACACACCTAGACACCCACACATCACCACTCAAAACATATACACACTCTCACCCCCTCACTACACAATACCAACACCGTTTTCCGCGTCTTATCGTCGTCACTGTGTGGCGGCTCGCTGGATGTCCTTGGGCGCACCACTCACTCATATTGGTCATCGGCGGCGGCTGGAGTTCTGTGGGATCCGGTGCGCGGCCTGCACCGCCGTCGCCACCGATTAACATCATCGCCGTGGATTGCCGTGGGGTATGCTTGGTGCCTGACATGGAGTTGGCGATTATCCTTCCTTTACCATCACCAGCTGTAGAGGAATTACAGTCTGTTAAATAAGAATGTGTGCGGCATAATTGTTACAAAACGTAAGAAAATCAAAATACAATTTAATTTTTTTGAAACATTATTTTATTTACTAATGCGCAATATAATTAGTAAGAAGTCCAGTCACCTTGTTATTTAAGATGGCATACTTTCAACTAATGTTTCTGCGTACTGCACTGGTAAACTTCTCCATATTTCCCTTATCTTACGAGCTAAATGTATTTGGTTTTTTATTATTACACCCTGTAGCTTCATCTTCATTAACGCCCAAACATTTTCTATAGGATTTGCATCTGGCGACTGCGAGGGCCAGCCTAAAGTCTGTACATCGTTTTCTTCTTACCACATAGAGCAAAGTCGACTTCTATGTTTGGGATCATTATCCTCTTGTAACAGCCAGTCGCGATTTCCTTTCCCAAACCATTTATCTGCAGATGGTATTAACGCACGCTGGTAGATTTCATTCATAAATTTTGCGTCTAGATTTTGTTTAAATATCAATAATTTTCCAAAACCTCTTCTGTTAAAACATCCCCAAACGTGGATCTTTCCAGGGTGTTTCACAGTGCGCTGAATGAGTTTTTTACCTTTTACAACCACACACGTTTAGTAGATGTTGACAACCAAAAAGATGCTTCATCCGTAAATATTACATTATTCCAATCTCGATTCAAGTTTTCTTGTGCCCACTCGATTCGTTTTTTTACCTGAACCTAGGTAAAAAGTGGTTTTAATAAAGTACTTCGATGTTTGATATCATATTCACAAAGGCGGTTTCTAATAGTGATTTTAGATATTTTTATTCCTTTTTTAGAAATTTTTTTCTGAGTTTTATCCAAAGTAAGTGATGGGTTTTGATTGAAAAGGTTGACAATGACATTATCTTCTCTAGAAGTAGTCTTTCTAATTTTTCCGCGGTTTGAAAGATCATCCACGTTTTTATGTATGCTATAATGCCTTATCCACTTCTTAACAAACGATTCTGATTTTTTAAGATACTTGGCAGCAGCTCTTAATGTTTGGTCCTTTTTCATGGCAACACAAGAAGACGGCTTCAAAACGTTGACTATGAGCAGCACTCATTATTAACAGACGTAATTACTTCGGTAATAATGAAACACGTACTGTGTTTGTTACACTGCGCCGTTGACAGATATGCAGTATTTTTGTTTTTACATAGCCTACCTGATATTTCTCAGTATTTTGTCTACTTACGCCGTGCACGTTCTTATTTAACAGACTGCAAGTTTCCTAAATAGCAGCCACCTCGGTGGCAATTGCGTTGAATACACAGAATTTCTCAAGCCAGTTTTGTGTGGTAAACAAGATGATGCGTGGTGCGTTTAACGTCACTGATCTGAATGCAAGATGGCACACCAGCTCGTTATGCCTATAACGTCAGGCAATCGTTGAACGATTTTCCGCAGCGTTGGATAGGTCGTAATGGCCCTATACCGTAGCGATCACAGTCCCCTGGTTTTCGTGTGAGGTTTTGTGAAGGAAAAGGTTTACCAAACACCTCCAGAGAATTTACAAAACCTGCAAGCACGAATAATGGACAGTGTACAAATAATTACTCCAAAAATGCTTAGAGATATTCATAAACAGTACCATTGCGAACATCCGCCTGCCTGAAAAGTAAAAAAGGACAATTTGAATATTTGTTCGGTCGAACTATTGGGGCATATCGGGCTTCTCGGGCCATACCGGTTTGTCGGGCCGTTGGGGCCTGCTGGGCTTCTTGGATTTCTCGACCTTTCGGGCTTCTCTTGGCCCCCGACAGTTTGACCCTCTCGGGCCGTCAGGCTGTTGGGCCTTTTGGAACTTCTCGGCCCTTCGGGTCTATCGCGCCGTTGGGATCTCTTGGGCCTATCGAACCATAAGGGTCTTTTGAACCGTTCAGACCTGTTGGGCTTCTTGGATTTCTCGGCCCTTCGGGCTTCTCTCGGACGTGTCGAACAGTTCTTCCATCTCAAGCCGTCAGCTTGATGGGCCTTTTGAAACTTCTCGGCCTTTCGGGTCTATCGGGCCGTTTGGATATCTTGGGCCTCTCGAGCCTTTTGGACCGTTTGGACCTGTCGGGCTTCTTGAATTTTTCGGCCCTTCGGGTTTCTACTATCTATCGTACCCTTCGGGCCTACAATGACTAGAGTTCCGTACTCCTGGATATTAAGGGGAAATTCCAGTGAGAGGCTTGCCGAGAGAATCACAACGCCAGCGAGTTTAGGTGTCGAAAACATCGGCCATAACTTTTGAACCGTTCAATTCCCAACTAATAGTCTGTTGGTTTTTTAGTGTTTGGGAGTGTTTAGAGTAGATTTTTATGAGTTTTTTTGCAAGAGTTTTTAGCGTTTTCCTCAGAATATTTAGACATTTAATGACATTATGATCTGTAAGTTAAAGACCTGCACGGACTGGGTCTTCTAGTCGCGCCTTTATAACTTCCGGGACGAAGCTCGGGTTCGCGTCGAGCCGGGCCTCAGTTTGAAAACTTATCGGACTTTTTAGGCCTACGTTTAGTCAATCGAGCGGTTTCGTCTTGTCGGGCTACTCAAGCCTGTTGGGCCTTTTGTACTTCCCGGCCCTTCGGGTATATCGGGCCGTTTGGATGTCTCGGGCATGTCAGACCTCTCGGGTCTGTCGGACCATAAGGGCTTGAAAGGCTGTTCGTGCCTTTTGGGCCGTTTGGTCCTGTCGAACATTTTGGACCTTTCAGGCTTTTCGGGTCTCTTGGGCTGTTCGTGTCGTTCTAGATTTCTCTGTCGGACCGTTTGGATTTCTTGAACTATTTGGAAGAAGTTACCGTAAATTTTTGAAAATCTTTAAAATTTTGGCGTCTATTTTGATCATGTTCCCAAAGAGATATCAAAAACGAAGACACCATGTGGGCTTTAGTTTTTGATGTAGAATCCAAATCTGAAGTTAAAATTTCAAATTTAAAAAAAATGCGGACACAGACGCACAGACTTCGCAAATTCAGAAACAACTCCGAAGGAGTTCGTTGAAAATAAAAATGTGTTTGATTTGTTTTTTGTTTTTCATAGCTAGAGTTGATGACAATTTTTGATCATACTTAGTTACTATTAATTGCAATGCGTTTATACTCCGTTCACGACGTTTCTGGGTCGTAACAGGCCATGCTTTTATTTTGTTAGATTGGAAGTAGTTTTTTTTTGAAAATTGTACCTGCGGCTGCATTTGGCGCTGTTGCGCGATAAGAAATTTTGCATAAATGTTTAGTACCGATTAGGTTTGTTTTGTTAAAAAGAAGTCAAGTTTTCCTTATATTTACAGAGTTACAAAAAAAAGACAACAGCATGAGGTTAAACTGTCATAAAATCATAACCTTAAATCACATTAAGCGTCAATAAGCAGCCCGGTTTACAATACTCAAACTGTCATTCTTCCACAGCCATACATGACCCAGAAACATCGTAAACGCTGTATATTTTTTTTTATTTGCAGATATAATACATATAAAACCATCTAGCTAGCTTATAGTGTTGTTTCAAAATTTCAAAATTCTTAAATTGACATTTTTATAATTACAATATGTAGTAACCCTGTTTTCTTCCAATACTAAGAATTAATTTTTAAATGTTGATTATGATGATCAAAAATAAAAACTTTTCAGTGAAATAAATATCGAAGATATAATAAATGGATTACACCATTGCGGGCATAGCTGCCGTTTGTGCCGGCTTTTTCACAAATCCATTAGAAGTATTGAAAGTGCGCATGCAACTGCAAGGTGAATTAAAAAAGAAAGGAGAGCATCCGGTTTATTATAAAAACATTTTACATGCTGGTTACGTAGTAGCAAAAAACGATGGAATATTGGCGTTACAAAAAGGCCTTGTATCTGCTCTATGGGTACAATTAATCATGAATGGCTTGCGATTAGGTAACATGTAATTTATTCTATTCAATTTATTTCTCATTATTGTCATTTGAGGTGAATATACATTTTATTTCAGCTAAAAAAATTACTATGAAAACTAAAATAATAATTAACCAGGAACGTACCAATTGATCAGTTCAAAAGGATATACGAGGGACAAGGATGGTAACATAGTATTTTACAAAAGTGTAATTCTTGGTGGTGTCTGCGGTATGCTTGGCCAATTATGTGCAAATCCTTTATATTTAATTAAAACACAAATCCAAGCTCAAGCTGCTAAAAATATAGCCGTTGGTTATCAGCATCAGCACTCTGGAACTTGGATGGCTTTAAAGACAATCTATCAAAGACATGGTGTACGAAAAAAAGTTTATTGTGAGTCACATAAATAAATCAATTTTAAATTGTTTTAGATTCAAGGATTATATAGAGGAATTGGAGCTGTAATTCCCCGTGCTTTTGTTGCATCTACATCTCAACTTACAACTTTTACATATGCCAAAGAGGAGTTAACTAAATACAATATTTTGGAAAACTCGCCTTATTCAAAGTCGTTTTTAGCTAGTATGATTAGTGGGATTGTTTTTAGTGGCATGGTCTCGCCTTTCGACTTAGTTTTAATTAGGCTTTATAATCAAGGTAATAATTTGCCCGTACTTTAAATAATCAAATCAAAGCTTTCTGTATTGTAAAGGGTATGATTTGTTTTCTTTTGTAGGAGTAGATGCCCAAGGTAGAGGACTTCTCTACAAAAACTACATAGACTGCGTTGTGAAAATCTACCAAACCGAAGGAGTTCTGGGGTTTTATAAAGGTTTAGGAACAATTTATGTAAGACTAGGCCCGCATACAGTATTGTGCCTGATGTTCTGGGATCTTTTCAAAGACATTCATCAGCGGTATATGTTAAAAGCAACAATTAATTAATTAATTGTGATATGAATCTGAATGTAAATAGTAGATATAAGATCGATTATTATTTATTGTAAATTATTGTGACTTAGAAAACAAAAGAATAAAGGACTTTTCTTCTATCTGTGAATAGTTTAAATGTTCTCAATAAAACTTCAATAATAATAAACTGCAAATACTCTAGATGCGTAATATGGTCAGGTGGATGGGAGCTCAATCTCTGGCTGTGATTTTAAATCTTTTTCCTAAAGAAAATATTAATTGGTTTAATAGTTTGCTAACAAAAGTTATTAGAATTACATAGATAAGTTTGATAAAAATGCATTATTGGCACAGTGGCAATGTCTAAAATAAATAAGAACTCGAACAGTCCGGTCATACGGGTCTATCGGGCCGTTTGGATCTCTCGTGCCTGTTGGGGCAGATGGGTCTATAGAGCTTTTTGAGTTTCTTGGCCCTTCGGACTTCTCGGGTCTGTCGAGGCCGTTCGAACCTCTTGCGCCTTTTGGACTTCTCGGCCCTTCGGGTCTATCGAGCCGTTTGTATCTCTCGTGTCTGCTGGGCTATACGGGTCTATCGGGTTTTTGAATTGGTTTGACCTTTCAGATTGTTCGGGTTTTTCAATTCAGTTAGATTTTGCGGAACGATTGTTCCTTTCAGGCTGGTTGTTTTCTTTCGACCAGTTCGGGCAGAATTTGAAACGACACTCGAACTTGCATTATGATGCAAGGGCCTCTGGGTAACACGGAAAATCTTTTCATTTTTTTGCAAGCCGATTTGGTACAATATTTATGTAGTCTGTCTTTAGACCTTCAAGGTACGGAATGCTAATCTTAATTGATTTTTTCCAAGCGGTTCATCCATTTAGTAAATTTGGAAATGAGCTGGCTTAATGTTCGATAGTTACTTATTAGATGCAAGCCAGTTTGAATCGTTTTCGCTCAAGATAACTCGAAGTCGCCATTTTTAAAGCAAGAATCACTACCATAATGAGATTTTGGCACACGATCTTGCGAATTAAAGGACCAAAAGCAAAACGGAAGAAGTAACCCCAAATTATTGGTTGCAAATGACAGGCCATGAATTTGCTGTTTTGTTTTCATCGTGAGATGTTTATACCCAAGCACTTGCGAAGATTCTTCCCATCTCATTATGTTGTATACTAGGAGCGTATGTATGTATTGTATATTGGTTAGGGACAGGAAGCATCCTTTTCAGTTTATAAAAACATTTTTTGGTAAGTAGTTATTTTGTATGGATTTTTTTGTATTTGACTAAATCTAGCTTTTGATTTTGTCTTGGTTATTAGTTAAAGAAAGAGTCTACTTTGTGGATTCTTGGAAAAAAACTAAAAGAGTACTTGCTTTCATTATCGTATGGAGTAGGTAAAGATAGTTCTTTTCCAAAGGTTCAGTGACTAGAGATCTCGAAACCCAAACTCACGCGATATTCGGAACATCTGAGATCTACTTCCGTTGGAGTTCCAGGATAGCCGGTTTCATATCTTCTGTAGACAGCCTAAACTCGTTAAGTTTTCAAACCAGGCTTAGCTGCAGTGAGAGATATTATAATAGGAAAGAAAAGGATGCAAGGGCGGAAAAACAAACTTTGCTTAAGGGCGCCGATACGCTTTGAGTCGGACCTGTTAAGGTCTAATGCGTGTTCTTGTGATTCTCCGCTAGTCCACCTTCTAAATTCACTATTTGATGACTGAAGAGAAGATTAACTCTTAACAGTAGGCCTCCTTCGACGGCTTTTTAACGGTTATTTATTTACTTACCGGTAATATGATTCATTATCCGGCGATGCAGTGTTTCAACTTGGGCATCCAGTCTTAAAAGAAAAACCAAAGATGTTTCTCGGCAATGTCAACAACTCGTCCATCCGAGTTGGGGGACGTCTTGCAATTATTTCATTCTGGATATTCTCATTTAAGTTTTTCCGTGATTCTCCTTAGTCGTGAAGGTGAATACTGAACAGTAATATTCAAGGGTTCCTTATTAGTCTACTTGTGAAAGAAATAAATGAATAGTTGTTTGAATTATTAATTTACCAACTATAGTTGAGGAAGAATGCATGCGTGTCAGTGGTACCAAGTTTAAATCGCTTAAATTATGTCACGTGGTACCCCTTCGCGCATGCGCTGTTTTTTAACAACTGTTCAACAAAAAAAAATGTAAACAGGGCCGTATTCAGGACATTTAGAAAGTTTAGATTATTTACACAATTAATGATGGTCTTAGAAAACATTAATATCAAATAACACGCACACTAAGTTGTAAAAATTAACAAAACGTCACATCACAAATCATAAAATATTTTAAAAATTGTCTATTAACCAAGTGCCAATCTTTGAAAACGGAGAAATAAAATAACATAAAATAATTGCGCTCGAGCTAGTCCACTTCTACAATGCGCGCAGAGCAGACAAGATTTTAGTACCTCTACGCACATACAAGAAAAGGATAGAACATCGTTCAATTTTCTATTAGGAGTGAATTCTCTGTATTCCTATCCTCTGTGGAATTGTTCAAAAGTGTAGCGGATTTCGTAGTTATACGTATATGTAGTATAGGAAGATGACCGTGTTCCACTGCAACAATGTTAACAAATTGGGAAAACGCAAACTTAAATCTATGGGAGAAATTATATCTTGAATTCCGTGTCATAAATCTGATTCCTCGACATATCTGCCTCTACGTAATTCCATTATACACAATACAGGGTGGTGACTTGTCCAGGTGTATTGTAAGGAATTCGATGTTAATTTTTACTTAGTATCTTCACAGTTGATTTTACAGCAATTACAAAAAATGCTCACACTTAAAAACTGCATAAGATAGGACTAATTTTATTTATGTATTATTAACGAATCACATTTTATTAATTCTTAATTAAATGTAAGGCGCTGTAACGTAAATTCCGCATTTTGGCGACTTTAACAAATCAGATCTTTGGTCTGTAGCGTCTCATCGCTGGATGCTGCTCATTCAGAGCAGCGGCTTTAGACTCTGTACGTCTCTCAAGCCTTGGTGTCTCCATGGAGTTGGTGAGGGGGGGCAGAGCGCATCGCTCGCCCGCGCCCGCCATGGCATCCGAGGCAGTAGGAGGGTTGGAGGCGGCGGCGAGGCAGGCAGGCAAGGGCCCGGGAAGGGGGGCAGCGCCTCGAGGTCTCCAAACTGTGTGGGTCCGTGTGAGGTCTTGATGTGGTGGAACCGGCTGGTGGTCATCTTGGTGGAGGCGGAGATGGGCCAAGCGGCACACGGCGGCGTCGAGAGACGGGGAAAAGAAAAAACGGGTCTTCTCGGGGGAGCCGCGTCAAGTCGCCGGGGCGCGTGGCCGGGCCGCGGCAAGCCGCGAGCCGGATCGGCCTCGGGGAGTCGGCGCGGTCCGCGATTTTCAGAACCGGGAGGTTTTTTGGAAGGATCAGGATGCGGTTGGAGAATTGGTGAGGTGGGGGGGGGGGGTCCGTGGAGTGTACTGTTCCGGCATTTGCCTTCACCTCTAGGGGAAACCACGGAAAAACCCTAGTGAGAACATGGTCTGTAGCAGACTAACCGCCTGCTTTATAATAAAAGGGGGCTAGGTGTTCGAATCCCGCTGGTGGTGTGGATTTCTTATAATTTTGTTTTAATTTTCTTTTCAAATTTTATTTGTTCACCCTCTTACTAGTTCTCTAAATATCCAAAAGAGGTTGCGAAGATCTTGTTTTTCTTAGTTTTTCTCTAATAGAAGAGTTATTAAAATTATTGCTTATGCAGTATCGGCGCTTGGATATTTGGCTCTTACGGCAGGATTTCTTCGTGCGATGTGTGGTATGTTTAATGGCAATTACAGTTGTCTTCTTCTCCACTATGCAGTAGAGCCCGTGTAATTTCTAAATAGCATATACTTCATTCTGCGCAATGAACGCAGTTACGACCAGGGCAAGTCTATTTTTCAGTATAGGGAGTGTTCAGGCATATGCAAGCGCCAATTCAAAATTGACGCTGCGAAATAGATGTGATATTTGAGATTTTCTAAATTGAATTTTTATCCTTTATATTTTAACTAAAACGCACTATTTGATGAAGACTATTATTGTAAATTTAGTTCTTAAAATGCTTGCTGTAATTATGAGTTTTTAGTTACTTTGGTTTATGAAAGCTTGATAATAAATTGACGGGGTATGCCCTCTTCCTAACTAACAGTTAAAATAAATATTTTATTAAGATTGTAAATTAACATTTGCATCTTTTGAGTTTGATAGCTTTTTTTTTTTGGTTTTAAACAAGAATTTACGGCTTTTAGGTTTATTATTACAATTTAAAGTTAGAATTATCTTTTATTTCTTTTGATTTATTTACCTTTAAAGACTACATAGTATATTATTTATTAGTTAATGTTTTGCTTGATTTGTTATGTTGGTGATAGCAAGAGTATTTATAAAACCAAAATTTACTCTTTCTAAAATTAAAATTACTGATCTAAGTTACATTAGTTTTTATTTTTTTTGAGGTTATACTTAGTCAAATAAATAAAATAATATTTGTCTTTATATATTATAAAATTTATACTTCTCAAATAATATCATTGTCTGATTTTTAGAAATCACCCCTTTTTAAGTTTAAGATTTATGTGTTTCTGTAGCATCAATCGTTATTTCTTTTTTCTTACTTGCTTTTATCCTAATTAGCTAAACAAATAAAATTCTATTTGATCTTTTTCCTTTATGCTTGTTATTGGTAACCCACTCACTAGACACGCCAATGCTTAACACGCCGTCACTGGTGAAGTCACCTCTCTACCATTACTACGCACATCGCCTGTGACGTATGTGCTATTTAGAAATTACACGAGCTCTACCTAGTTGCCTCATATGCACGTTCTTGCACCGGCTGCTGTGCTTTAGACAATCCGTGGCACTACGCTGATCGTACAAAACCTACGTCTAGAATTTACAAACTTGCAATGTTACAAATGGTATTTAGGGATTTACAGATATGAGTTTATTAAATGTCTGGAAATTCTGAAAAGAACGCTAAGAATCCAGAGAAAAACGCTGGAAATCTACTCTAAACACCCAAAGACATTAAAAAAACCAACAGATTATTAGTTCAGAATTACGAGTTACGTCGTGCTATTAGAAACGCATACGAATCTTTAGATTCTATCACGGATAATGCCTGTGCAGATCTAAATGTTGTGCTCGCAGCAGCTCGAACGCTGGAGATGGGATGAGTTCACAGATAACTTATCCTAAATTGAAATAGAAACTCAATAAAAGACCTCAGTGATTTCTTATAGATGTCATTATCGGTATGGGCGCCAGAAATCAAGTCAAAGTCGACACGTTTGCTGATATGACTTCGCACCATGAACACCCTGTATATATGGGAGAAGCGATGACAGCAGTGAACACCCTGTACTCAACCTCTCTGCAAACTTATCAAGTGTGATTACACTGACTTAAAGATTATCTTTAATGCTTATTACCATCCTCAAGCAAATCCCGTAGAGCGTGTTAATCGTATGGTCACGACTATGCTGTCATCTTACGTCTCGGACCATCAGCGAGTATGGGATCGTTATTTAGCCAAAGTTGCGTGTGCTATTCGCACCGTTGTGTATGAAGTTATCGGAATCTTTTCCATCTTTGCTCTCAGGGTTTTCTGAACCCTTCTTTTTGCTTTCTCTAATACATTTTGGGCAGGTTGGTGGGCAACATCTTTGTGTAGAGTGTATTTAGAGTGAAGTTGTCGTCTCAATTGCGACATCAAGCACTGAGGTCTTTTATTGAGTTTCTATTTCAATTTAGGATAAATTATCTCTGAACCCATTCCTTCTCTGACGTTCGAGCTGCTGCGAGCACAACATTTAGGCAGGACTCTCACAGACCTTCAATCGCCTTCGATAGATAATTATTAACCGCTGACCGAAAGAGGACGATTAGAACTTATTGAAGGAGTTCTACAACCTCTCTCACTAAGGTTCTTATAGGGCAAACGAAATTTTGAATTTGCCGCTATTTTCGTGTAATTAAATAACCTCACATGAACCTCAGAAAGTGTTTAATTCTGGTCATGATTTTGGCATTGTTTATAAAGTAATACATAAACAATAACAGTCATCATCATAATCATAATAGTAAGAAAATGAATATTCGCTAACACACAGCCAGCTTCAGCTGCAACAATTCAAGATTTCGAACGGTCAACAAATCGTCCGGGGTCTGTTTACATCCTCGAGATCGCCTACCTGCTCCAAGTAACAATACCGAGGGTCGTCCAGCTTTAAAACTATATTACGTGTTTTATTTACGGAAATCCTCAACATTGCATAATCGTAATTTTTGACTTCAAAAAGGGGTCTAATAATACGGTTATAAAAGAACCGTATTACGTTTGTATGCTGTAATAAGGAATTCCTTGGGATTTCCTGCAACATTACGGCTTTTAAAAAAATAAACAAATCCTTGTTTCGATGCTAATAACGGACTGTGTTCCACTCCGAGGGTTCTAAATATTCTTTTAAAAATCTATTTTATATAATAAATGTGTAATATGACTATCAGCGTTCCCCCATTATTTGTTTTTAACTATATATCACTGCTCGCAGGTGATAACAATAACAAATCAACATAACCTAGCACATAAGCTGTTTTAAAAAATCTGATTTCTTTTTCCGATGCGGGTATGCATGCGCTCTACGTTCATTCTACTATCTTCTTAGGTCAAGATGAGTCAAATTTCAAACATGTTTAAAATGATGGGCTGGCGTAAGCCAACCCAAGACGATCGATTACGACCGATCGATGCAGTGAGAGAACGACTGAAAGATACGCTTGTTTGAAATTTTGACCTATCGGGACCTATCGAAGACAACCCAAGAAATAATTCTGTGAGAGTCCTGAATTAGATCTGCACGGACATACAACCACTTTTTGGGATTTTGTCTGTGACAAGGGTCAGCGGTAGGGTATTTGGAATTTCTTATGACGCCTTTGTACGGTAAACAGTCAATTTTAGTAGTTGTCTTATTCTTCACTGTGCAGTGGCGCCTATGGCAAGTTGCTTCATTTGCACTATCTTGCACTGACCCTGTTCACGAGCAAGCAGCAAGCGGTCACATTGCTAAACCGTTGGCAGCAATTGTTTGTAAACACGTAATTACTGCGCTGACAGTGACAGCGCCTAACCGCCACTGTTGGTAGCGCGTCAGCAGGATTACAGTTGTAGCACAGAGTAGATAAAGGTTTCACCAGAGGCGACACTTCACTGTTTTT
>VTPC01090935.1:26765-57726 GCA_011009095.1 Ignelater luminosus
AAAAATTTGCTTCCATAGACTTTTAAGAAATGCATGTTCGATATTTATTAAGTTCCTGTTTAGTTTCTTAAGTAAAATATTTTTTTAATTTGAGTAAGAGTTTGATTTATATTTTTCATTTCATACCTTTCCTGATGTATTATAGGCATTCTATAAAATGACTAGGTAAAGTATATAGAAATATTTGAATTAATAAAGATTTCATACATTGCCCGAAACTCTATAGAATAGCTAGATTTTCTACAGAATGCCTGAATTATATACTTTAAATAATTATTATTATTATGCACCATAAATATACTATTTAAGTAAATTCTATAATTTAAGATTTAACTACAAACCTTTTCAACATTTTCTGAAAAACAAAACTAAATTATTTGTTTTTCAATTACTCAGTAACACACTCGCGTAAGTCTCCTTCATAAGCTTGTGTCCTGTCCGTTATCTTATATCTTTTTGGCTTCACCGTTACTTTTACTTTTTAAATAATCTTTGCAACCATACTTAATTTTTCGCGCTGGTATTTTGTATTCTAGCAAAAACCTTCAGAGTAAAAAGTTTTGATTTCTAGGTTTTCTGATTTGATTCAATTTGAAACATAAAGAATTATTCACGTTATTATAATCAAGAAACTATGTAATTTTAAACAACCAGTCAATTTCATTTTTAGATTTCACTAGTACTAATTAACTTATTCTGAGTAATTACAATACTATCCTTTTTCTTGGGTGAATCGTAAGGTTGTTTGATTTAAACAATATTTTAATTTAGATGGTTTTATGAAAAGGGTGAAACGGGAATTGTTTTGGTGAAGACATCAGCTTCCTATTTTCTATTTGGTAATTAAATGTTTTCATACCTATGATTTATTACCATTTTTCACGACAACTGTCAGAGCATAAAATAAGAATCTTCAACACGAGTCAAAAAATAGCTAGTTGCGACACTGACCCTCAAATTATTTTTAATACTTACCTTCAGTTTTAAATCTTTAGAATACACACGTTTCAAACTTTATGCAATATAGGTTTTTATATTGATATAAAATAAAAAATTTCACGACTGTACTTGATCATGCAGGTATCACGAATAGATAAATAAAGCACGATTATCAGTAAATATTCGATAGCCGTGTATTTAATTCCCAAAAGTAAACAGAACGATATTGTAACAGGTGAAATTAATATATTTTTTATTTTTTGGAAATCTATAAAGGAGAAAGCAAGTTTCAAATTGTTTCGAAAGGCTGGACGGTGAAAATACCGCAGGATTCATTATTTATAACACAGTTTGTCCTCGCTACTTGCCACACGCTACGCACATATAGAAAAGTAAAACACAAAAATTTCTGCGGGAACATTTTTGTTTTTTAATTCAGCTTGATTTTTACAGTGTCTTTTTATACAATGTTGTTTAAATAAATTAATAGAGCAAATGTGGTGCAGTACAGATTTTCTTTTTTTGAGTTGAATTATAACACAGACTTTCTTTACTCACTAAATTGCTCCTATATAATAAGTTTTTAATATTGTTAATAATAATATAATAAACTGTAAATTAAATACTGGCCATCTTTACGTATTTACACATTTACATTTAAAGAGGTACGCTAGGATACAAACTATTATTTATAATTATAAAATAAAAGCAGAGACTAAAATATTTAATATTATTTACAAGAAACAGTATTATCTACGGTGGATGAATATAATGAATATTAACTTCTTGTTTAGAATTTTGTTTCAAGTTTACATTCATGATAACCAGACATCGTCAGTTTGTTTCAGGGCTCACCACACTAGTGCCTACAATCACTACGAAAATTGCTGCAAAGCTTTGTTATTTTAAAGGGCACTTCTAATAATATTTTATCAATAATTAAACAAAATTGCAAAAATTGGAAACTTTTCATTTATTTTCAATTTTTCTTTATATGTTACTAAAGTAACTAAATGAGAATAAGTATACATTTATTATTTATTTGCTTATTATACAAGATTTAGATTACACTCGTCAATTTACTCAGACGCAAATTTGATGACCTACAATAAGTTCCTTGAAAATGAAAAACAAAAATTAGCAATGTTTTAATCCGGCCCTGTTGCCACTGAAACAAACCGATGTCTGATGCTAGCTGACTCACAACAAAATTACTGCTGCCATTCCAACAATAAAAAATAATTTTATAGATTACCCAACACAATTGAGAAATCACAACCACTTATGATCACCCTGTATAAAAGAAAGGAATGTTACAAAAATTGGTTTTGTCTTTTTTATAATATAATAAATAATTTTAGCTTGTGGTAATTTTGTTGAATGTCGATCACACTGTTCAAAATTACTCTTAAGCTAAATTATCATTCATATGTCTAACATAATTTAAAAATTAATCAAGTCAGATTTACTTTAAAAATGCGGCCTTAGGATTTTGCATTATTTTTAAATAGTAAACGTAGGTATTTATAGAAAGCTCATATCAACTACTTTAAAGTCACACCTATTATTTGTTATTTTTAACACTGTTTTACATAATAGTTTGTCATGTGTTACTGTTGCCACCGTCAAGATGTGTTGCTTCATCATTTAAATACAATTTTTTCTCCTTGGCTAAAATTGACATAAACTTTAATGTGTTCAAATGATCTCTTAAGTATGACAGAGAAATATGAAAGAGTTGCGTAAACATATTTTTCAATTTTAAAGCGAATGATCTTTAAAGTAAATTTGACTTTCGACTACAAAGAATAAAATTCATAAAATATGCTAATCAGAATTCCCAGTTATTAATAGTAAGTAATACCAAAAATCCAACTATTTAAAATAAAAAAAATCAATAAATCTAACTCTAAAAACACCTCGTGTAAGTAGGTGCTTAATAAATGCACGTTTTGAGCATACGCGAAAGTAAATGAAAAAAGTGTAGCAAAAAAATTGTAAAACAGTAAAACGGTAAAATTATATGAGGTTTTGATTAATGTGTATAGCATTGGGTTTTGTAAAAAACGTGTCTTGGGCAAAAGCCAAACCAAACAGAAGGTCGTCGATAAACATAACGACATATTTTTCCGATATAGCTGATATTATTTTTTACCACAGATTGTCGATAATGGAATATGTTTGTCGAAATTATCTCTCTGGAAATTGTGATAACGAACACAGTTTTGTAATAATAATTTATATAGGTATGGGAAAATTATATTTATTAAATAAAAGTCCAATTAAGAATAAAAAAGACTTTGTGTCGAAATCATTATAGTACATTATTATTACACACTTAATATTGTTTTAAATCCTAGTATCACACGTATTGCTATAAAAGAATTTGTTTTTTTTTTGGTAGTTGCTAAAATTACAAACTAAACATTTGTTTGTTTTGATTAGGTAACATGTAGAAATTGCGCACAATCATACTACTAGATACTCACCTCTAACAAATATTATACACTCACCGTGTCTAGTAATCTTTTTTTCTCTATTTATTCTATTTACAATAATTAAGAATCGATTTAAGTAGTGGTTACCACCAGACTCGATGTTGACCATGAACAAGAGGATGACCATAAGAAGGCATGACTAGAGGTGAACCAGTAGGTACTTGAAGACCATCTACGTTCGATTTAGAACCTGGCCCTGCATTAGCACCGCCGCCACCAAGGCAGGGTTTGCCGTCGCGTACCAGCACCGGCACAGCAACCCTCCTAGGTGAAGGCATTGCACCATTTGCTTGCTGATCGTGCAGGCCCTTCTCGTGCGCAGCACGTTTTGTCTTATACCTGAAACGAATTAAAAAAAAGCAATTTTAGAGAATTTCAATATTTATCTGTCTACGCAGATTTCACGCTTGGATCAAGTGCGTCAATACTTAATTTTGACGTTTGCTCTCTGGTTCACTTGTTTAAAAGAGATAATATCAAGATTATATTATAAAGAAAAGAACTTTTAATAATAATAATAATCATTATTATTATTATTATTACTACATCTACCTACTCCATTTTCTAAAGCATGATAACATTAAAATTAAAATAGTACAAATACAAGATAAATCACAACTTTCAGGTTGAATTGCGTAAATATCTTCTTATCAATTTATATTAAACTCATCAAACAATATATAATAATGGTAATCGTGGAAAATTTAGTTTACAGGGTCAGATTGTAACCCAGATATCATTAAAATCATATTAAAAAGTAACAAATCAATACTAACCTGTGATTTTGAAACCAGATTTTCACTTGCGTCGGTGTAAGTCTAATAATCGAAGCTAGATGTTCACGTTCCGGAGCGGAAAGGTATCGTTGTTGCCGGAACCGTCTTTCGAGTTCGTAAGTTTGTGCTTTTGAAAAGAGAACTCGTCGCTTTCGCTTCTTTTGACCGCCGCTACCTTGTTGTCTGCTTCCTGATATTTCGCTGCAATCTTCGATACTCTCTTCTCCAACTTGATTCATACCCGGTGTTCCAGAACCAGGACCCGACCTATCGGATAAAGCAGGACTCGTGCTGTCGGGGCTTAGTTGCGGGTGATGTTGTGTTACGACTGAAACAAAAAAAAAACATTTGTTATTAATTTTGATCACTACATCTTTCTACTTTGTTATGTGATGTGTTTTATTTAATTCCAAAACATGAAAAGATATACTGGGAAAATTGAGCGGAGAAAGTTTTATTTATTTTAAAGTCGATTAAATTTGGAGAACTCGCAGGGGAGCATTTCAGCACCGATATAATTGATTACAAAGTCATTTGTAGCTTCAACCAGAAAATCTGAAATAATGTTTTTTCTCAATGCCTTTTAGAAAGACCATAAGATTATCTTAACCTCAAACTTTAAAAGGGAATTAGGAAGTATCTATGTACACCAGACCTCGAAACTACTTGAGTACTTTACTCAAAATTGGTTTTTAAATAAAAAAAAGTACTCGTACTCAAGATACTTATGAGTACCCTTAGGTATTCATAAGTACCTAAAAGTACCCAACTGCAATGATCTCGTTGATGCAAGTGCAGGTGAATGTTAATCAGATTAAGGCAATTCTAAACAGATCGAAGATAAATAAGCAAAAAACTACTTTTCGAAAAAAATCTGAAGTTTGGATAAAACCATTTTCAATCTTAGCGTTAAATTCTTGTCATCGTTTTTTTGAACTACAATCTAAAATCCATAATATGATTGGTAAAAGTGTTTGTTTACGCATTTATTTCTTTTTCTATTATACTGAAGAGGTTCATTTATTTCGTTCGTTCATCTGAACAGTTACATTCCGCAGTTGTCCACTGATTAATTTAGCGAAATTGTCTTGGTTGCTTTTAGGGCATATTTTGTCTCTGATTATTGCTCTTGCACCTTCTTTTGACATTTTGGATTTAAGAGCTAAGCTCTGTGTATTCTTTGCCATTCATCTTTTAACTTGAGGAGCTAATTTGGTCATAAGATCGAATTTTGCATTAATGGAGGTGTCTCGTGCGACCTTGAAGCAAATTTTTTTTGCTATCTACTAGGTCACCTGAAAGAAACCAGTAGCATAGCCAAATATGTTACCTTGTGATGACATTTCGTCCACTTAGCTCATCTTCTGCCCCACGAACTTCGTCGGTTCCCTTTGTAAATTTCTTTTAAAAAACTAATCTGGCTGGAAATTAAACTTTGCTTTCTACCAGGTCGTCTGCAGTGAGCCATTAGCCTGCCCTGGTAAGTTATCACTTACCGTTAGCCTACTCGCTGCTCCTCCGCCGACATGCAACTTGGTCGGATTTTTTCGTGTGAATTTCTTAAAAGAGACTAATCTGACTGAGGGTCCTGCTTTTTGCTCTTCACCACACTACTAGTGATCCATTAGCTTAACTAATTGGAATTGCCTATTGTATTCGAAGGCCGAGTTTTATTTCCACTGTTGTTTTCGTTGCTCCTACTTTCTAAACATTCTTAGAAAACTAACTTGGACAAAAGTGAGTTCGTTCTTTATCAAACTACTATGAACTATCTGAGCATGGTCGCCTTTACGGTGTTTGTCACTTAGTGCAGAATTTTTTAAAGTACCTACTTATGATAAACCGGTTGATGCGTGGTACGTTTAATGTCAGTTTTAGTTGTCTTACTGGCCACGGCAAAGCGTTCCGTCTTCGGAGCAAAATGCTTCATTTGGACGTCTTTGCGTCGGTTTTGAATTAAACTGTTATCAGATTGCTTAGTATAACAAACGAAATTAAACGGCTCTTTTATCTTTTAGGGATCAGTTTTCAATAAACCGGTTGCAAATTGTAACAATGTTATGATGTAGCAAAAAGAATGTTGGTAATACAGAGGTGTACGCTGTGAAGAAGTAGAAATTTATGAATTACAAAGTTTTGGGACTTAGAAAAGTATCCTTAATACAGAGGTATCCGCTATGTACAGATGTCCGTTAAAAGAAGTTTCACTGTACATTCGTACAGATTAAAGTGTAATCAATAGGAATTCTTCTTGTTTACTTTTTCTTTTAATGCACAGAGTTTAGTAGAACTCTAAAGTAAAAGACTGGCCAGCCGAGGTCTGATGTTTCAACGATTTAGTCCTTTTTTTGGGGTGAGATTCGTTAGAGATTGTGGCTCATCTTCATTGGTTTTTTATAAGTTTTTTTAAGTAACTCTAGCTAAAAAAATGCAGAAAGAAGGAAAAACCGTGGCAGTTGTCACAAAAAGCAATATTTATGCAGCTAAACTGCAATGTAAACAAAACAGACATTCGTTTTCTAAGGTTCAAAAAGAGAGAAAACTGCTTTTAAAAAGTCGAAGATCTAGTTTTTATGACAATTTTCTAAACATGGCAAGATCTCAGACATTGACATAAATATTCCTATTGAATCCAAACTCAACTGACACACTATGCTTTCTTGAGTCACCGGTTTAGTCTTTCTGTCGTTTATATTAGCCCTAAGATACTATTTATAAGCAAAATAGTCAATTTCTGATTTGATGAGCTTAGATATGAACATATACTTAAGTTTTATTTATGTTCCTTACAGAATTTGCTCTTATAACGAGAGTATCTTGCGGGAACACTAAAAAAGAATAGGATAGATTTTGACTTCGCCACCATGGCATCTACTGTAATACACAAACAAGTAAAATATACAAAGCAGTTTTATGATGAAAAAGGTATCTTTCAGTAAGGATATTTCATGAAATCACAAGAAATGGTTACAGTAATGCTCAATTCGACAAACACAGTTAAGTAGCTGTGCAGTTTGAAAGTTGCATGTGTGTACATGTCATTACTTTTAGAACACCACACCTTGTATTTATTTAAATAGGTTATAGTGAATATTACCTTCTTCTCTTTATTATAGATGATAGATAAAGGTTTCTGCATCCCGAAGAACGTCAAGAGGTAAGTACATAATCAATCAATCGCCACAGTGTGTTCAACAGACTGTTGTAGAGTATCTTCGTCATTTTTCAATACATACTGTTAAAGATTGGCACATATACCCTCAGAGCTTCTAGTAAAAAAGGTCTGTAAAGTTCTATAGATAGTAGCTTTCCAGAAACACGCTAGATATGAGGAAAATTATTTTTCGCCAAGACTACAAAAGCGGCCATGATATCTGAATTTTGTTTTCACATTTCAGGATAAAAAAATAGTTTGTGGTCATGCAGATTGTTTCTTGCAATCATCAATACGAACCAGATATCCCAAATTGACCCATTCTGTACAATTACTGAAGAAATTCAAAACATAAATGTCACTCGAAAAACCAAATCTTTGATGTGGATTGTCTTTTGTAAAGTTTGTGATCTTCCTTACTGCTACACTTTTCTATCTTATTTGATTTGTTTGTAATATCAAGAATACTTCAACCTTCAGCAGTAATCCATACCCAGTGTCGGACTGGACAGGAAAGGCCCGCCAAGAATTCATAAAACATGGAGACACTTCTATTTAAATGTAGGAACAAGTTATTGGGATTTAAGGATCTTTATAGTTTCATTGCTGTTTAGGGCACTACGTAAAGCAAGAAATTTTTTTGCATATCTGCGTTCCACTTCGACACTTCTGCTTTTAAGATTTACAAAATTTACACAAGGTAAAGCCTGTTGGCCACCGCAAGCGGCCCTAAATAAAAACAAACTTCGATTCTTGTCTTCTATAATAGCTGAAAAAAGTTAACGTATTGTCAGTCAAAGGTGGCGTCATTGGGAAAATAAACCGCAAGTAGGAAAGCAAATCGTGACCCTTGAATCATTAAAAAAAAACTACAAAGTAAAACGACGGTGTGAAATGCGTCCTAGTGTACGTTTTCTGCAGAATCACGTGAGGAATCTGCAAGCTGAGCAGTGAATACGAATAGAAGGCTTAGCAGGTGGCACATGGCGTGTCAGAAAATAATATTCAACTTTGAAATGATTAATGTTGATGGGAGCCCGTTCCATATTTCTAAGGTTATGATAAAGGCTGAATATGAGTATTAGGCATAAGTATTACCATTACGGCAGGTAAAAGTGAAGTTAAAGGGTAGTACCATCGAAGACACTATGCATAGTAGATGGTCTCAGGTGAAAACACAGAGCGCTACTTTAGATAACTAGTATTAGCTGACTAGAAAGGTTGAAAAATGATAGAAAGTAAATCATGGAGTTGCAAAACAGCTAAAGAGCTCGCAGAGATGGTGTTTCAACAAGTAAAGTTTAGTACAAGAGTATATGAGGGACTCTTATCCGTGGAATAGATAAAAAGATCTAAGACATGACCATGAGAGAAGTACGACAGTAGGGCGCCGTAGGCGGCCTCAAATATAAGCGCAATACTGCTGAACCTATGATAGCTTACCTTGAGCAGGTTAAAAAATAAAACAATAAAAACACGACGTAAGGGATTTGTGGGTGGAGCCGCGAAGAGGCGAAAGCATGCGCGTTAGAAGAAAATGTTTCAATCTGATATGAATAAAGCTTATGGGAACGAGTCTCTTTAATTTCTACGATAGATTAAAAGGTTTAAAATGAGTGCTAATTGTAGACACAACGCGCTTAAACGGTGGTCTTACAGTTTTCTCGATTCTTAAATGTCAAAAAGTAAAAGAAATCAAAGCTCAGCATAGTTTTCTGGATAACGGAGTAACGAAACCGCAAATGTTGAATATGAGACTGTGAAGCGCGAATGTTATTCTTATGATAGATGAGAAGGTTCGAGACGAGATTAAAGTGTTACCGCCGCCGAAAGCGGAGTGATCGTAGATTAGCAACAACTTACTTTAAGAAGGCTAAAGAAAAAAGAAAGCATAGCAGCTCATATAGAAGTTCTGTAGGTCAGTGTTTTTCAAAGGGTGTGCTGCAAAATTTTTCAACTCTGCCGCAAGACTTTAAAAACACTAGCGTCGTTTTTATTTTAACATCATTGTTTGAATAAGATACAATACCATACCAATACTACGTAGGTGTGCCGCGAAATTTTTTCTTTTTTGTAAAGTGTTCCACGAGAGTAAAAAAATTGAGGAACACTGCTGTAGAGCGGGCATTGAAAACACAGCCAGCGTCGAACTGGATCCACCAAGAATTCATATAATATAGGGGCACTAATACTCATTAAATATGAAAACATTACTACAGGTTGCTAGATGTAAGAACTTTAGGTTCAATTCCATAAATCATATTTAATCCAATGCTTAAGTTAATCATGCAGTTAACCAGTCAGACCAAATGTAAATTCAAAATTATCCAATCACATCGGCTGATTATGGAATTAACTTAAGCACTGGATTAAATAATATGCTTCATGCAATTGGGCCTTTTGGTTTCATTGTTCTTTAGGGCGTCACATAAAACCCGACATTGTCCATACCCATTGCAAAGCCGATACTTATTTGCAATTGGAGTGTGTTTTTGTCTAAATATTCGAATGTTTTACAAAATAATACCTACAAAATGAGAGTAAGTTATTTGTAAAATACATTGAAAAGCATTCTTTTTATCAGTAATGGATTTTGATTTATTACATTTAGACATATTATAAATGACAGGAGTCTTGTTTTCTCTGATAAGGATAATAAAAGTTTTATCAGTAAGAGTAGTGTAATACTCGAACAATTCGATTTTAAAAGTACAGCTCTTCAAAGTTTTATCTGTAAATTATTTATTTAATAAGAAATAAAACTAGAAAGTCTATTGAATTTTTTCAATATACCTATATTGTGTTTTTACATATTCATGACGGGGACTTTCTGGGAAGAATTTAAAAATTAAATTTTAAACAAATAAAAGCAGATACACCCATTTAGATAAATGAATAACAACATATTTACATGCATAATCCAAATATAACATACTTGAAGATATTTCATATAATGACCACTCCAAAAAATAACCAGTTATTTACTTATCTGACATTAATTTTGATCTAACAATATGATAAAATTTGCAGAAAAACTGTTTTTGTTTGGTTATGATAAAATATGTTTTAGGAAAGCAAAAACGTTACTAGGAAGAGGTGGTTTATTAGATCTATTATTCCGACCTATCATCTAATAAACCACATCAAGAAAGGTAAGAACGATGGCGTTATTTCTAACAATGGCGTTGACAAATAATAAGGTCGAAGGCAGCTGCGATAACTACAGCTGCCGTTGGTGATGGAAGGCGTGATCGAAGCAGCCAATCCCGCTCTCGGGTAGCTAGAAACTTAATTTCTTTTTAAATGGGAACTAATGCGTTTCGCCCTCGTGTCGTGTGATGTATCGATGTAGCATTGACTGGCAATTTGACCCGCTTTTTGTTCCTGATGTATACACACGCATAGAGATACATCGGTATAACTTGGGGTGAAACTTATGTGAATGTGTGGAAGATTCTGTTCTATTATGAATGAATATTGAATGTAGATTGCGGCAATTTTGTTACTCACCATTGTGTTCTGTTGGTGGATGTGGTGGCCACGCTCTTGGTGGAGGAGGTAATAAGGTTGTATGTCCAGGTGCAAGATCTTGTGGTGGTGTATACATAGAAGCTTCTGGATGCTGCTCTATACCGGACGTTCTGTCGTTTAATTCGAGGATGTCGCTAATAGCGAATCCTGCTGGCTGTCTTTGATGATGACTAGAAGTTGCCGTTACTTTCATACTATCCAATAAACTGTAACAAGACAAATCGTTAAGGTTGCTATAGAAAAGTTAAAAAGTTCAAAGTTTCCTTTCTCATTTAATTACAAAGGTATCGGGCATCATACCTACCGCCCTTATTCTTAAAAAATTTCATAGAATTGATAAAAATCAAATTTTTATTAATTATCAGTATGATCACGTCCTTCCTGCGTGCTACTGAAGTATTTAAGATGATGAAAGCCAATTATTTAAGCAAATCTAATTTTAATTTGATTTTCCATGCTAGATAGTCAAGAAGAGAAGATAAAATGAGAATTGTGAAGAATATGACCTTGAATACTAAAAAAGTGTCTAAATTTGGATTTGCAATTTACTCTTATTTCTATGTTTTATTAAATTATCTACCTATACAAATTATACACGTATATCTATAGTAGATATCACAAACTTTTATCTTATAGTATACAACCATCTCTATCGTCTCTATTGTCTTTAGTTTGTTTTTTGCTTTTTGTGAATCATTATTCAATTACACTTAACTAGTATTAATGATAATTAATTATATTTGGCTGTATTTAATGGGTAAGGTACTTAAACAAATTAAAAAAATAATATTTTGATTAATTTATCAAAGAATAGATTGTTAAGGATTATTATGCTTTGCTTAGGAAAATTTCTATCGGATGTATAGTACGTATAAAGAGGGAATCGATAGCAAAAGCATGCATTAGTTAGTCATTTAGGTACTTGCATTTGTGTATTTTTGAACGTCACTTGAACTTTATGACTTTATAGAAGGAATGTTTCAGAATTTCTTCTGAAAACAGTCTGAAACTCTTGTTTTTTTATTGACTAATTATTTTAGTTTTGTTGTTAATATAAGATAAGGTAAGATTCAAAAGATATGATTGCAAGACTATAAAATATCTCAAAATCACAGCAAGCTGGATTATTTAAATAAATGTAGCAAACCTGTTTCTGAAAACTGAGAAAACAATAAATTCAGATATGTGTCGAAATCTACTAAAATCACTTGTTTGCCATAACTTGAAAACCATTGAATAAAACACAAATTTAGAGTGATCGCTTTATTCTATCTTCCATTTCTTCAAATGAGAAACTTGAGAACTAACGTTTCTTATAACTCAAAAACAAAAGAAGCTATAACATGCATTTTGATTGCTTCAATTAACTCAGCAGGGAAAAAGTAGATCAGCTATGTCTTATATTTCTAGCTGTTTTAGTTTCTAAGATATCCTGCAATTATCTTAAAGTTAGAGTACTCCGTATACCATGGTGACATCTGCAAAGATGTTGACTACGAAAAGAATAATCTTAAATGAAATTTTCTCACGGATAGTTCGAAACAAATTCTTATTGTTGGAGATACTATAGTGCAAAAATGAATATTATTAATTCAGAATTGATACGTTAGTGAAATCATTTTTTGGTGATAGCACCTAGAACCATTTTGTAACAGAAAACGGCAAACAAGGCACACTGAAATGATTTTTAAATTTCTATTACTGTTCTATTACAAAAACAAATCGAAGCATTGATTTATTAAAGAAAATGACTGATAGCTTCATTTTTTCAGTGATAGAGAGCTGAATGCCAAATTAGTTTTGCATGAATCCTACATTGCATTCAAGGGTTGACAAAACTGACGATTCAGATGCACTCCATAATTCAACCAGACCAGACTAAAAAATCGAATTTGGTTTTTGTTCAACTTTTTCCTGCTGAGCTCATTGGCGCAATCAAAATTTAAATATCTTCTTTTGTTTTTGAGTTACAGGAAAAAATTGATTTTTAATTCGAATTTTGTCAAGTGACTGTTATCTTCGTTATTTAAAAAATGAAAAAAAGCTGCTCGGAAACCTTTTGTATGGTTTGAAGTCTAGAATGAAGTAACCACTTTAAACTTTTGTTTTGTCTGCTTATATTTTCAAGTTATAACAAAAAAGAGAATATTTTAAATAGCAAGTCTTGACATACGATACGTATCTAAATTTGCTGCTTCATCAGCTTTCAGAATGTGTTTGTCATATTAACGTAAATATAATATATTCACGCAATATTTATAATCTAGTAAGCCATGATTTTGAGAAAAACCAAAAAAATAGTTAACTAATATGATGTAATTAAAAAGACTGTTATTAAATATACCATTTACTAAAATATTTATTATAATAAAAGTAGGAAACCACAAAAAAGTTTGATAGTCAGTTTCATTGTATGCAATACATAGTGCACAGTTTTTTTATTGCATTTATCGCTGCAATCTAAGAGCAATCCAGTGCAAAATCAATCGTTTGTTTTAGTTCTCACATTTCAAAACTTTGAAGCTAACGCTCAATACTCGGAAGATTTACCTGTGTCTGTGTTGCAGTTAATTAAAGTATAAAAATTGTGGACAAGAGATACTTTATCAGTAGTGCACAGAGCCGGCCTCAGACGTTAAACTAGTGAGATGACTACCTCGGGGCGTAAAGATCGGTAAAGAAAAATCCAAAAGACTAAAAGAACTGGCTCAAAGGACACCGATAGGTTCTCATTCAACATCTTGCATGTGTTATCATTCAACTCCGTCACAAAAGAACACGAATTCAAGTGAAAGACTTTCCACCAACAAAGAAAAATTAACTTTTTGATTTTTGGACATTTTTTATGATATTTTTCTCTTAGAAATCACACGAAATTTTAAAACCTACTGTACTTTATTTTGTCGTATTCCTATTGTTTTGCTTATCTAATTATTGTCATTTCATTACGCTGCCTCAGTGGATTCACTGATTTAAGCCTTTACAAAACTATCTAGATTTGAATTTCACTTCACTTCTAAAGAATCTAAAGATGTAGAATAGTAACAACAAATAGAGAAAGGTCAAGTACGTTTGATTGTCACCGATAACAAATCCAAATAATAAACGTCATTAAGACTTCATTTTTGAACTGTATTGGTTATAGAAAACTCCGTTTTTTTAATATGATGCCAGAAAAATGTTTACTTTGCTATTAAATAACGTTTTCTTCACATCTTGACATGACGTCTTTAAACTGTGACATTTTGAAACTTGAATTCGACGTAACTAATTACCATTCAATCACGTGAACTAGACGTCATCGTCACTTTATTTGCTGGAGATTTTTCAATAATTTGTGGGATAAGAAGCAGGAACCAAGACAACAAGAGATTCACATAAAAATTACTTAAAAGATTTTCAGATGAAATTTGCTTTCAATGCAATACACATGCATGATTAATTAATTGCATTAATTAAATGCAAAACGAAGGTTTGGTACTCAATTTAGATTAAGATTTTGACAAGACCAAAGCATGGAACCTGATTTATTGTTCTGAATCAATTTTTTGCTCGTATGGTGATTGTTGTTGGTGCCAAAGGACGTATGAACAATTTCTCCCAACTGCTGAAAATGATTTATTTTTCCTATTTGTCGTCGACCCTTTCAAAAGGGGAAACGGAAAGTGAAATTGTCGATATATATATTTTATAATTTTTAAATTGGACAAACTAACTCTGAATTGGACATGTGCTTTGGCCAACTTCTAAATACTTATCATCTTTTTATGAACCGGCTGAACTTGTTGAGTAAATTAAGTTATTCAAACCGATAGTTTTTCTCACTAACAACTAATTTTACTTTAAGTTTCTCAGGTCACAAGGTTCATAATACTGCATGGGTGAGGGAGCAAAAATTCGAAGTTGCCTCAGGGCACACTAAATCCTAAAGACGGCCCTATCTTTAATGCTGGGGGAGGACCACAAGGTACATAAATGACAAATATAAACCTTCATGTCTACTTCGGAGTTCGATGGGGACCCTCCAATGGTTGGATTCGAAGAGCCTGAGATGAAGTGTTTATTTCGATATCTTTCCCATCTTCATTTTTAACTAATTCGTCCACTTTTTGACTAGAACAGATTTGATCACATTATCTGTATAGTGACAAAAAATTATTTGTTGCAATTTTATGTGATAAAAAAGCAAAATGTCATAACGCAGCGCTTTTTAAAATTTTGTCCAGGGTGGTCCAAATTCGAGCTGAATACAGAATATCTCAGAAACTAGGGCAGTTGTGAAAGCTTTTCCGTTAGGTTCATAAGGTGCAACTAGAATTTGTACTGCTTCTTTTGTCATCGAGTTATAGGCAAAAATAGATTTCTTTCAGATTTCGTCAAGTAGCTTGCTTATTTGAAGAAAAAATGAAAAAGAAAATGTTATTCTGGGACTATATTTTTAGAAATAACGAAGTTACAGGCGATTATTGAAATCAGGCAAAAACTAATATTAGGCTATAACTCGAAAAAAAGGGAAAAGCTATCCAATCTTTTGTTTTCATCAGTGAATTTATCTTGAAAAGCGAGGTAATAGTGTGCAATCAGTTTTGTTTGTAGCTCTATTAGTAACAAAAGCACCCATTTAATACCATCGAATTTGGAGCATATTTTATCGTAGTGTTACAAAAACACTGAATAACTCAAAATAGAAAATAGACAGGTTGATAACCTCTAGCGTAGTAAAAATGCTCAAAACTTTTTTTTAATTGTAAATTAATGGAAAGAAAATGTCTGAACTTCTTTTTTAAAATGTTAGATTATTTGACAACGATGCAAAGAGAAAACTAAAAGTACCGAACAGTTCAAAATAAGGGCATAGATAAAACTAATATTCTTTCCGTCGGGAGGTGCTCAGGTTTCTCCCAATAACAAATAATATGTACGATAGTTGTAGAAAAGGAAGAAAAGCAGCTGAATATGGGCTGAGAAATAGAAACTGCAAAAAACTTTTGCATCAGGAAGATAAATCAAAAATGTTTGAATAGAAAAATAATCATTTCACAATTTTTTTTCATTTATTTATCTCCATCGTCTATTTAACAATCCCAAACAAAAATACAATACTTTTCAAATATTTTCCTTTCGTTGCTTTTTACTAATTGATAAGCAGATAGGTATAAACAAAGAATAATACAAAAAATGAAAATTGAATGAACCATAAAAACCAAAAACTCTACCACATTTAAATACCTCTTTTGCTCTTATTTGGAACTCGACCAAAACAGACCCTCTTTGATCCGTTTGGCCATATTTAACACGATCTTTGTTAAAATAGTTATCAATCAATGAGATATTTCAGAACTTCAATCTTCAACGATAAACTTTCTGATGATTGAAAGAAAGAACCGTATAGGTACAATTTATCTTTTTCCTGGATTGCTCAACGAATTTATTATCATTTTCCAAAAGAAAACAGTTACTCGCACACCATTCTGATAACTAATCAAAGATATACTTGTACACAAGGAAATTATATATCTTTCTAATATTATCCACACTAAACTATAGTCAGTTTTCAAGACTTATGGAAAATTCTCCTTTATACTTTGCATATAGACGCAAATACACTTAATTATAATTTCCTTAATACCAAAAGTGATAAATTAATTTTCCCTAAATAAAATCGCATGTACTACTCTTAGATTAAACTTTATGCATGGCATGAAAAGGAAGTAATTTATTTCTATTTGCTGATGTATGGTATATCCAATAATATCGAAATACAAGTTTAAGACTTGCACGAAACGTAATAAGAAGGTTCAGATAACACCAGCCCTGAACAAGATAAAACTTATTTATTTTATAACCACTTCATTCTATAACCTCTCTATTCTCAAAGGGAGGAAAGTCATCCGAAAACGTGACTTCCGCTTATTACTCCGGATTAACTCAATTGTCACCTGTTTTCGGCTGAATTCTTGTAAAAAGGTGTCTTAGCATGATATTCTACCTGTGCCAAATTGCACTTCACGATTATTTACCTTTTAGAATGCGCTTCAAATAAATTCTCACTGTCCTGGATACTATTGAGGAACGTTTGAAACGGCTTTTTCTCAAGACCGGGTTTCTTTTTATGACACACCTAAACCTTTTGGAGATGAAAGAATGAATAAGTGTAAGCTTATTACAGGTAGGTAATCGTAAAACTTTCAAATCTAAGTTATTTATAGTATAGAAAACAAAAACTGTTTTCGGTAAAGTACTAACACAGTTTGAAAAGGAAGTAGTATAAAATACAGTTGCAAATTTGCAAACTAATTAGTGTACTAGAAAAAGGATGACGAAGCACTTTATTATAATAGAGTTCAACTAACCCTGGTAAAGCAGACCTTATAACCGCTGCAGAAGAGCACCAAGCTCCAGGTAGTAATGCAGGAGCCCATGGATGTAGAAGAAGTGGTGGCCACGCTAAAAACGGTGCTGCCGCCGGAGGCATCGTGTTTTCGGGCTTAGCCCCTGTCCGAGGCTTCTCTTCTTCAGCCAGCGTATAGGATAAAATACACTTAACACTCACAAAAACTTTTTTCGAACTTTCCAAAATTCACTTTGATTTTGTAATGAATATTAGCGGTTAAATATTTGAAGAAAAAATCACAGAGATGAACTTTTAAATAGTCTATAATTTTCTCCGATGGCAATCGAGGAAAAAAAATTCTGTAATGTCCTTCTGGTTCTTTAGTTTAGTGTGTGGGTGAACCCGGAACCATCGGCGACGGTTTCAAGTGGTCCGGCACGCGAGTACTCTTGACTATCTGGAGCACCCGTACTGAAGAGCGCTGAAGAGCGACCCTCTAGTGGATGGGCCTCTCGTGGCCCTCTTACCCTAGCCAATACGAAAACATTTCTAAAAGGAGGAGCTTCTTTGCGTCCAATAGGACATCACCTCGTATTCGCTATCGATTTCACGGACTCTCTTAGAATGTGATAGGACTGTAGGGGGTAGCTTTTAATAAAGTCGTGGATGATATCTAGGTAATAGTAGAAAATAATATGTAATGGGATAAGAACCTTTAGTGTTGTTTCCGTTTTTTAATTATACTAAATTGTAATGCAGTTCTATAACTTATTAAACATATTCTGGAAGTTAGTAAAAATTTAAAGTGGCGTTACCATCAGAGAAACTTCATTCGTTTTTTTGATTATGTGCCTCGCTTATACATGACACCAAGGGGATTATTATCGGAAATAACTATAAGATCTATTATCAAAGGGATTTGAGATTTAATTCTGAAAGTGGTTCTTGAAAAAGTTTTTTTCTGACCACTATCAAATTGTCCAATTACTTCAAGAGAGTTTAGATAAAATTTGATCTTGATTAAGTCATTAAAGTCTTTTGATTGTGTTGGTACTTGTATGAAGAATAGTTAACAAAGCGACCATTCATTTACACTGTCGTGTTGTGTGTTTATTATTAAATAAAACAAACTAATTATTACTAACTAATCCATTGAAATTTCAATTTATTAGTTTAGTAGATTAAACCAGCAAATATTATCTGTGTTTCTCTTTTCCATAGGTATATTATTTTCTAATTATTTTGTTTCCTATTAATATTGTGCCATGATAAACTATAGTTTTACCTAGCTATAACGCTATTAGATTTAAGTTAAAAAAATATTTTGTAAATTATTTTCTCTTGCTAATGATTTAATTAGTAATTTTCTATTTATTATCATGACCTTAAGAAATACAATGCAAGATAACCGCCACGTGCTCGTTTTGGTTTTTAATCATTCTGCTTATAATGAACACACTTGAGTGCTATTATCAAAATTACGCCAGACTCATTTCTATGAATATTTTTCCAATTTTCATCTATTATTTCGGCTGGATTTCGGATTCTTTTGATCAATTTTTATTGTCATCTGTTTGCTTTTTCATAGTCTATTTGATTTTAATATATGTTATAGCAACGTCAATACAATTAGCTGTCAAGCTAATTATGTCCAGATTAGACTAGTCAGTTTGAGATTTCATATAGAAGTCATCAAACGTGATAATTATAAGATAAGGTATTAAAGTTTCTCCATAGATAAAGAGTAATGAAATATCTTTTTGTAGTACTTATACAGGGTGTAGAATTAGTTTACGTATCCTAGGAATTTAGTCTAGTAACACTCAGGATCAACCTACAACTAATTAGTGTGAAAAGTGCTTTCCACACTCAATTTGCGCGCAGAAAGTACATTCTGCATTAATGCTGCAAACCATATTTTCCACACCAGGTTCATAATGATCAATTTTCCGAACGGCCGTAGAAAAGGTTTTTTAACCGTTAATTTTTTTTTAGCTTCTTAGGAATAACATGCTAAGATTGCTAAGAATGTAATAACAATACACATATTTGGATTTCTCGTGGAATCTGCTTTTCATCAGTACAAGTTTGCCGTACTTACGATGCATCGTTTAGCGTTTGTTTTTAACAGCCAGAGATTTTTTTATTTTGTAGGTTTTGCATTAGTCGGCCGTGGTTCACAAATTTCTAAACTACAGGACTTTCCTTTTTGGACATGTAAGATCATCATGACAACTGGTTGTTAGTGTATACCAAGAAAATGTCATTCAACCTCTCAAAATTATAAAGCGGGTTGAAATGCTTATTTAAATAAAATACTCGTATACAGTATGCCCATTTTACAGGTCCTCCCCTGAATGTTTGGGAATAGGCAACACGGCTTACAATTTAGAGCCGGCTTTTCTTTAAGAGGTTTAACCCTTGTTAATTGAACCGTAGTTTGCTGTGAATTTAAAAATTGACAAAATTGCTGAAAGGTTGCTTGGAGGTAGGGTTTATAGTACTGTACAACAATTGTGCTAGTACCTAGGATTCTTTTTTCATAAAATTTTTCTGAAGTATAGATTTTCTAGTCTTTGATAATTTTGTATTTGCCAGTTGATACTTTGCTAAAAAAGTATGATCCGCTCCAAAAACAATTTATTTGTCGTTTCATCAGAACCCCAGGGGCGTCGTTAGATCAACTTAATAGAGGTGGCGCTGATAAAATTTAGAGTAGCTCGAGTTTTCATGCAGTGAAGGCGTTATACCCCAACGGCTATAAACGCTGACAGGAATAAGGGGATCTTGCATTGCAGCCCTGCGGTTCCCAAAATTGCATTTTTCCCCGATGGTGCTAAACGGAACTCGATGAATCTAGACTGAAGACGTGTTAGGTATTAGGAGCTTTGTGCCGAAGGAATGAATGCCACGAAAGTCAGAGTGCCTCAATAAAACCTCCAAGGTACCAGGCGATCTTTTTTTTTCTGAGTATTTAGCCTTATACCCGTAAACAAAGCTTTGCCAGTACGGATTTCTATTTTCCCTACACTCGTAGAATTTGACATGAGTAAATACCTTGTTTGACTAAGTAAAAGCCCGATGATAAAGGCAATTTAGTTAAACCTCTGTCACAGCAAAGCAGCCATCTCGGTGCTCTGCAACTTGGAAGGTTTCAATAGGTTGCTAGACAAAAACGGGGAATGAGATAATGTCAGAGCGGTAACTAAGATCTCACTTCCCAATTAAGAATTAATAATCTCGGTGCTCTGCAAGGTGATTAAGCGAGGATGTGACCTCGCCCTTATTCAATAACTTTGGATTTATTAGGGTAAGGTAAGTAATCTTGGTGAAATAGGTGCTGAACCAATCTATAGTAATACGCACAAAACTCCTACAGCATACATACTTGCACACAAGACAATTAAAATGCTAGCTAACAGTTCTATGTTCTAGAGATTTGGCAGCTGCAATAATTATAGAAATGAACAAACCGGACGGCGGTAACTAAGATCTCACTTCCCAATTAAGAATTAAAAGTTAATTAAGTACGCATTTCACTGTGACCGTAAACCCAAAGGATATTTTATAGAATTCATTCTAGGGGTGGCTCAAGATTCTCTAGTGGTGGCCGAGACTGTCTCTTAATTCACTAATTACGATTATTCTAAGTATTCAAGATTGTTTTCATTGTATGTTGCTTTGGAGATTAGATTCGAAAACAAGCATTTTGGATCAAACATGGCCGCTCAACTTTTATCCTTGTATGTATTATAGAAAAGGAACCCTATACATTTTGACGAAATTTAATTCCATCTCTTGGTGGATGATTTTCCCCCATAAGTGCTTATTTTAAATATTTCTAGTACTTACAGAAATCCATTCTTTACTGATTACACAACTCAAAGTTGACTTTCAAACATTTTTCATAAACTAACAAAAATCTACCCTAAAAATTAATTTAAGAATTAATTTAGGATTAAATGTGGCATGTTCAGTCTTTTTAAGACAACTGCTTAATTCTTGAATCTGATATTGTATCTCTTATACAGGATGCGGAATCGCTTCACGTGCTATTAAGGATTACGCACAATTTGTAATTTTAATCTTTTTCCTAGTTTCGGAAAAATTAAAATAAAAAAGTAACATTATACAGGTGTACTATTCTTTTCTCTACAACAATTCTATTACATTTTTGATTTAGGGAAAAAATAACTCGACAATAAAATTTTTTTATTAAATCCGTGTGATGAGTGAATGAATTCTCCTCCCGGTATAATAAAACCCTCTTATAGTTTATTCAGTAATTAAACATACTACCTGATCAGTTTTCAAATCTAATAAATTCACTTAAATTCTTAGTAATTGTTTCTCTATCACCTACTTTGTTATTCATTTTCATTTTATTTACGTGCTTAAAAATATCTCAACTACCAAAAACATTTAATAACAATCAAGGTCTATCATAATCTGAATGGTATGCACTCAACATTACAAAAAAATTGATGTTTCTAACAAATGATGCATTTTCCTACAAGTTCTCTAAATTCAAGAAACATACGTAGTACCCCCGCATATTCACAGTCTGAAGTGGATTCATTATCCACAAGTGGATTGGTTGTTCGAGTGGGATCTTGCAGTAAAGTAAGCCTTTTATAAAATCTCTTTTTTCTAGTTGATCCGATAGTTCTTGATTTATAAAGATTTTTTCTAAAGCACTTTTTAAATGTAAACTTTCAATTTAACTTAATGAAAAGCTACCATTAGACTAATTAAAGCAAATTCTCTGTTGATTCGTTTCATTCTTAAAAATTCTTGGGAAACTTCCGTTCTAAAGTCCTAGTTAGTATATTGAGGAATTTACTACGAACACCTGCACAGGTATAAAATTGTAGACCGCTCGTCGCCAATAAAAGACCACCCTGCCGAGTTTCACACTTAAGTAATCTTTTTTTTTTACTTTAAATTCATTCATTCACGACTTTCCCATTTTTCTCTAATGATAATTTCTATTTAAACTAATTTTTCCCATCATTGCTATTCCCATTATCTATTTGTCACTTTAAAGTTGTTCATTGATAATTTTAAAATTTAAATCTAAAACCTGACTTTTTCTGAAAATATGTCAACCGAACAAGTACTTCCGGTGATTCGCTTGTTTGAAAGTCTTCTACCTGCTCGCTATTGTCAAACAAAGAATAAACACTCAAATTTAAACTTAACACTATAAAGAACCGATTCGTCGGAAATGTCTGAAATAAGGTACGAATACACCTAACAAGATTTTATGACCAACGTCCTGTTTGTCCATTATGAGATTTTGCCATGAACATAAGAAAACAAGAAAAGAAAGAAGAGGTAGGAAAACTTACGCGTATCTGTAATCTTCTTCCATGCCCACATAATCAGGAGGAATGATATGCCAGCTATTGTCGTAGCATTCATCATAACCGCTGACTGCCATTTCGAATTGTTTTTATGGTCCTGATTGTGGATCCGAACTTCTTTGAAAGACACCGCTTCATTCACAGTTGACGCGACTTGTAAATCCGAAATGAAAGTGACTTTATGTACGCTAAATCTCTAAACTTAAATCTAATGATGGACGGTGTCGTCGATGATATTTCACTCGTTATCAATTCATTATCAGTTCGATATCGGCTCCAGGTGGGTAACTTTGGCGCCCTTCATATTTTCTTATCTTTCTATTTCAATAATTTTTATCGGGTTGTTTTCATACAGGTGCAAATTGGTTTTGGTTTATATAAAAAACATATTAGATTTTAAATGAAAACAGGTAACATTAAATATTTTGTATTGGAATCAACTAATGAGTATCCAAATTCTGTCTTTTATTAAAAGCATTACGAAAATGGAAAAAAGTTGAATGGCATTTTATCCATCTTAAGAATGAAGAAGATTCATCCATCATACATCAAACATCACCCAACCATCGATTTATTCCTGCACGCTACGCAACATATAAATACAAATTAATAGGTATTTTATAAAAAATTAAAACATTTTACTACCACTGCTATAGGCAACCCATCGTACGCGGAGAAATTCAAAGAATTTGTTTTTTAGAATTAGAGACTGGTAAGTTCTAAAAACAAAGTTTTTGGAAAACTTGAGAAATTTTGATATTTTCATTAACTATGTCCTTAGGGAAAGCTCATTAGGTGTCCGATAGTCACAGTTATTCTGATAAAAAAACTTTATATGTATTAGACATACATTTTAGTGTTAATTTTTCTTTAATTCTAAAAAACCGATTCTTTCACTATCACAATATTTTTCCAAAACAAAATAGTAAAATACTACAGCAATACCATCGTTACACATAGGTTTATTAACAAAAATAATAATAAGTTTAGTATTCTAGAACGTAGAAGAATTATAACAAAAATTCATTAAGATATTACAAAAACATCTGGGAATGCAAAGCATAACCACAACGAACTCCGCTTTGTTATTGAATTCGAGCAACAGTTTTAAGAAATTTTTAAATTTTGGCAGCTATTTCGACCATGTTCCCAAAGAAATATCAAAAAACGCAGACACTACGGAGTCTTTACTTTTTGATGTAGAATCCAAATCTGAAGTCAGAATTTCAAACTTTGAAAAAAAACAGCCACACAGACTTCGTAAATTCAGTAACGATTCCTATCGGAGTTTGTTGATAATAATCTACACATTCATAGTCTTCAAGTTCAATCGTGTTTTACCACACAGCCCTTTTTTGCATGGTCTTTCCCTTCCACCCTACTAGCATACATTTTTGATCTTAGACCGGCGAACTCAGTCATCACCCTGCCACCGTTCTCACCTTTCATTAAGCCTGATATCTTTTTTATTAACAAGAGGAATGTAATACACAGTGTATTCAGCGAGGAATGGCACAGCACAATATCTCGGGAACGAATGCAGATTGTAAGATTCTGAAAACTTTGTTATAAATGTAAGGTAGGGACACATATTTTGTGATAAAAAGTTTTTAAATTAAATGCGTCACCGCCAGGTGCCGTTACCTAACTTAATTTTTTTAAATGGAATACCCTACTTTTTAGTCAATTTTTGGAATTTGCAACATATTTGTGATACTTTCCTTATAACTGCTACCAACCTATCTGGTTTACGTTTCGGGAAAATAATAATTTTTGTAAATTTACCACTAAGATGTAAAAGATTGTATTCTGTAGAGATAATAAGCAAATTCTTCAAAGACCTCATGAAGGAAATCACTTGAAACTCTTAGAACAATAGAAATTGCAATTTCCCTTGTATTTTGGAGAATTAGAATTATCCATCGCGCAGTGCTTCCACGTATCATAGTGCCCAAAACTCGGACCTCAGAAGCCTTTTCGGAAAAGTAACCCTAATATTTTCTAGAGGTTGTTCTAGGTATTTAAAAAATAAATTTACTTTTATCACGTGCCTAAAATTGGAAGTTTTATAAGATTCATAGTAAATCCTCCACAGGATATACTCAAAAAGCATCCTTTCTTCTACCTTGTAACATTCCCTTTTTTTCTACGATGCAGTTATCCAAAGCTAACAAAGAAAGTCCTTAAAACTAGGTCCCAATAGTCTCTTCAATAATTGCTTTTCAATGCTTCCTATTCAATAATACGAAGTAGTTTTCATAATCAATAGGTTACCTCTGAATTTTTTTAAACTCCCGCTAAAATACAATTAATAGGTTGGTATGAAAAACGTCACTGTAATTTAGTCTGCATAATCATCTAACTAAATTTAAAACTGTTAGTTTTTAGGCTTCTCTTATTTAAATGCCTCTTCTAAAAAGCTGAAAGGTTCCGGAATTCAGTTAACTTATTCTGTTGATTTATTTTGAAATCATTACATTCTAATCAGTATTTTTTAGATATTCATTATTGTCCCGCGTAAAAATTCTATTTTCATCGCATAAATATCTAAAAGTCTTAACTTGAATTTAAAAAGTATAAAAAGAGTCGAGAATGATCAATTATGTTTTAAATCCATCTTACAATCTACAGTTAATTCTACCCATTTGAATTTCCTCGCAAGATATATTTTTTTGTCATTATCGTATTGTTTCTTGCGGTTTGACATTTATCATTCAATCAGCGAATTTCAGAGCAAATGGTTGCGTTTTATTGTTAATTTGTTTCGCTTAAAACTTGTAATGTCATTTTAGAATTTTATGTCGTTTTAATATTTTGTGAATATATCCAGTTATTCTCGTTTACAGAATTTCTAGTTAAAAGTGTTTTCAATTGCTTTTGCGCTTCCGATTTTTAGATTTTGTAGAATTGTGTCGGCAATACGCTGTCTCGAGTTGAGCTTGCCTTAATTTCCACCGTATACGGGAGTGCGTTATACTTATAAACGGTCCCTGTGTGATTCCGTCTTTTAAGGGACATCTGCGAACTTCGAAGGTACTGTCTCTTCACGCTACAAGTTGCAACGGGCATGGAATAGTTCATTACACAGACAGGGGAAATTGATCATTCTAAATTAAACTTTTTTGCAGTTTTAAACTGTTAAACTATTTCAAGATCTTGGTTGTCATTGAAACTAAGTCGAGCAGTGTTAAGCAAATTTAACATTCAGATGATGTCGTCTTTTAAGTTTTGATTTAATAATTAAAAAATAGAACTTAAAACTTGAGCTGATGCTTTTCATAATGTATTTATGAAATGAAATATAATAAAACTTGTGTTGGTTGACTTTTCACCACTGTGTTTTTCTAACTATATTGCTATATTCTTTAAACAATGGTGCCCAACTAAATGAATAGTATTGGTGGTTTTTGGTCAAAGAATTGTCATTGAGTCCTAGACTTGCTATTGGTAAGTGATACCTATATTTCACGATCTAGATTCAAGTTGTCTTGACACCTGCGACCCAAGGTAAGAAAAAGAGTTCGCTCTTAAACCGAATTGGTTGTGTTGTCGTTATAGCCTTACAAAGCTATTTACAAAGATTTTCTCAAATTGTTTCTTATCCATCACAACCTTACAATTGCTCTACGGTACTGTCATTAAATATAGTTAAGACTAACAGGAGTTTTTCTTATTAAAAATTATTTAAAAAGCATCATATGATATATTACAGATCAGATGGTATTTTGGGCTGCATTTAAGAACTATATCAGTTATACATATAAAAATAATAAAAAATATGCCGAGATTCTAATTTAGAAAAATTGAATAAATTATGATTCTTGTTTTTTGATCGCCCTGTTTAAAAAAGATGATGTAGATAAAATTCTAACAATCATCTCTAAAGATGAAAGATCAAAGTTTTTCATTGCAAAATTTTCAAATGTTTATAAATTACATTAGGGTTGACAACGTTTTGTGAAAAAAAAAACTAAATATCTGAAACTGTCTAGTTTAGTCGTCCACAAAACACACCCTTTGTAATCTGCATTGGACAAGGAATAAGAAAATAGCGAAATGTTCTATTTAGGGAAACCTAAGCTTTATGTGGATAAGGAATAAGGAAAACTCCATATTGGGACAAGAGCGTGTGACTCCTGTAGTGAACTACTACATGTCTATGCTTGTAGCAGAGTAACTTATGTTTGTCTAGACTTGTCTTAGATATTATTTTTCTGTATTTATTTGTCAGTCTGATAGTTCAAATTTATATTTAATAGTGTTTGATGTATTTTCCAACCCAGAGATGTTGCTGTGTCAAAGACAAAGATTTTAGAATTCTTGGCTACAGGTCCAGTTTTGTCCAGCGCTCACCTGGACAACCTCTTCGACAAGGTCACATCTAGAAGCCACCCAAACATCCACCAAAGGTAATTAGTCCAGTCCACGAAAGGGTTGTAGAGGACATGGAAGGGGGGAGAATTTTTCTCTTGAGGAATGTGTTGGGGGTAGTTAGGAGGCAAACATACTAAAAGTCCCCGTTCCTAGCCCTACCGCTTCAGGGGGGGGGGGGGGGGGTGGAAAAGTCCCTTTTTTCGGTTCTTCGCCTATAACTCGGAAACGGTGCATCGTACGGTAAAAAGTATTCCTTACAAAATAAAAGATAATTAAATTTCCTACAAGAATGTTTATATTTATTCTCTTCCTATGTGTTACAGTTTCCGAGATATTTGCCAGCGAAAATCGATAATTTTAGAAAAAATTTTTTTGCCTCACATTTTTTGTCAAACTTGTCCTTCTAACTCTTCAGCCTTATGTTTTCAGAAAAGTCGTCAGACGGGAAGTTGTAAAGCATTACATTTTCTTCAAAAATATGTATTTTGACTACTTTATCTTCTACAGTTCAGAAGTTACAACAATTTTAAGTTTTCGGATAAATTTCGTGATTTCTCAAGAAAACTGCTTTCGTTATTATCGTTATTTATGTATTAAAAAACTGGAATTTGGCAAGGCTAGGTAACATTTTCCTTAAATTAGTCAAAATACATATTTTTGAAGAAGATGTAATGCTTTACAACTTCCCGTCTGACGACCTCTCTGAAAACATAAGGCTGAGGAATTAGAAGGACAAGTTTGACAAAAAATGTGAGGCAAAAAATTTTTTTTCTAAAATTACCGATTTTCGCTGGCAAATATCTCGGAAACTGTAACACATAGGAAGAGAATAAATATAAACATTCTTGTAGGAAATTTAATTATCTCTTATTTTGTGAGAAATACTTTTTACCGTACGATGGATGCACCGTTTCCGAGTTATAAGCGAAGAACCGAAAAAAGGGATCTTTTCACCCCCCCTCCCCCCTGAAGCGGCAGGGCTAGGGGCAGGGACTTTTAGTATGTTTGCCTCCTAACTACCCCCAACACATTCCTCCAGAGAAAAATTCTCCCTCCTTCCATGTCCTCTACAACCTCCTTTTAGGTATTCATTGACTGGACTAAATGTTTTGGGGCTGTTTTACAGCGTCCTGGCCAGAATTGATGGATAGCACAAGATACATTGATGTGACACAGAGGAAACCGACTCCACCATTGTATAGACGGTTGCTTGACGGTGGACGGGTTATTACAGTAGGATCTAGCTCCCTGTCACAACCCCAAGCTCACCAAGAGCTTCTTTACCAAGGAAAAGTTGATAGTTTTGAACTGGCAGGAGAATTGACCAGACCTAATATCTATAGAAGATTTGTGGTTCATTGTCAAGGATAATTTGGTGTGTTAGAAAATTAAAAAAATTGTTTGTGTTTTCTGTTTTTTTATTAATGTTTTGTGTATTTATATAAATGTATAAAAGCAGGCCGGTATAGCTGGACTTACATTATTGAGAAACCACATTTTTTGCATAGGGGGAGGCTTACGAGTTGTCAAAATATCAACAACAGAATTGAAACGACACAAATTGATTTTGCCTACCTTTAATGAAAATTCGGGTCTTAGTATACAGGAACTTGCACAAAGAGTAAAACTCCCAAGATTGTAAGTTGGTAAAGTTTTAATAAACTTCCTAGAATGTCTCAATATCGAGAGAAAGGCAGGTAATGGTGGTAAGCAGAGAATTTCTAAGCCTGACAAAAAACAAAAAGTTCGACAGTTGTTTGCGGACAATTCGAACATTATTCCACGCGAGATGTAGCGAAGAAAGTGAAAATGTCACAGTCTTACGTCCAAAAGGTAAAAAAGCGAACTGGACTTAAAAAGTTGCAGAGCACAATCTGCTCCGGATCAGGACGCAAGGCAAAATCTAGCCATGAAAACCAGATCACGTAAGTTGTACCTACATCAATTTATTGACCAAATACCCTTGCATTGTAATGGACAATGAAAGATACTGCTTTACAAGATGCTCCGGGGCATTGTAAGACGAAAAAGAAGGCTAAATTCCCAAAACAATTGTCGACGTAAGTGGATGGCGGCCTCACACAAGATATCAAAAGAACTTGTACAAAAACTTATGAGCCGCATAAGAAATAAAGTAAGTACGTTCAGCAGCGTACAGTGTAAATACAGAGTAACGTAAAACAATTTTTAATTGTAAAACTAGTGTACGATTTTCGAATAAATGAGGTTAACTTTGTATACCTTATTGGGTTTTAATTACCAGAGTTTTCAGTGTTCCGATTTTGGTATTAATCTACAACGAGGTCGTATTAAATAATAATATAGATTGATAATAAAACAGTTATGAATTACATTTGCCACATTAACACCTAAAATTTTTTATTATTCAAATGAGTCAAAATTTGCAAAATTTATCCCAGACATTTTTTTACTTTGTTGAAGGGAATTTGCCATCTGGTTTTTTAAATACCGCTAGGTTAAAAGCAATATACTGATTGCAGTAAACTTCCGTTCTAATCCGTTGAATTCGTAAAACTTACTTGCCGATTACAAATTGGCCAAAACATCTTCTGTATTAAAAAAAAAAGAATATGAAAATAAAGATATTTCAACTTTTGAATACCGCCCGTGTGCGGTGCACACCCTTGCACACGTGGTTGGCGCGGCCTTGCAGATGGCATGTTTAATAATTTCATTTATGAAGAATTGCAAACTTTGTAATTAGATTCCTATTTTTTTTACTTTTGTAATCTCGTTATTTCAAATTTTGTAAAAACTGCAATTTGTTAAAAAAGTTTCTTATTAACATACCGATTAATTCTTATAGAGATATTTAACAAAATATCAATTTGTCGTAAATAATATTCTACAGTTCTCGGATTCGAATCTCCCGCTTTTCATACCGTTCAAAATTTTCAAGATCTGGCAGTGGCAGCACTGGGCGTTGAAATGAAAAAAGCTTTGTTGTTTTGTTTTGTGTTGTGGATATGAAACGAACAACGAACAGCTAATATCGTATAATAACAATAAAAATTGGTAAGTTGGATTTTGAAAGTTTGTTAGCTACAATAAATAATTAATTAATTAATTATTAAATCCATTCTAACACGTCAGGAAAAATTATTATTATTATTATTGAGTATATTTTGACGTTCTTTTTCTTGACGGTTTTCTCTGTTTTTTATTTAGATCATTTGCTATCTTCACGTTGATTATGTATCAATCACGTTGCATGCAAGTTTAAATTTCGAGCATTCTTTTGTTTTTGGAAGCCATTTGTAAGCGTGCGAAAACGAGAAACGGAATTCTACCTGGACATGAATTCGTGAAAAGTAATAAAAAGGAGTTTCATTAATAGATCTGTTTAATTTGTCAAGCACATCTTCGGTTTTTGTCTTTCTGGTGAGTACACTGATTAATGGTAATAAATTTATTAGTTGTTATGAACTTCGCATTATTATTATAACGGTGGGCCCCTTTAACAATATTTGTTAACAAGATTAACTAAAACTTTCCAAAAGTAAGTTATTTTTTATTTGAGATTTAAGCTTGTTAACATAACCTTTGAATTTTTTATAGCTTGTTGATTTTTAATCCTCAAATTTTGTATTTATGAATATAATTTTAATTTTAATAATGTGATAGTTTATTGTACATAATGGTAAGGCTTTATATTTATATTACTAGATGCAATGGATCCTAAAAGCAACCCCCTCCACGAGGACGAGGTGCAGCACTTCTGGAAGCGCTGCGCAAAGCAAAAAAACCTGGGGAGACTTCTGCTGAAAGTAGCCAAGAAACAACACGACCAACCCCAAGGGGACGAGCTGCAACTTTACAAAAATTAGCCCAATTCAAGCAGTTGCGCTCAAATGATGTAGGAGAAGAGAAACGCGTTTCTCCTAGCAGTTCAAATGGAGAAGAGAAACGCATTTCTTCTAGCACTTCAATTGGAGAAGAGAAACGCATTTCTCCTAACACTTCAATTG
>VTPC01090935.1:57736-128359 GCA_011009095.1 Ignelater luminosus
CACTTCAATTGGAGAAGAGAAACGCATTTCTCCTAACACTTCAATTGAAGAAGTGACCGAGAGCCTAGCACATACTAGTATAACTCACAGTGAACCCTGTTTTTACAGGGGGACTAGCGGTTCGCAAGTCAGTGCTGCATGCAATTATATAAGATTAGCAACAGAAGGTGACCGTGGCGTATTCGAATACCACGTGCAATTCATCCCACAAGTTGATGCGAAGTCTGTTAAGGGAAAGATGATCCATACACATTTAGGTTCTGTAAGAATGTACGATGGGGGATCATGTCTCTATCTCCCTAAAAGATTAGAAAAACCCAAAATGGAGTACAGTTGTGTCCATCCACATGATAATAGTGAATTTGTCATGATTGTAACATTTATCAAACAAAAGAAACTCGGCGAATGTCTACATTTATTTAATGTGCTTTTCAAAAAGATTATGAGAGCTCTGTTATATTCGCAAATCGGTCGGAATTATTTTGACCCACACCATACTCATATGATTCCACAGCACAGATTAGAAGTATTACCTGGTTATGCAGTGGCAGTTGATGAATACGAAGGTGGAGTGATGATATGTTTAGACACCCAACATCGAGTCATGCGTACACAAAATGTGTACGATGTACTCATTGACTTGCAGTCTATGGCTAAAGAACGAGTGAAAGAAAATGCTGGAAAGGCGTTGTTAGGAACGACGGTTTTAACCAGGTATGTTTGAATAATTTTATCTTACTTTGTATGTTCAAAACTGCTCTTAACACTTTGAATGCGAGTCATATGTATGTTACTTACCCCGGAGGCTGAGATATGATTTTTGCGAAATCTTAGTAAAATCCTTCTAAACCATTTATAAAGAAGTTTTTTTAAATAATTTTTCACATAAATAATGGCTCGATAGGATATGACGTGTATACACGTCACACGCACTAAGCGTATAATTGTCACCCTAAGGCGGATGACGTTTATGCAAGTCATACAATTTTTTTCATTTTTACAGTGAAAATATAAGATCAGTCTTCAGAAACAAAATTTATTTATAAAAAAAACAAAATCATAAATATACAATTATAAATTTTTGTGAAATTCCCCGAGTCATGGAGTAACACACAGGGCGTGTTTTTTTTTCATGGTGCGCAATGGTAAGCGGTTTACTTCCTGATTTTTTTTTTAAAAATTTATAGTCTCCAAGAGGCTGACCAAATATTATAACTAACAAAGCTAAATATTCTACACGCATTGAAATGCACAAAGCAACTGGACGTGCATACATGTTATCCGCATTGGGGGTTGAGGGCGCATGACGTACGTACACGTCATTCGCACTTAAAGTGTTAATATCTGTACTATATGGCATTGTTTCTCTCAAGCTAGTTTTATACTATTGCACATACAGTGCAAAAACTATTTATGATTTAATAAAATGAGTAATTTCAAAACAAATGATATTTTTGAAAAAAGTTAAAACACGTCAATTTTTATTTTATATTTCGATGTTTTTAAGGTGCTTGTGTGTGACATCATCCCCTTTCGAGCTATGATGTCATATGGAGTTTTTCTAAATAAAATGCTATATTTTTTGTTTTATTTTTGGGTAGTATAGTTTGTGCGTTTTCTCGTGAGCAGTGACCTTGATTACACAAAAACTAAAAACTGCTTGAAAGATCCTTAATATTCACGTTTTATACAGTGTTACTTGTACTGCAAATGGAACAATGGCATCTCTACGAATATTTGCAGTACAAGTGAAATACGTATACAGTGTGTCCAAGATAAGGATGCACAGCATGGGGATCTTGGAAACGGTAAGAGATACAGTATTGGTTAATTGGGGTGAAAGTTGGCTATCTATAGGACCTTTTTGTTGGCGTTTGCAAAATCTAGATATCTTGGATAGTTTCAGAGATAGATTTCTCGATTTTTGTTGTTATTTTTTCTTTCCTTTATTTGAAGAGATATCGGAAAACTAAAACCACTTTTCCATTGCCACATTTTGTTCTCTATCAAAATACGCTAACAAAATTCCTGTACAACGTTTCGGTTTCGAGTAACCATCATCAACCTCATTTTTTTAAATAAGCGGAAAAACAATTGAAAATTGTTTTGAATAGCTCTTGTTGTTTACGATTCTAATGATGTAAACACTAACTTCACATTTCGTTCAATGTCCAATAAAAAATGAAGTGCAATTTGCATGCAATGTTTGTTGTATGCAGGGACAGTAATCACAAGCACAAAACATTTCATTTTAGTTAAGAATTTAAATTGCATTAACTAAGTAAAGAAACCTATTTCAATTGTTTTGGTGCTCATTTTGAATGCAATACATAAGAACGTAGGCATTTCTAATTGGTTATTGTAAATTGAACTGTCAGAAGGTAAAAACGGAAGTGAAGGAACAACACGAAATAAGTAATTTTTGGAAACAATACCTAAACATAGGAACTCCCCATAGTTCAATTCATCTTATGCAACGTCAGAACATGTAAAGTTGCACTTATTTTTCGTCTAAAGTACATATTAAAGCAATCAAGTTGCGATAATTTACGTAAAGAATATGATGTACCTTTGTTATTATATTGAGACGTTTTGTATGGTAACTTTGAACGAGGTGGTCAATTCAATTGTTTTAGTGATAGTTCTGTGTGAAGAATAACTACCACTATACCTATTTGGAGTCAAATAGTGTGAATTGATCTGCAAATGTGAGTTGCTAGGTTAGGTACTTCCTTTAAAAAATTGCCTGTCTTCTGTTGCTTCTTTTCTATTGTTTTGACTTTTAAATTATTCCATTAAAAATGTTTATGTTCATTTGTTTCATATAAGAAACAAGTACTAAAATGAGACATTTTGTGCTATAATCTTTGATCTGGTAGGCTGATTTCAATTTTGTTTTCACTAAAAGATTGGTATTGTTATTCCCCTTCTAATGACATATCGTAAGTGGTGGGGTGCCATTTAAGATTTTGAGGTTATGGGTGCGAGAGCGAACACGGCGCCCTCTATTATTGAGTTAATCATGTATTTTAATGTCCTCCATAAATAAATTAACATGTTTTTTCTTATTTCGATATCTCCACTTATTTATGAGATATTAACGGTGGACTTTTTAAAAATGAACACACTGTAGATATACAGCCAAACAATGAACGAGCGTTGATTTAAGCATGCCATGCGTACGCAGTAAAATCATGAATAGAACCTAGAAAAATGAAAATCCCCAGCTTCTGATGGTTTTTACCATTTTTTATGAGAAGTACATAAATTTTAACATAAAGGGTTATTTTTGCACTAAGATATTAATCGGTTTTGCAAATAAACCTAATCTTAACGTGTATTATGATAGACAAAAAAATATTTTAATACTTTTTGAAGGTTGGCACTATGAAATTTAAAGATGGAGGCAGTGATGATGGTCTTGAAAATCCAACTATACCACATTTGTTTCTGCAGTTACCAATTTTGTCAAATAACTTTGTCACTGATGGTAGTTTATTAAAAAAATATGAAAACATGAACTTTTCCCTTCGATATATGAGATTTTGTCTCATATTTGACTATGTAATATGAAATATGAGATTGGCCCCAAAAATATGAGATTCATATTAAAAATAGGAGACCTGACAAACCTATACTAATGGTTGCCTCATACTGATAATTTGATATTAGTTAGAATGCCGACACGCTTTGCCAATTGGGTATAATTCTGGCATCGTTAGCTATGTCACCTTATCGGACTTCTGTGTATTAAACAATCGTATACTTTAAGGACCATGCATTATGACTGCGTTGTAAATAACAAAAAAGAATAATAAAGGCTTCAGTAAATGAAAATGACTTAATATGAATGTTCCTAAGATGTTTATTTTTTTTGTTTTTGCTTTGTTTTCTTTTTCAAGAATTTGCTTTATATGTGCAAAACGAATCGTTTTCTTTTTTTTTGCAGAAGATGTTTTGTACTATCTTGTTTAATACAATAAGGAAATGAAGTTATACATAAGAATGAAAAAATGAAAAGAAATGAAAATCAGCGCTGCCAAATTTTATGAATTATGATAATCATAAGAACAAAAAATACCTCTAGATACGTTTTTGCAATGGAAATTTCAAGAAGCACAATTTATGGTATTTGTATACGAACTGAAGGAGACTGATGCAGAAAAAGGTAAAAGGATCTGGAGACCTGCCAGAAAAATATTGCCAATGTTCTTGCATGGTAAAGTTAGAATTAGTCTTCGTAAACTTCAGTAAAATCTTGTTTTTAAAGCTTATTTTCTAGCAACCAAAGGCATGTGTTGCCCTCTTGAGATATTGCAGACATAATTTCGGTGCTGTTTTGTATATTTGCCCAAGTTTATGAAGACTGATTTCTAGTTTACGGTGAGCCACCCTTGCAAGAGCTTCTTTTTCCTTAGGTAGTATTATTGTGGAAGGTCTTCCAGATCCCTCCAATCTTTGTGCACCATAAACTCTTTGCGCTTATGTGTGAATCTCATAGTGTGCTTCTTGGAATTTTCATTGCAACAAATATCTAACAGTATAGGGCTTTTTCAATGAACTTTGAAAGGAGTCGTTCATGAATTTGAGAAATCTGTGTGTCTATCTGTCTGCATTTGTTTTTAATTTTGAAATTTTGCCTTCAGATTTGGATTCTACAGCAAAAACTAGACATGTGATGTCTTCGTTTTTTGATATCTTTTCGGGAAATTGTTGAATAGATTCACAGAAACAGTTTTTATTACTTTACAATTAATAACGTATTTACATTACAGTAAAACTAGCTGTCAACTACTGTTTTTTTTAACACAGCCTTCTTTACTAAATGTGGTTATTATTAACAAAATTAGAGTTTTTATAAAATAACACTTAAAACAACGCAGATAGACCCAAAGACCATTAAATAAAAATGAAAGAAAATTTAATTTTGCATCTGATTATACAAAAATTTTTATATCATTCTATTTAAAAATATTAAGTTATCCATGATTGAAGATCTTCATTTTCAATGATCCATAATGGGACCATAGTAATCTTTAACAGTGTTATTTACAACACAATTGATATAGCAGCCCGTATTTAACATGATGATTCTAATCTTAATAGGAAATCAAAAATGAAGTAATATACAGAGTGTTCCATTTGAAAAATAAAGTAAGATACTGCCACAAACAAGTCGAACGCCCTGTATAGTCCAGAATATTTTTAGATTATGCTTCCAGAGGCACTATGTCGCTTTTGCTCTGAATTTGTTTCTATCTCGTAACAAAGCTATCATCTTACTAGAGCGGAATCTTGGACCACCCTGTATAGTATGTTGTAGAAATCAACTACATGATATAATAGAAGTGTTTTCAGTTTAATATATCATAACATAATACATATACAGGGTGTAAAGGAAATGACGGAAACAAACTACAGTACGTTATTCTGTGCTCAAGAATAAGAAGAAATTTCCCATACCAATTTGCTTATTTTTCAAAATATTAGCAATTAAAACTTTAAATTTGGCAACATGGTATGTTTAAAGGAGTGAGTATGCAAGTTGTGCTTGCAATCTCTTATCTTAGTAACGTGTAACAGTGAAATATTTTCAAAAGGCACTTCTTGCAAGGAATTTACCATTTTAAGAAGTGGATTACTACTACACTAGTACAAACAATACGTAATTAGTGTTTTTTACATTTAAACTGTTTAAACACTAATATTTTGTTGTATATATTAAGAATGCGGAATCAACTAAGAAATTTACGACTTCTAATAACTTTTTTAAGATAGTATTAACAGCAAAATGGTATCAAGGTTTTCTGTTTTATTTTTTACCGTAGAATAACGTACTGAAGTTTTTTTTCTGCCATTACCTTTACACCCTGTATATCATTACATTATTAAAGGGTTAATATAACAAACTACTCCTTTCACCAATAAAGCCAACGTTTAGAAAAGAAAAAAATATTTTGTCTTTTTTCACAATAGCGTCTACTGTGCTCGTCATAAATCATTGAAGGCCACAGAAATGCAGGAATATTTAACCGTTAATGCACTGTAGTTCTATCTCAGGTAGTCCATCACCTATTTCTTTAAAAAAAAAAAAAGATTCTGTACCTCGTGAATTTGAGACAAAATTAAGTCAATTTTAATAGAACACAAAGAGTAGTATGGGTAGTTTGGTTTTTCTTGTTTTTAATTTAATTTAATTTTTATTCTGCTATTTAAATACATATAAATATTAAACTAACAATAATAAAATTTAAAACAAAAAAAATCTTAACACAACTAATTAGATTAAATATTAAAATAATAACTAATAGATTATAACATATAGATTTTTGACAACTAATTTATCTTAACTTCGGTAATAATGTAACTCTTAACTAAACATTTAAACTTGTTTTGCAGTTCTTAATTACGTTTAGTAACAAATTACAATTTTAAAGTCCTTGATAAAATATAAAATTTTTGGAAAAATCTTTGGTGTTTCTAAGAGTGGCAGTCACAGTTATATATTTTAATTTTGTTTGTTAAATATTGTGATAATATTTATTTTTAATTCTAAACATAGTTATCAGTGTGTTATATGTATAGTAATCACTAGCTTGAGTTCATTAAACTTAATTTACGTAGCAAGTAATTTATCAATGTATGTCCATCAATTTTAATATAATTCTCAGAGGTACATCTATTTTGAATCTTTTGCATTCCAAATATTTTAAATGATGCTAAATTAAAATACAGATTTAATAAAAACTCTTATAAAGGCAGATACTTCTTTCATATTATTAGTAAATTAAAATACTATACCTGCAGTACTATTACTAAATTAAATCTAAGACTTAAAAATACAAGACACAAAATTAAACTAAATTTACATTTTTTACAAACCATGAAGATATCATTCATTTCAAAACAAGATAAGTTTTGTATATTTCTGATGTAAACAATCATTTGTTTCAAATGCTCTTTCTTTTCATGAAAGAGTAAAATTTAAAAATTGTTCAATTATTATTTTAATCAATTCAACTTGAATTGTTTAAATAAAACATTGTAGTGTTCTTTCAAAATCTTTTCTGCATTGATGTTTCTTACAACAATTTTTGTGGTGCACGACTTTTTAACTTCATTAGCCAATGTTTTCTTTTCATTTTCAGTCAAATGCCCAGCACAGATTTTACTTATAGTCTTTTTAAGAAGTCTGCTTGCAATGAAACCTGCAATATAATATTATTATAGGTGATAATGACCATAATTTTTTTAAATAATTGTGGTCAGATAAGGTTACAGGTTAATTCCACTGCTGGTGTTTTCAATGATATCCTTAAATTTTTTTTTTATGTTATATCAAGTCCATTAGTCCTATGAATCCTGTCTTTCTCTCACTTCTCATTACAGGGCAATTGTTCTGATCTTTTAAATTTTCATCATAAATTTAATTTAAATGCATTATTTTTCAATAAAAAATGACTGAGTTTCAAATTCGTTAAAAAAATCATGTTAGCTTTTTTGCAGGAGCAGTTTGAACATGGCAATCTGATTTTTGAGTAAATTTGGAACTTAGTCGTTTGTTTCTAAAATAATGTATTTTTTTAATTTTCTTCATTATCATAGGTAACATTGAAATTATATTACTATTATTGGGGGACATTTTGTTCTAAGGCCAGTAATGAAAAAGTTTTTTCTTTTGCAAACTCAAAGTGTATAGTGCCATTTAAAGATTTGTGGTGGGGTTAGGTGGTGGTGAGGGAGAAAGCGTCATCAGCAATTGGAATTGAAGATTTCCTCTTAAAAAATAGATAGGGGAAGGTCAGATAGCCTCAGACACTTAAATGAATTGCAAATAAAAATACAATTAACAAATTTTTTGTCTTTATTTTAATCTCACAATCAAACTAGGAATTTTTTCAAACATTAATTAAAAATTAGTAATCATAACAAAATTTTTTAATGAAATATATTAAAAATACTTTTACCTTAATTTTTTGGCAACACAAAAGATGACGGGTAGCCCTGGACGTAGTAATTAATCATTTTTTGGCCTTGCATACATCGCAATAATAATGAATATCTGAAGAATCTATATAAACACAATCTTCATGGGCCCAGTCTTTGCATTCATAGCACTGAATCCAATCTTCTTCAAAATGATACATACAGTGCGTCCACATTTCGATGCTCACTATTGGGATCTCGGAAATTGTAAGAGATATGAAGTCGGTTAAATTAGAATAGTTTTGGTTATTTTGGAAACCAGTTTACTTATGCTTTTGTTTTTTCAAAAAAGTTTGTTTTTAGCAAATATCTTTTTCGGAAAGACATTGAATATTTTTCTTTGTCTTCAACATCTTTTTAGCGCCTTTACCTTTTAACAACTAGGAGATGTGTGCATGTAAGGAGCTGCCCTCAAATTACGTAACGCAAAATTGAATGATTTCTATATGTCCTCCCCCCCCTGTAACGCAAGTTCAAACCTCCCTTGAATATTACGTAACGCAATACTCTAAGCCCCTGCTCCCTACATTTAATATGAAAATGTACTAATCTTTTATTGAAAATGATTTTATTAGGAAGGAATGCATAAGAAATACATAATTAAAAATTGTTTTCATTACTTTCGTCGAAGTGGAGCGCGCGACCGTTGTAGCCTACACACAGACTGTTTGAGTTCGGACAAGTAAATATGGCTTTAAATAATATTTTATCAATATCATTTTATTGTTACGTAACGTTACTCTTGACCCCCATCTCCTCCTTGGTAACGCTGCATAACGCTACTCTGGAGTTTTAAATTTTAAGATGAGATTCTGTACTCTTTCATGTTTTGTAAATTGAATCAAAAAATAACAATAATTTTGTTTTAAAGTGTCCATTTCTGTTAAGATGGCTTGTGCATATAAGCAAATAATAACCACTGTATACAGTAAAATGAATTCATGAAACGAGGCTGTTATGCTCGGAATATTTCTCGTCTCTTCTGAAAAACTAATATACATTATTATCTTTCCAGATATAATAATAAGAATTACAGAATCGACGATATACTTTGGAATAACAATCCTGAGCAAACATTTCAAGCACATGATGGTAGGGAAATATCTTATGTGCAGTATTACAAAACTCAATACGGCATTGATATAAAAGATACAAAACAACCTCTTTTATTAAACAGGCAAAGCAAAAAAGTTTCAGGCTCAGCTGAAAAAGTTGACCGTATGATTTGTTTAATTCCTGAGCTTTGCTATTTAACCGGTCTCACAGATGAAATGCGCAGTGACTTTAAAGTTATGAAGGATGTAGCCATGTATACTAGAGTTACGCCTAATCAGCGAATGTGTGCCTTAAAAAATTATTTAAATAACATAGAAAAAACACCTAAAGCAAAAGAAGTTCTAAACGATTGGGGTTTAAAATTGGAAAATGCTACGGTTGATTTATTGGCTAGAGTTCTAGATCCGGAAACTATTCTTTTTGGAAATGGCGTTCGAAGTCAATTGGACAAGGCCGACTGGAATGCAGCAATCACAAAGAATGCAGTGTTGAGTCCTGTAGATTTAAAAAGCTGGTATGTGTTTTACACTGCAAGAGATGAAAAGTAAGTTACTGTGATACGTCTTTTATTTCTGAGTTTCTATGAAAAATATTTTTAGATATGCCACAGATTTTGCTCAAACAATGACACGTATCGGAAACCCTATGGGTATGTCTATAGATAAACCCAGAATGTATAAAATGCGTGATGACAGGACGGAGACGTATCTAAATACTCTCCGAAATATGTCATTTGAAGATGTGCAGATTTTAGTATTTATATGTCCAACATCTCGGGATGATCGTTATTCAGCGATCAAACGATTTAGTTGTTCTGAAACTGCAATACCCACACAGGTAATTAACAGCAGAACACTTTCAAATCCCCAGAAAGTTCGCTCGATCATTCAGAAAATTGCATTGCAAATGAATTGCAAATTAGGAGGATCCTTATGGTCTGTTCCTATTCCTGTAACCAAATGGATGGTGTGTGGTATAGATGTATATCACAGTCCAAGCAGCAAGCAATCAGTGTGTGCATTTGTTTCAAGTCTGAACGATAACATGACTCGTTGGTACGTATACAAATTATATTTTGTTCCAAATATAAATTTAATTAATTATTAGGTACAGTACGGCAATATTCCAAGATCAGGAATTAGGAGATTATCTTAAAATGGCTTTTGCTAAATCTTTGGAAAAGTTTCGTGAAATTAATGGTAATTTCCCTACAACTATTGTGGTATTTAGAGATGGCGTCGGTGATGGTCAGCTTAAGCAATGCCAACAACATGAAGTTGCTCAATTTGAGCGTTGCCTAAAAGATTACCACCTTGATTCTAAAATAGTGGTGGTAGTAGTGCAAAAACGTATCAACACCCGACTATTTATGGTGAAGGGGAGGGATTTGGACAACCCTCTCCCGGGAACTATAATAGATAATAAAATAACGCGACATAATTGGTAAGTTTTTTAAGTTCAGCGCTAACCTGAAGATTTAAGCAATAAAATCATAACTTTCAGGTATGACTTTTTTCTTGTCGCCCAACAAGTGCGTCAAGGAACAGTAACTCCAACACATTATGTTGTTGTTCATGATTCTGGCAAGTTAAAGCCAGATCATGTACAAAGACTGGCATTTAAATTATGCCATTTGTATTACAATTGGCCTGGTACAATCAGGGTGCCCGCTCCATGCCAGTATGCCCATAAACTGGCATATTTAGTTGGACAACATATACGTAAAGAGCCTTCGGCTGCTTTATGTGATCGTTTGTTTTATTTGTAAATCATTACTTTTATTGTCACAGGTTATTTTTGTTCTTTTTTTTGTGTTTATTATTAATGTAGTGACACTGCCAGAAAAGTCTTATTTGTTGTTTATTGTGCTATTATGCAATTCATTTATGGGTCTTGTTTAAAAAGTTGAAGACATATTGTGAACTTCTCAACTGTTTTACTGGAAGAAACCAAGGTACAAACTCGTTATTGCATTATTATTTTTAAATAAGTTTTGCATATGTAGTAGTAGTAGTAGTGTTCATTTCGTCTTTTTTGTATTTTTTTCTCCTGTTTAGTATTAATCAAATATGTTTATTTATATTCAATAAAATTGACATGTGTTTCAGTATTGGAATGATTTTAACTTTGAGCAAGAAATGTGTGATTGATGTTTTCAAACAAGAAACAGAAAAGTTGAAATCATCTAGTTGATCACAAAAATCATTCTGTCAATTTTATATTATGTTTTAGTTAAAGTATGAAACTTCATTTATAATTTAACTTAATTAAAACTAATTTGCAAACGTGCATAGTTATTAAATCTTTGTTTTAAGCAGTTTCATAGAAGGCTCGTGAAATAACATGTAAGGATTTTGTAATCTCATGATCGTTTCGCTGTTTTGAAATAATTATGTATAAATCCATTCCATATTGCAAAATATCAGGGTAAACCATGGATACCAAGAATAGTAAAACTGGTGACTTACTTCTGTGAACCATTTTTTATACCTACTGAGATTTAAATTAACTAGCGTGCATGTATTCGTTCTCATTGCCACCATAGACATTGTCACTATACCATATTGATGTCAGAGAGTATATGGCTGTACAATTTTTTCAGTATTGTGTTTTGTTAATTTTAATATGATGTTATATCAAGTAAGAGAAGGAATGAGAAAAGTGTTTAGTGCTGGAGTCCAGAAATTCTCAAGCACCAAAAGGAAATTGAATAACATTTTACAAGTCTGTGTTAATAGATTTCATTAGTAGAACATTTTATTTTTGTTTTAATAATGTTTAAATAATTAATTAATTCTAATAATTATACATATTTTTTTTGACATACAAGTTTAGAAACTATGCAGTGTAATTTATTCAAAGTGGCGATATTGATGTTCCATTTATTGCAATATTCAAACTGTACAAGATACAAAACATGCACTCTATAATCTGTACTGATTTAATATCTGGAGCTATTGCAGATATTTCATAACAGAATTTTTTTGTGACATGTTTAACATACTCTAGTGTGTAGGTATGTGTAACTTTTACATTTTTGCAAGAATGAGTATGAAAAGGGAAGGTGTGACAGCACAAGAAGAAATCATATGCATTCATACATTTAAACATACTCTGGTAATGAGTAAGGCATGTGCAATTGTTGAGGTTAAGATAAATAATTGTCTCAGTTTTTATTTTTAAAAAGTTATCCTACCAACCACAACATACTTTTTCATTTTTAGTAGTGAAGGGCATATTGGTTGATATCATACCCTAACTTCCAAGTATTTTACGAGAAATTCCTTACAATTTATGTTCTAACTTCAGGTCTTGTATTTACTAATCAGTAACACTTTTGGACCTAAATATTTAAAGTTCCAAAAATTATCAAATTTAAACCTTGAAGTACATGTAAAATGAACAACTTCACAATATTTTACTTAACATTTTTAAAGCATAACTTACATGAACAAGTCTGTAGAGCTTGGTTCACAATAGAAAAGTTATTAAAGTTACTAAATTTAGTTCCAGAATTGTATCGACTGTACTTCATTCAGAAATAAACAAATAGTATAGTATCGAATTTGATGGTAAAATTAGAAAACTGCTAAATGTCCTAAGTTTGGAATATTTTTAAATTTCTTTTTGCTACTACGTGACACTTTCAACAATTTCAAACATCTCTGAAGAAATTGACCGTAATAGCTGTACTTATAGTAGTACATCAAAAGTTAAATGCCTGTAATACAGCAGTCTTCAAAGTAATAGTATATTGTTTTCTGCTTTACACGATAACAAATTTTTTATAAAATGTGTGAACAAATTTGATACGTAATTTTTTATGATAAAAATTTTGTATTTATAAAACATCATGTATGACACTTCATAACAAATTTGAAAACAAATTTATAAGAAAATATGAGTAAATAGCAACTGTGCATAATATTCAATCTTGCTGTTGATTGACAAATAAAATCTAAGTCTTCTAATCTCAAATTAAATAGTATGTTTGTTTATTATTTGTTCTAATAAAAATGCATGCTACAGAAGACAATACACTTTATTATACCTACTGACTCTGTGTGTCCTATAATCTTATTAACAAATACTCTTGAACTTAACCTCAAACTTAGTGGTTACTTTGCACTGATGCAGTGCGCCGGTCTCGTAACAAATTTATCAGTATTTAGAACATAATTTATAAAATTTGTTCACAAATTCTATACAAAATTTGTTATCATGTAAAGTGGCACTTAGGAAACTTTTTGTTGCGAATCTGTAGGGTTTTGACGGATGAGTACATTGAAAAATCAAATCTTCGACTTTGTGCATTAAGTCACCAGTTGTCATGTTTTTCTGATTTTTGAAAAAAAGTTCATTTTTTACTGATCGACATTAAAAGTTGGTTTTTATTGATAGTTGGCATAAAAAACAAAAAATGTGACACTTATGTTTTTAATGTAATAAATATAGTTAGCTACAACAAATTCAATGAAAAAATATTAATTTTAGGCAATCGACAAATCATTATATATTTAACACGGCAAAAATGAGGTTGTGAATCCAGTTGTGGCAACAAATCTGCTACTTTTTCCCTAGTTAAACAAAGAACTATTTTTTTTCTCTATTTTTCTGACCAGGTGTTGCTAAACACCCAGTGATATTTGAGGGGCGAATGGATAAAGGTGCTATGTGAGATTTTTCCGTTTTTTGAGATTTCAGTGTGAATAAAGATGTTATGATGTGCTTTAGTAACCTATGGTATACCTTTTCTAGTCAGTCAAGCGTTACCTAATTCCGATATAAGATATAAAGTATATAATGGTGCTATATAACACAATTGTTGCGTAAATAGTGTGAATAAAGAGGCTAACATCATAATTCAAAAATGTCACATAGCACCTTTATCCATCCACCCCTTCATTTGTCACCCTGGCTTTTCTTGTTACAGGTGTAGGTGTTGTCATGGAATCTAACCTAAAATTTTTTTAATAAAGCTTGACCATACATGTAAGATAAGTTTAAGCTGAAAAACTAATTTTCACAAAAATTTAATAATAAACAGTTGCTTATGGTGATTTCATGGAGTTAATAACGACAATTTAAAAAGTAAAAATTGAACAAAAAGTATCAGTTTTAGGGCAGGTTAGATTGTTTCCATGCAGTTGAATCTCAATCAAAATCTGAACTTAGTTGGTACAACCTGCCCTTAGATTCATTTTTTTTTAATTAACGCATTACCTGTTAACAATGTACAGAAAGGAGCTTGTCACATTTTCATGGGTTATTCAGATATTTTATAATTCGAAATGGATTATACATCTATTCATAAATCATTGATGAATCAAGTGTTTATTTTTTTAAAATATATTCTTGTATTAAAAACATGTTTGTATCATCTCTCAAATAAAGTTTAGTGTTTTTTTCATGTTCTATTTATTTTTACTCTTAATGTATTACATGTTATAACTAGATTAGAGTAGCTGGAGGGTTCAGAAGGTTGCTGGTTTTTCAGCCTCCCTTATATTTTGTTTGAATGTGTTGGCACAGTCACTTTTCCAAGTACTCATTGTGCAACTCTAAAAAATGGCAAACCAGCCTTCGTTACAGTACACTTACCTGCTTGCTTCAAATTATAACCGATTCCAGCTATTGTGCTTTATTGCTCAGAAGGCTTCCTCAGTCCAGGATGGTTAAGTTAAATTTAATATAGGACAAAGTAAAAAGCAAATTGATTTATTGATTTAAAATTACAGAGAACTAATTGAGCTTGAGATTGTCTAAAGAATGGGGAAGTTCCACATAATGGAATGGTGAGATTTTTGTCATTTATATCCAACATTTAAGATTTAAGCTTAGCAAACTCTCATACAATGATCAGCATCACCGTAAACACCTTATCATGGTCAGAAATGGTATACACAAGGTTCTTGGTTTGAAAATTCAAAACTACCATCAACCAATTAGAATACAGGATCACAATGACCTTGCATTGTGCTGTCAATCAGTTTCAATTCATTGATATAAAAAATTGAACTTTTTAAATCTTACATGGACTGAAGAGGGTGGCTCTTATAGAATTCTTCCTGCTGATTCCGAATGTGCCTTCCAAATTTTTCCAGCACGTAAGGTTTTTGAGTAAATCCTGTTGAAAATGTCAGAAATTTAAATTTTTTATGGAATAATAAAGGTACATAATATAATTTATTTACAAAACATATTTCTATTTAACTTTCGCCTGTATTTTGTTGCTGGTGCATCTCTTAAGGCCCCAGCAGTAGTCTGCAACCATGTTTCCACTCCATTTTGTAGTGTGATTCAATTTGGGTGATACCTTGGTGAAATCTCTCACCATGCTCACATCACCAAGATTGTCTGGACAAAGAAATCGGATATGAATGGAGGAAATCTTCAGGGACATGTTTGCTCCCAAATTTTTGTAATCTTGCAGCAGTTTTTTGACCAGCTGTTCATAGTTTTTAGCTTTTATAATTCTGAGGAATTATAAAGGATAAACATCCATAAGATGCATATATTGTCTTCCCACAAATAAAAATACGTATAATAAGTTCAGAACAACTTTTATGTACTTCCTAGTTGAAAATAATATTGAATTCTGAGGAAGTTTGTCACCACAGTTTTGAAGGACTGCCAAACAGGTGCCTCTCTTTCATCTAAGGTATTGTCGAAAATGGCATCTTTCATTTTTGAAAATAAATGCTGCAGTTCTTGCTACCTACTACAGAATGTGCATATTCTTTTCCCTTTGTTTAATAAATTCCATCCTTTGAGCCTTGAGGCTAAGAATTCCGCTTAATTTTTTGATAAATTTAGATCACGAACTAAATCATTCAAATCGGACTAGCTTATTTTATGAGGCTCCTTGGACATGTCAACAAGTCAGGGTCAGTTTCCCTGTTTTCTTGGCCCTCGAAGTCATCTGGTGGAAATGGTGTAGAAAGGTCCATAGTATTGTGTAGCACACGTCTTATAACTGAAGGAAGGTTTGGATATTTTACTTTACTTCTTGACTTATTTGATATTCCAGCGATTTTAATTGTACAGAAGTGGTAGTTTGAAGAATGGTCCCTTGGCTCTCTCCATATAATTGGAACTGCAAATGGCATGTGACAAGATTTTTCATTCAGCCCGTTTGTGAGCTGAGAAACATGTTAAACAGCAGATATGTGGAGCACAAACCTTATCCTGATCTCCAACTTTACACCCAAAGTACAGTTCATAACTCTTTTTGATGGGTGGGGTTATATTTCTTTTTTGAGGCTTGAAAGTCAGTTCACCACACACGTAACAAAAGTTGTCAGAAGTATTCACACAGTTGCACGGCATTGTAATGTTAAAATATAAATTGAACGAAGCATGTGTAGTTCAAAAACTTGGTTAGTCAAAAGTGTAATATGGGTAATAATTGAGTATAGATATGCACTTCATAAACGATAGTAAGAAAATGAACACTTTAGGACATAACGCGTCATTCCTAAACACGCGTAAAACCCTTAAATTACTCATTGACGGGAAACCCCAAGTCATCCAGTTAGCTCCCAAAATCTGATTTATCCAAACTAATTTGTAATTGGATGAATAAAAATGTACGATTAAAGAAGTATTGTGGTTTAAAGCAGCTCTGGAAATTAGAAATTCAAAGAAATAAATATAAGAGGCGGGATATGCTAATTTGGGGTAAAAACCAACGATTACAAAAAAATGGTGGGCGATGGACAAATTCTGATGACATATTCGGGTTCAGCAAGCAAAATTACATAAGAATCAGCCAACATTGTTTTTGTAACAAAATCTTTGTCTATCAGTGTTATCGATCATTGGTACTTTTCAAAATTTTAAACTTTGTTTTGCATTTACTGCGGTATCAAATTGAATTTTCTGAAGATTTGTACACAAAAAAAAGCCAACTGTGGAGATTTCCCCATAAGTAAAGTAACTTTTTTTTATCAAGGAACAAAGAAAATAAAAGAGAATTCCAGAAGAGAACAGTATTTTACAAGAACTAGACTCATGTAAAACATTGTTCTTATCTAGTAATTTCTAAAAACAAGAATAACTGTACAATATGTGCCATTTTCAATTTTTTCATGAGGGTGTCTTGGTTATTATAAAAAAATAGAGTGGTAGGGCTTGCACCATACTGCTCTAACTTTTCAAGCCAAATTCATTGGCGAAAATGAAATTTAGTGTTTGTCTTTTGTTTTCAAGTCATATACATTCTTTTCTTATTGAAATAATGAAAATGATTATTATTAGCAGAGAATTTAACCACACATTTAAAATGTGTGATTTCCAAGTTGGAAGCAAAATTTTAATTTTTTTAAATGCGTCATAAAATTTAAAGATCTTTCTAACTATATACAGGGTATAAATAAATAACACCAACAAACTGATAGAGTAAATCAATGCTGGCAGCACATAAGCCTGAACACAAGCGATGACAAATCATACCAATAGCGGTATTTCAAATTTCTTCATTTTTATTTAAATAAACAACTATCCTACAACAAATGGCTGATAATATAAACGTAATACCATAGGGAAAATTGGGTTTTGTTTCAATGAAATAAAAACAACATTTTTATACATAGTATATCACAGTTAATATTTAATATTATAAATAAGTGTATAACAAAACAAAATAAAAATGTATTTGCTTACATAATAATGTAATGTATAATCAGGCCAAATGTTCGCCTTCTCTATAAATCCTAAACTAGTTTGTTATCAATATTTCACGTGTAAATTATTTTTATAAATGCATAAATCCACTTTTATCAGAATTATTACCACCTGAAGTACTTCTAGGCATAGCACCAGTATCAACAGCGCCATATTTCAAAATAAGTTCCTCATCATCATTCTGATACAGTCCTGTATTTGAAGGTGCACTAGTCGAGGTTCTAGGAACCAGGCTGGAGAATTCGTCATCTTGTCCCCGTGCAAAACTATACATGCTACGTCCTCGAATACGTCTGCTTATCGAACTACCTACATATTTCGACAAACAATTAAACAGGCGTTCATTTACAATTTCAAAAGAATACTTACTAACAATTCCTAAATGTTCTTGGATATCTCGTTGAACATCAGACACATCCCACATAGCCAAGAATGCTTGACAACAACTTTGGCTATAATCTGATTGAACATATTGTTTATATGAAAAACTGTAATGATGGGCAACAGCAGCCATGCACATCTCCATACAGATTAAAAAGTTCTTAAAATAGAAATAATAAATTCAAACATTGATTTGTATAAGAAAAAATGTTATAATACTTGTAACCGATTCGATATGCCCAGTCCATCATCTGACGTGGGAGAGTTTGGTAAGATTGCACCTGAATATACTAAAATGTCAATAAGAACACCTTGACTGTAAACAAATAAAATCAAATGATTATATGTAATATGTTGATCACTAACAACTTACAAAAATGAAAAAAATACAACTGCTTTGATACACAAAAACTTTGGTAGTGGTTTCATTGGTCTAAGTTCGGCAGCAGTAGCTTTATAGAATAAGACTAGACAATACATTGCCACAAACTGTGACAGGTTATTAACCGCTAAAAGGTAAGGAAATGCAACGTTCCCTTTAAATTCCCCTTCTCCATACACATTTGATATTTTACAAATACTGCAATTAAATGAAAACTTAAATACGTTGAACAGTGGATAAATAATTAAAATGAAATTAAATAAGCAAGACAGCTGTGTAATCAAATCAAATAAAATTTATCTTACTATTCGGTTTTTAATACTGTTATGATGTTCATGTATGTTTTTTTCAAATCAGACCAACATTGAGGGGAGAGGGTCTCCTTTGACATGAACAGACAACATTTTGCATTAAAACAATGCTAATTTTTATAAATTCATTATTTAAGGTATATTTAATTTAAAGCTTATTTTGAAATTTGCAATTTAAAAAAATTGAAGGGGTAGCTGTCACGGGGAGGAGTTGAAATTGTGGATAAAACTTTCATGTCAAAGTTATGTCTTGATTAAATATTGACTTCACCTTAAAATTCTCTTATTGACACCAAAAATGCATATTTGAATATTTTGTTATTTATGTTATTCAAACTTGGGAGAGCTTCCATATAATGGCATAATCGCATGGGTGTCTTGTTTATTTAATTTCACTATATACTTACAATGATATAGCTGTACTAATAGGCCGTACAACAGTATATTGTAAAATGCCATGTTTACACATATGCACAAATTCTCTGAAGCATAAATGATAAATTATAAATAGTTTGCATAAAATTGTAAATGTAAAAATGTTACCTTCCCATTTCCCAATCTGGCATACAACACAAAGGAAATATATGTTTGACTTGCGGTTTCAACTCCAAATTTGCTTCCAAATCCATTTCCATATTCAGATAATTTAATAGAAATTTCATAAAATTATATATCACATAAGCTTCGTAGCATTCTCTAGCACTATCCATATAAATTGAATGCTTTGGATACAGTAATACAAGCCACTACAATTTATTAAACTGTAAAAATATACATGATCATATAATTATTAAAAGTCCTTACAGCATTAATAGCATAAATCGGCACCATCCACAAAATTCTGTAACAAAGAAAAGAGCAACTAATATTAAACTCTAGTATACAAGATTTATTATGTACCGTATTATATGTTTTTGTAGTCTCGGTTGTGTATAATGAATAACATGTTGTATAATCTCCCACAGCGATATTGGAATTGCTAACCAAACGAAAATTCCAGCAATAAGAATCTCTTGTTCCCTTTTATTAAATCCATCTTCGATCGACTTAATTAAAAATAGAGGTACAAATACTAATACGGCTAGGGCATATAATAATACAGCAAGGGGTCTAATCCAAAGTCTCCACTTAGCTAAAAAACCTATACAACAATTTTCTGTCATGCTTATTAGTATCAGTTGCACACTTCATAACATCACTAAATAAATATTTTGTAAGATCATTAACCATTCACATGTAATACTTTATTTAACAATATTGTATACCATATTTATTTTCTTATGATAATTTCTAAAATGTTAAAAATAAATAAAAATAGAAAATTGACGTTTGACGTTTAGATATCAAGGTTAAAGGTTAATAGTTGTCAAGTTTGTAATTTTGTAAACAGGATCGCCAGGTTTCAAAAATGAAATTCCCCATTAGTGGAATTTTTAAGTTAGAATTTCTTTTTTAGTTCTTAAATCTTGTGTAAAATCGTAAAACATATGTTTCTTAGAGAAGGCAGGGTAATTCAACGATATAAGAATAGTAAGGATACGCTCTCATTATACATTTTTTTCAAGGGAGCTTGAAACCAGTCAGCCATTTTTTGGAGACGTTGGTTTATGGTACAACCTGTTTTTTCTATTATAGAATTCAGAGTAGGCTTTGATTCTATCACATTATTACAGTGCATGACAGACACGGCAATTTCAGGTTTACAACCTAAAAACCAGAAATCATACATCGACAATTCATGTTTATTTAAAACAATAAAACAATGACACAAAGGACAGATTTTTAACCTATAAATATTTATTTATGTACAACCGTGAGATATATCTTATAAATCGCCCTTTCTAGGATAACGTAATGTTTCAGATTACCGCACGTGTGCGGTAATATTTAGATTACCACACACGTGCGATATTTTCAAATTTGTTTACTGTTTACACTGTTGCTAAGTGCGTTGCTATCATTTTGAACAATGAGATTCAGCTGTTACTTTGAATTAATATTCACAAAATCTTGATCGAAAGTAGTTAGTCCATGATTGAGAGCAGCAAAAATGGTTTCATTTGCAAAAAATTCAACGGTTCTACATAAAATTTTGTACACAATTCGTGGGATACACTATTATCGCACTCACATGGTTACGCAAACTCGGGCTAAGGCCATCGTTTACGCAATTTCCATGTTTGTGCTATAATAATGTGTGTATCCCACTTATAGCGTAAATAATTATTAGTAACTCTTATTAGTGAAACTTCAAAGTACTCTGTTACTAAAATATCATGTCAACGCCTACTCTGAATTCTAAATATAGAAATACGTAAAAATTCGTTATTTGTGTAAAAAAAAGTAAGGTGTTCCAAAACAACGCCGACAACGCACTACTGATTCTGGGGAACAAATGACGATGGTTCATGGACAAAAAGTTAGGTAAAAAGTCTCTCGTTTTTGAGTTATAAGCTGTCAAAGTCAACACAGTTCTTTCTTAATTTTTTAACTGCATCTCACTGAATCTATCGATCGTAATGAAGGTTGGTATGTTGGCTTGTGGAGTTAAGATGATCGTTTTCTTGAAATATCGATGAAATTAATAATTTGGAATACAGAGTTTTACACGTACACCTCTCTTCAAAGGCCTAGAACTGTTTCTATGGACACAATTTTTAAATTTAAGTGGCATTATTTAAAAGTTCACTTCTTCTGCAAGAAAGTCCACCTCTTGAATCTTTTCGTAAACTCAACCGTTTTTTCGGTACTAATCTCGTTATGGGTAAAGTAAATCGCAGTACCATGGAGATAAAACAAATTCTTTTAAGCTGGATATTCCAACAGTACTTTTTTACTGGTGTAAAAGTCTTGTACTCAGGGTCGGCGGAAGGCATATGGTGAATATGGAGCACTCCATACTTGAGATATGAAGCATTAAATTCTTGAAGATCGGACATTATGGCTCTAAATGTTTTTCCCAGCTCTGCTGATGCTATCTTTTTGTCCTCTTCTTTCATATCCATGGACTGTTTTTCGTCCCGTTTATGCTTTCACTACTCTTCTCTTAAAGGATCTTTCTCCTTGTCCTCTTTGAATGCGTTACACACCGAACACTGATCCTTTTTTGGACGATAAAAGACAAGAAGTGGTTCAAGATCGTGAAAAATACTTTGGTGCACAAATTTTAAGACCGCTATTATATTTTTTAGAAGCCCAAAAGTCTTAATATGATCGGTACATAGTGGAGATATTTAAATCTGTATCTAGATAGTTTTTAGTTGAATCACGCTTGCAGTAGTGTGACTATCTTTGGAAAGAAATTGATATGATTCTCAACTTACTGCCTGTCTACTTCAGATGTTGCATTGTGGAGTTTGCTTTTATTTATTTTATCATAGCTCACAAAAATTCCCGTATCTTTCATTTCTTCAATACACTTCTCGATTACTTTATGAAATACAACAAAAATAGCGGAAAAAAATTGAGGCAGACTCGATGTCCTCTATTGACTGTTAAATAATACATCTTTGAGTCTTTTCGGTTTTTTGTTACAGACTTGGTTTACTTCTAGACACAGCCACTATATACAGGGTGTTTAATTAATAATTGAAAATATTTTAACTGTAGAATCCTGAGCTCAAAATATTAAGATTTAACCCAAATCACTTAGATAAAATGTGGCTCCTTACTGAGTTATAGGGTGCTTTATAACAAAATGGTTCTTTTCAGAACCACAATTTGTTTTTAAATGTTGAATGCATTTATTCGTTTCAAGAAATTTCGTAAATAACATTATGTTTTTCTGTTAATAGGGATTAAAGTTTCATTTGCGTAATAAATGCAATCCTATGACCCAAAAACACCGACATAATTAATACACATTAAAATCAAAGTAACTATGCCGCTTCATTTTCAACTTTAAATATCTCGAAAAAATAATGACTATATCGCTACGAATGAAGAGTATGTTATTTACATAAAAAGTATTGGAGAATCGGAAAATTGTGCTAAAATGGCAATTCCGCCAGTGGCGTAGAATCTGGGAAGGGTCAACCATTCACTAGCCCCTATCTTACGCCTCTGGTAGTAGCCAGAAACGATTATTTAAAATAATTTAGTAGGGTGTACAGTACCTACACTTCCTGCCAAGTATGACAAGGGTACGTCAAATAGTTTTAAAGTACTGGGTACAAATAGTTTTTAAATTTTTAAATAAAACACCCTGTAACTCAGTAAGGAGCCACATTTTATCTATGTTAAGTGATTTGGGTTAAATCTTAATATTTTGAGCTCAGGATTCTACGGTTAAAATATTTCCAATTATTAATGAAACACCTTGTATATTAAAGAACTTAACAGTGGTTTTTGTCTCGTATAATCTGCTAAGCTGTAATAATGCGCACACAGTTGTTCTCTTTGGTTTTCAGAAAAACTTCTTGACGTTTAAACCTGCACTTTAGGCAATCCACTTTCAGAAGTCTTTTTTCTAGAATTTTCTATCTATGATTAATGTACGAGGTGTATTTTTTAAGTACAAGCGCATTTTCTAAAACAGTTTTATTATTACATGAAAGCCTACACCTTAATCTACTTTTCAACATAATTTCCAGCAGTATTAAAGCACTTATCATAACGAACAACCAACTTCTAAATTCCATTCTCATAAAAATCTGTCGCCTAATTTCATAAAAAACACTTCCTGAAACTTGAGGAAACTCATTAGATAAGGACGAACTTTTGCATCAACTTTCTCCATCAAGTTTTTAGTGATGACAGATGCTCATCCACTTCGCACATTATCATGAACATTAGTACGGCCATCTTTAAACGCTCTAACCCATTTTAGTACTATTCCATGGCTCGTAGTGTTTTCTTCATAAACTTCACTAATTTGTCGATGAATTTCGACCGCTTTGGCGTCTTTTACACACAGAAAACGAATCATTGCGCGTATTTAATACTAGGCAGAATTTTCAATTCACTGAGGCATTTTAAATAAGCACAAACGAACGTAAATACGGACGAATGCTTCCGTTATGGCGTCTGTGGGTAGCCACTAGATGCAGGTACTCAACGCGCATGAGTGGATCGCCGACCGCAGCGCTGCAGCGGTTGTATTTAAAAACGGTACTTACTTAAAAAACACTCCTTCTATTATTACTTTTGTACTTATTACTTACCACCTTTGTGCACACGAAACTCTTTAGTTTTCTTCATTACTTAATGTATTTAACTCATTTTGTAAAAAAAATTACTTAACACCTGTGTGCGCTAACCAATCGATGTATAACCACCTTTTTTCTTTCACTCTATACCTCAGAAAATCATGTTCCGCCGGTCCTGCTTGTACTTACTGTAAGCTTACTGTAACGTTCTCAACAATCTTTGCTAAAATAAGCAAAAGACTCTTAACGAATGATTTAATTTAAATTGTACAAAACATAAGAATAATACAAATGATAAGAAAATCAATCAATTAATCGTGTGTTCAAAATATTCTCCGTTATAGAGGATACACGCTTGAACTCGTGGTAGGAAGGATGTTTTTACATTTCGAAAAATGTTTGGAGTTTACCGAATTTCTTGGGATACATCCAATTTTATGTTCCATAACTCATCTCGCATATTAGCAGGTGTGCGATAAACTTTTTCTTTTAATTAACCTCAGAGATAAAAATCCAGAGGTGGATTATCTGGAGATCGTAGTGGCCATTTAATTGGAGCATCATTACCTCGACTTGCAAAATTTTCATTTAAGTGACTGGAACGGTGAAATGCGGAGGGGGCGCCCCATATCGTTCCCGAAGTTCATTCGACGGCGTATTGCTAAAGGTATGTCGTTCAATAAATCCGGTAGTGTAGTTTGCAGAAACTCCAAATAAGACTGACCATTCAATCTTGCTGGTAGCACAACAAGGCCAATTAAAACATCTCCAAACATTAATAAAAAACTGCCTCTGAAAATAACTTGGTGGGACTTCGTGAGGATTTTCATCACTCCAGACATGAAGGTTGTGAAAATTAATTAACACCATTTCTTGTGAAACATGACTCATAAATGAGCCATTCGCAGAATTTCATTCAGAAAGCATGATCTTCTTCCTGCAAACCTTGAATCGACTGCAGGTGATAAGGCCGCAGCTGCTGCTCTTGAAATACTAAATAGATGAACGACGCTTTTATTATGTACTTCAAATCGCTTTACCAGACTTCGAACATTTTCCTTGGGTTTCTCTTCTGTGGCATACAGAATTTATTCCTTGGCTTCAACATCTAACTGACGAGCCCGACCAGAATTACCAGCAACCTTCTTAACTGCTCTGAATTTCCTCAATCTCTGGTCCACCTCAGCAAATGTGCTATGATGAAGAGTACGCCTATTCACCGCTTCTAAAGGTGACTAACAAATATTTCTTTTCCAGTAAATTTTTAAATATTGCGTCACATTTCTTAAATTGAATTAATTTTAAATTTCATAACCTATTATTTCCAACACGGATGATAGCATCTTTCATCCTCGTCTAAAATAATAACCATTACACGCTCCTTAAATAATACTTTATACTATTAGTCTATTCAGGGTTTCATATTTTCTGTAATATAATATTGGGGTTCAGGTGTGAGGGTCTCTGTGGTCTAATGTTCGCCACAGACACTAGGAAGTAAATGCGGAGGAATGATCACAAGTGAGTCCGATGCGTCTTCGTCGTGAACTCAAGTGCTGATCTGCTCCGTACAGGACCGCCCTGCTCGAAACTCAAATTGCTCCTGCCTCAAGCGCCTTTTCACATGCTCTGCTATACGATTCAAAAGGATTCTGAAGAAAATTTTGCTAGATACAGAGAGCAGCGTAATCTCTCTCCAACAGTGACAATTAGTTAGGTCACCTTTCCTGGGAAACTTAATCAAAACTCCTTTGTTCCATTTAGTAGGCATGGTTTCACTATCCCATATTTCTTTCAACAGCGGCTCTAGTATCTCAGCCGACAACTCTGGATCAGTTTTTAATGCCTATGCTGTTACGTTGTCAGCCCCAGGAGCTTTTCCTGATTTAAGCTGACCAATTGCTTGAACTATTTCTACTCTGGAGGGAGGTGTCGTAGAAATATCCTGGATTTCCTCAAATTCTCTTTGTTCCTTCTCCATTTCCTCAGCCAGGCGTTGCAGATTTATAACTTTTTGGGAGTGCTGTCACCACTGTTCTATTTGCTCTCTGTAGTAAGAGGTTCATCCCTTAGTTTTTTATAGGTTTATTACCGATGAAGCAATTTTTGTTTGACAATATCTTCGTAGTACTATACAGTTCTTTAGAATTACCAGCATTAGTTGCTAGGTGATTAATATAGTGTCTTTTATCTTTTTTGAATTTCTGTTTCGTTCTTTTATTCAGCTCTGAGTGTATCTTGTTAGTTTTCGCCTTTTTCTCACTAGTCCTGCTGGTTTTCACGCCTGCCTTTGCTTTTCTTCTATCCTCTATTGTCTTCAACGTATGTCCTGGCACCCACTTTTGCCTTTTTCTTTCCCTATATCTCAACACTCTTTCGCAACTTTTAATATAAGAATCTCGAACTATAGCGCAGATCGTTTTGCTCTGGGCACTTCTCCTTCCAGCTTGAACTCCCTTTTTATGTTTTCTATTCCGCTTTCTCGCCATAAACTTCTCTGGTATTACTGCGATTTTAAGACGCACTTCGGTTGTGACTAGGTGGTGATCGGATCCGACGTCTGCTCCTCTCTTGTCTCTGATATCCTTCTCCATTTCTTACTAATGGCTATTTGGTCGGTTTGGTTTTCAATTCTGTGGTCAGGTGACACCATGTCACTTTGTGACAAGTTTTATAGGGAAATAGCGTCCCTCCAATGACCAATTCAAAACTTGTACACATATCAACCAACCTTTTTCCATTGTTGTTTATATCTCCTAATCCATGTTTTCCCGTCACTGCTTCTACCTTCCGTTCTCACTTATCACTTTTTTACAGATTTCGTAGTTGATGTCAGTACATGGACCGAGATGTAGGGAGGGTGTAAGGTAAGCTTGCGTTACAAGATACATTTAACCAAGACCGTTTTTGGCTAATTCAAAGTGTGGCCTTGAGCGTGTGGCAAGGAAGTTCTAGTCACAATAAAAATGCAATAACGTTTAATACATATATTCAAAAAATCAACTAACTAATAAGGGGCATCGATACAAAATATTATAATTATAGAATAAATCACTAAGTAATTTTTTTAACTGTACCTATTATGAAGCAATAGGTAGTATCTGCATAAATGATGAACTTTTTCAACTTAATATAAAGGATGGTTCAAACGGAAATGAATAAGCAATTAATAGTAAAACCGAAATGCAAATTTACTTGGCGGATTCAGTCTGAGCAGTAGTGAAGTTGCCCTCAGAAAATTAGGGTTCTCTGAAAATCAATATGGAAAGCCTCAATTGTAAACATTTTACATTATACACAACAATCAATTTATTAATAAGCTGTCGAGATTAATTTAAATACATACATGTCTAAGCTAAAAGGAAAATACGACGCTGTAACTAAAACAAAGTGTATACTACATTCAATGATAGAAACAACATTTAACTTTATGTTGCTGGATTATATGACAGAATATATTTATGTAGATTTCTTTTGCTTCACTCGGTGTTTCAAACTCTCCATCAACAGCAACAATTGTAAATTCATAATTTTGTTCCGATCCACTAATACCTGTAGAATAGTCAAAATATTCTGAATTTGTACGAGTACAACAGCTTTCTACTTCTTTCTATACTTAATAGAAAAATGAGTTTCAGGATTCCCATTAAAATTAGGCAAGATTTTATTCTAATAGTGAAATTGGCATCATCTCCTGGAATGAGTTACCAAGTAAAATCTGATTCTAAAGGTTTAACTGATCCTGGAAGTCTTGTTTCCTCTTCGATGAAGTTCTACCTATTATAGAAATAACCATTATTATTGTTATTATTATTATTATATTAGTGAAATAGTGTGTTTTATTGTTGTAATTTGTTTGATTGTTTACTACCTATACAAATAGTAGCTACCTACCTCTTTGATGAGTAGCGTAACAATTAATTAAGAGGCCCACCGCAAAAGTGTAAACGGAGCCATTATGGTAAACACATAAATAAGAAATAGAAATTTGCATCATTCTATATAAAATTCTTATTAATTAATTTGTCATTTGTATACAGGGTGTCCCGTAAATGCCAATAAAGCTTCAGGAAAACTTCTTCTTCTATGAGTACTTATTGCAAATCTGCAAAAAGAAAATTTCTCCTCAGCTTAGTTTTTTGTACAAGTTATCAGAAGTTAACATCTTTAACACTAAATAAACAGAAACCAAAGAATCAAATCCAAGTGAAGTCTTTATCAATTCAACAAATGAATCTGTTGAAACAACAATTACCCATGATAAAGCACAAAACTGTTAGATTTCTCTTTTTGAAGATGCTGTTTAAAATTGAATTCTTAGCGAAAATAGATATGACAAATATGCAAGTCTTGGGTGTACTGATAAATCCGATAAAATTTGTTGCCAGTAATTCTTTCAAGTTTTGACAATTTTATGGTTCATTATCACTGGAATAAAATTGATAAATCTTTGATTTCCTGCGATAATTTGATTCCTGTATTCTAATAATTTTGTATTTGCCTGTAGCAGCGTTGCCAAGTTTATATTTCCTTTTTTTGGTTGGTATGACAAATCTAAGTACGTTGAAACATTCGTGTCTTCAGTTTTAGCATCTTAAGAGATTGAGGAAGGCTGCTACCTGGAGCTTTATTGGCATTTACGGGACACCCTGTATAAATACTAAAGATAAAATATGGAACAATATATAGACTCTTATAGACTATAGATTACAGTAATATGCATGTTTAATATTCTACAAATTTATTTTTCTATGTACCTTCACTTCTGTAGATGATTTTACTTGATTTTATGTATTTATTTCATGCGCACTTTAAAATCGTTTTCTATTTCACAACTAATCAGCGTACAAACATTAACGAGTAGACCAACTCTTTGAAAATCCTTTGATCTTTGCAAACGCCGACCGATGACCTTCAATTAAGAGCTGGAGAATAGTACTAATATTTCGAACTGGTGGCGCTACGCTTGTGTCAGCTGGTGTCAGTGGCGTGCGTAGATTTATTTATTGACATGATGAATTATATAAATTACCAGAAAGGATCCTACTTACCATTACTTTCACTAGCTTAATATTAGGTATTTTTTGTTATTAAATTTCATTTTATCAAATTTATAATGGCATTATACTAAATTAAAGAACAAAAGTTCACCAGCAGTACATTCATGTGTACGACAGTGCTGTATCGATCAACGTTCGACATTCGTGACATCTATTATAGAAACGCGAACTAGTCTCCAACTTGCGGGTTTGTTTACGAGCTAGTGTCCTGCTTTTTTAGGAGTTGGTTTACGTGGTTTACTTTATAATTACTGTACGCTGAACTAATTGCAAAATCTTTAGGTTCTGTCTTACGGGTTGTGTTTAGTACCGTGAGAAAAACATTTATATTTTTGCGGTAACTCCTAAGAATAATGCTGAAAGATAAGGGAAGAGCAGCAGATAGAACTGAAATGTAAATGAACAAAAGAGGTTGTAAATTAAAAGATTTGTGAAGACGTAATAGAAATCTCTTGTAATAAACAAATTCACTATTTATTATTTGCTTTAATAAAACATAAGAACACATTAACACAAAAAAAACTTAAATACAACAGCACATTCAACATTCCATAAAACGTCCATACACTACTACTCCACACCCATAATGCATCACTTCCCGTCAAAATACAATGTGACAAACTGCAATACATAAAATGTCACTATAAAAATGGTTGATTTCTAACAATTTTTTTGTGTATCTTCCCAAAAGTTTCGTTTTCGGCTGCCGCTTAGATACACTCGTTTTTTAGGCATTATTAAAAAAATTAAAAAAATAGAAGCAAGTAGTTTAGTAACCGCACAAGCTTTCTCATAAGAAATGAAGAACAAAATGAATGTTAATACAAATCATCCTATTCGACACTAAGTTTTAATTAACGAGTCTAAACTTTTCCCTTAAGGCTTTACCGGAGTACCCCTGCAATATACCCCGTTTATATAGAAGACTCTATGACGCTTGTTGTCATTCCTATCGAAGATGAAACTATCGTCGACTGCTTAGATCATGTCCATTACTAAGTGACATCTGCGTGCAAAGTTAATTTTTTCAAAAAATGTTTTTTTCAGTTTTACATCAACATTCTTAAAGGTAGAAAATTTCTTTAACCAAATGATAGAGAATTGCTGGAAGACTGTGTGTGACTTCTTAGAATCTTTTCTAAAGGAATATCTTTTTCAAAATTCGATAAAAATGATTTCCGAAAATGCTTAGAAAAGCACCCTGCGATAGGTGTGAATGCATGTGAATAGGCAACTTATATGACAACAAGCATTTTTATTGAATTTTGAAAAAAATATTCCTTTAGAAAAGATTCTAAGAAGTCACACACAGTCTTCCAGCAATTCTTTATCATTTGGTTAAAAAAATTTTCTACCTTTAAGAATGTTGATGTAAGGCAATTTTATTTTTAATTTGTAATCTATTCTAAAAGTTTTAAAGGTTTATCGCATTTAATTTTTAATTTTAATTTACCTGTTTTAACAAAAAATTCTTTACTGTGTATTTATTGCACACAATATTATTTGGAAGATCATTTTCGTGGCTTTGAAAATAGTTTGTCATTTCGCGTTTTTTGTTGTCTATTTTCTCATTTCCATTTATTGTTATAATTTTTGGTTCTGTTTTTACTCAGGTTTGAAACGCTGTCACGTAAAAATATTTGATGTAATAAAACATATAAACTAAACAATAAAAATGGATGCCTACGACAGGTTTATTTCATTTAAATAACAGTTAAAAAGATTAGAAAGTCAGTCATTAGGCAAATTCCCTTAATTTATAATGAGGTTTACAGAAATTTCTTTCCTGAGAACAAACTGTGCCATTAACCTCCCTTATTATAATGCAAGGTGGGGGTTGGTGTCTTGTTTCAATTTTTAATTTAATTTAACACAAAGTGAAATGAGTTTACTTTAATTCTGTTCGCCTTGGGAGTGCAAAGTGCGTTGAAAAGTTCTTTTCTACTTAGAGATAAGTCGATAAGTATTACCGTTTTATTACACTTTAGTGCATTTAGTTTAGAAGTATTATTATAAGTGTGAATACAATAATAGTACTGCCTTTTAGTATAGTTGTTTACTTTACAGGTTTTTATTTTTCTAACAAAATAGTATATTAGTTAAAAGAAGTCCCATAAGAATAGCTCTCGTTTAACCCTCTGTGCTAAGCGCAAAAGCAGGACGCAAATGGTTAAACGTTTAGCTAAAAGAAGAAAATTATGTAGGGAAATGCCCCAAGAAAATGTTAAAAATAGTTTTATCGAATCAGTTGTTGATGAAGTTGATATTACTATTGACGATGACGTTTTTGATGTTGTTCAAGACTCAGGAGCTATTAAAGATGAAGTATTTGAAGCAGAAGATCGTAGAATAGTAGATATTAGGCATTTATTTGTATCTTTGAAAGCCATAAAACATTCGGGGTTTGGGTGTAGCTTTTTGGATGTAGAGATAATAAGAGAAAGACACCTAGGTTTAAAAAGTATTATTAAATATAAATGCGCAATGTGCAAACTGCTAGGTTTTTTTGTCACAGGGGGCGAAAATGCTTCGCCAAACATAAATGAAATTGAGGCCTCAGGTGCAGTTGCCATAGGGATAGGATATTCCCAATTTTCTGAATTACTTTTTTCTAAAATTTAAATTTTAATAACCTCACACTTATAAACTGACGTTGAAACTTGTCACATTTAATCCAGAATAACAGCGCCTCTAGCGGAAAGAAAATCGTTATTGAGCTCAATTTGCGATCGCCTTTTGTTTGGTGTCGGTACTTTGTATCACAATCAACTGGCTTTGGAAAGGTTCATGGTAGGAGTCTCCCTATATTCTTTAAATGTAACTAACATCCCAAATCTCGACGGCAGTCCGAACCCCGGTAAAGCGTTAAAAAACTGACTATTCTTAGTTTGTAGATTTCTAGGAAAGACAATTGGGGTTTTTCAGAAGTGCATTATCGTATTACAGTATAAAAGTGTCTTTTGTATCGAAAATCCTTTCACATCCCATGATTTACAATCGATATACTTAGTTACCGAAAAATTATAAGATATTCTTCCGAATGGAATTTGAATTCGTAAACACGTTCAAACATACAACGTACCCTGGTTATTTATTAATACTTGGAAAAATACAATTTTGAGAGTTAGTGTTGCTATTTCATAAAATAATAATGATAAAACGATTAACTGTAGAGATTAAAGGAAATAATGGAAGTGATGAGATTCACCTTGTGGGGTCCTTTTTTATTTGCCCCCCCCCCGCATTGCGGGGATTACGGAGATGGTTGTTACACCACTGTCTTTCATTCGCCCTCATATTTGTAAAAGCTGTTACGTATGCACGAAATCTTACAGTGGGCTTTAAATCTTTTAACTTGACTTGCAGTTGGTTATAATCGGTTTTCGGTTATTACTTTTGATTCTGCTTCTAACATTCTTCCTACTACCGTTTCATTCATAACAGCATAATAAATTGTATGCCCTTTTAAAGTACCTTTTGATTTCTCTGGTTCCTTTCACGTCAAATGGAAATTATAGGTTTCTCATGGACATGCTTCTAATGGAGAAACCGGACTAGGTATACTAAAATCTTGTATTGTTAAAGTTAAGGTTAAGCTACTTTACTATATTAAATAGTATTGGATAGTCGATAGCATTCGATTGAATCTGAGTACATAGCTGCCAGCGAAGCTGTGAAGAAACTGGTTTAGGTTAGCTGCTTGCTGGGAGAGGATAGAGTTTTGAGAAACTTTTAATTCACAATGCCAGCACCTGATTAAAAATTCGGAGTTCCCTTGAAAAACGAAGCGCAGTCACGTTCGCTACGACTATGTGCGGAAGTATTTTCAAGAAGGGACTTTTGTTAGGCGTTTTGAAATTTGTGAGGAGTCAGGAATGGTTGGCAGACTTTTGGACAAAGGGTTTAACTCTATGCCTATTTATAGAGAATAGAAAATCTCTAGCAGTTGTAAGCTTGAAGGAGAGTGTTGAGTGACGTAACTTTTCTAAACTCTGTAATGTCATTTTGAATTAACGCGCAAACGTTCGACTTTTACCTTAATTTAATTTGGAAGCAGATGTTTATTCCTTTTTTTTCTATTATAAAATTTACATTGATTTATTTTATTGAATAGAAATTCATTTATTAGGACGTTTATTTTACTTTATAAAGTTATGTTTCTCGCCGAGACCTGGTATTTCATGTTTCGACAGGATTTTTCCGTCGGTAAGACCGACAAAGGGTTCTGACGGATTATTTCTTTTTTGTGGCGGTGCGACAGTACCATTTACACTGCCGCGTTGGCTTGTAAGATCCCATCTTCCTAATAGCAGATCCCACGTATTTTACTCTTTGTTAGTGTGAAAGGGGTTTGTGTTAGCTCGAGTCGTTACGTGATAGGGTGGCCGCCGCTGGGCGATGCGCTCCGAAACCGGACTTCCCTTTCGATCTTCGTCCTGTTAACATCATTAGCAAGCGTGCAGACGACTTCTTAATATGAGTTCTTTCTGTGTAGTTTTAACTTCTGGTGTTGGGAATTTTGTTATGCAAGAGAGGTCTTGTAAAAATTCCAGAAAAACGTCGCCTTGACGGACTAGATATTGTGTGATCTCGTAATTAAGTTTGGCATATTAGCCGTGATAACTTTCTTATTGTGTGAGCAATTTTTTTTGCTAAGTCTTGTGACCGAAAATAAATAATTCGGGATTGTGCTAGACGCGTTCTGCTTGTATAAGAGTACATGACTTCTTTAATTCATTTCTAACAACTTTGGACGTATGGTAGCCGTAGTAGAATTTTATTAAGTCTTAAAGACCATTGTTTGTGTAACACTTGTGGTATGGTGGAGAATGGAGAACTAGAGAACGTCAATCTATATTTCGTCTTGAGATGAAGCTTGGTTAGTAAATCGAAGTGCCTGTCGATTGGTTTTTTCCGCCAAACCGCTACTACTACTAGTGTCGCTCCCTCTTTTCCCGCGCTGGATGCCGCTAAAGGAATTGTAATTAAGAGAAGTTATTTCTTTTCTGTAGTTTCTTTTCGTTCTCTATTTTGTAATAATTATTTTGTTAATACAAATTTTAATAATTCTATGCGACATTACGTCCTGAAACCTCTGGGGACGGACTTATGTTAATTAACTATTAGTTTCACTCTGCAGAGTTTGTTTTGTTTCTTTAGAGATAATCTAGTATTAAATAAATTAGTTGACTTTAATTTTAAATGATTAAGTTAGGTAACCTTATGTGAGAACATTTTTAATCTTGTTAATTACCTTGTAAATTTCGAAATTATTATTTCCTACCGATTTTCGATTCAAAGGTTTTATAAGTTAAGACGCACATAGCTATACGAATGTGTGTATAATTTACTGAATTATTATTGTCGCCTATGTCGTTTGTTTAATGATATATTTGTCTTTTTTTTTTACTTTCTTTTCTTTCTCATTGTTTTTTTGCATTTAAACAGGATAAGAATAAACAGATATTTTAAAACCGTAGTTAGCTTTATTGTGTCTTTGTGGGTATCTGTAAGATTTTCAGGATACGTCATCACCTGTGAACTGATTGTGAGCCAGTCCTGGAAAAAGGGAAAGAGATTAATTAATAATAATTTTGTTAGACTTTTTTTTTGATTAAAGACATTAGGTGGAGAAACCCCACTTGCAGGAGTCGATGCTGCTAACCAACAAAATTTATTAACGAAACCATTTTGTGTTTATTTAATAATAGTTCTCCAGTCTAGCCATAAAGGAGGTGTTGTTTATTTGTTCAGTTTTAAAATAAATAAGCTGATAGCTTTCTCCGCGTAAGTAACGGGATTAGGCCTCTTTTTCCGGTTTTTCCCGTTACAACTCTAAACTCTAGATTCTAATAATCTTGATATATTATGTCAAAGATTTGTAGTTATCAGTCATTGTCATCTTTTTATTTTGGTTTTTGCTTTCTTCGTTGTTCACAAGTTGCACAACTGCTGTATTTTATTATTATTATATATTTCTCATTAAAAGAAGAATTTAAATGAGTTTCCCAATAAGAACTGTAAAACTCTTTGGACGTTCGTTAGATGCAAGATCTAAAATGTCCGAGATCTAAATGCTTTATTATTATTTAACTAACCGTTTTTCATAACTTTATTTAAAAAGTGTTTACATCACAAGTTGCAGAAATACTGATATACAACATACAATTTTAAATATCATATTTCATTTTTTTCTATATTATAATACTACTAGTAAGTCTAAATAAAATAAAAACAGTAATCAACCAGTCTTAAACGCTATCGATCACATTTAAATACATGTTTCCTTATTACTATGTGGTCGTGCAGTGGTGCGTTTACTCGTCTCCTCCGACATAAAGCAAAAAGACTGAAATACTTTGGTCGTTGATGATTCTTCCGATTGAACTAACTGTAAAATATCTTCCTCCATAATCACATCATTTTCCGTTGAATTTCTAATAAATTGCCTTCTACTCGAATGCCTGTTGAGAGCATCCGAATTCGATACACGTTTAAAATTATCTGTAGACAAACGTGTATCTCTAAACGTCGAACTTCGTCTTAGCAATTTGTGTTTGGTTTTTATTCCGCATAATATTTCTTTAAAAGCGTTTCTATATCTATTTGACATCACGTTATAAAGGACAGGGTTTAATGTTGATGAAAAATAGTACAAAATCCCTGTTATGTAAAACATCCAGGCGTTTAACTCGTGGTAATAAGGAAAATCTCGTCCGTAGATTACCAGAAGTCGTTGTGCGTGAAAGGGCGCCCAACAAACAAAAAATCCAATTACCACAGCAGCTATAAAGTAAAAAAGTACATGTAATGAATTCATTAATTTATTTTTTCGTTGTTGTTTTTGACGCGTAAAGCACTCGCGCCTTCTAAAATATTTTGAATCCTTTGTGTATTTGACAGGCAGATCAAAACAGACGTGTTTAGTGAATGTACAAATGTAAGAACAAAATTAGCCATTTTAATCGGTTAATGGAAAAATAAAAAGTGTTTCCACCTACCTAGCATTCGTATAACAGCCTTGTGGGACTGAGATCTCCGATTGCTCCCTCGATGAACAGATCCGTTTACACCCAGACGTCTAGTTTGCTTTGAAATTCTTAACCCCATTCTTGTATATTGAATTGCAATAATACACATTGGTATTAAGAAAAACAAAAAGAAACTTATCTCGGCTAACGGAAAATTCTCAGGTTGAGACATCATAGCACAAAATGCTGATTCCTATGAAAAATAACATTTAACAATTAGTTGTTATTTGAACAGAACCAACTTACTTTTAAAATATTATCGGTTCCTGGAGGATAATTGAGGTAATCGACGACAGAATAGACGGAAAATGGAACGGCGCTAAATAATGCAATTAGCCACATGCATGCAATAATCCTAACTGCCCTTTGTAATCCCGACATTGTATGAAGATACAAAGGATAACAAATTGCTAAATATCTTTCGGTTGAAAAGGCTACGATTGTTAGAACGGAAACGTATGTTGCCCTGGAAAAGAAAAGCAGAGTTAGTGCGTGGTAACAATAACAATAGACAGTGACGGAATAACCGGAAAATCTCTTTTAAACAACAATTAGCACATAAATGGGTTTGTTCAAACAATTATATAATTAAAAATTAAACCAGACGTAAGGCAAACGTATGACCTGTGGCACCTTTATTTGTGAAAGTACGCCTACAAACTATGCTTCTCTAACAAGACATTATTATTTTTAAATTAAACTAAATTATCCAACTATTCTATCAAATAAGTGTATTTGCTTCTACTCTTTCTTTGACAAACACAAGATATTCAAAAGCAAAACGTTAAACTTGATTCTTTTTTATGTTTTAGAATTTATTTATTAGAAACGCGGTAGCTAAAATGTCTGTTATACAGACCGTTTTTTTATGCAGATAGACTGAAGGGATCTCGTAACCCTAGATACGCGATCGATTAAACTAAAAAACAAGCTGCCTATTTTGGAGATAAATTTATTGGTGTTTTTGTTTTTATAAAGAAATTCGTTCATTAACAATAAGAACCAAAACACACAGATATGTTTTAAGCTTGATATCTATAACAAATAGGATTTGTAAAAGATGGTAGAGGAGTTAAAGTACAGTAAGATCATTATTGCCTGTCCAAAAAATTGTTTTCTGCAAGTGATGTTATCTATATTTCATTCCGTCTACTGTCATTTACTTATAGAATGAAGTTTTCCACTAAGAAATTCTTTTTGTAATAAAATCTATGCCACTCGGAAAACAGTTCTGCTAAAGTGGTTGCCTACTGTTTGAAAATTCCTATCCACATTAATTTTAGTTTGAACATTAATGCCAGTTACTGTTTCCACTAATTAAATTAATTGAAACTTTCTAAATCATTCAGTAATTACAGAACTTACATACTTTGAACAATATCAAATTAAAAGTTGTTTTATAAAATTTATTTAATTCAATAAAACATTTTTTACAAAATAAATTTTCTACAAATGATCCAAAAATATCTTAATTTTCAAAAATATTGCTATTTAACATGAATAATCTAAATTAAAAATTTTACATTGTATGCTCCACATGTCCACCATTATTATGTATGCAAGTCTGAATTATCCTCTTCATGTTGTCAAAAACATTTTGCAACTGTTGCTGGGTTATATTTTGTATTGCATTTGTGATGGCATTTTTCAAGTTTTATATTGTATGCAGACGTGTACGATTATGGTATTTTCTAGGAGCCCAAATAAAAAATAATATAGGAGAGCGAATACAGGTGACCTCGGAAGCCATCGTCCTCTACTTATGATTCTATCTTCATACAATTCTTCCAAATATATACGAGTTTGTGCTGTGGTATGAGCAGTGGCATTATCATGTTGGTAATATCCTTGTTGTATTTCATCACCGTGCAATTGATTTATAACCGCCTGCAAAAGTTCTGTAACAGTATCTTCAAAAAACACGGGACGTATTATCCGTTTTCTTGACATTGCTACATAAACATCAATTTTTACAGGATGTAGTGGAGTTTGTAAAAATTTACAAGGAGCTTCTTCTGACCATATTCTATACATCCGATAGTTAACGTAGTCAGTAAGATAAAACCAAGCCTCATCAGTCATCACTAAAGAAAGACAAATCTAACACTTCATCATCCCTTAAATTGTTATTAAACCAATGGCAGTATTATACACGTTTATCATAATCCATTGGAAGCAATTCCTGCATTACTGAAATCTTGGATGGGTACAATGCAATTCCTTTTTTAATGCTTTTTGGCATGTTCCATAGCTTAAGCCTAAAAGTCAATGGCACAATGAACTTTTTAGCTGATAAATGAAATTATTTAAACGTACCGGTTTGTTTCGATAATTGCCTTAAAGACTTCTTAGGACTCTGTTTCATGCGAGTTCGTACATCCTCCAGAACATCTCCTGTTAAAACAGTTGTGTGTCCAGACGATTTACCTTTATCAACAGTTCCTGTTTTACGGAAACGATCAACAACTCTATGTACATGTCTGCTAAGGTTATCGTAATCAAAGTCTCTGTTACGAAAACGATCCATAAATTCTTGGACACATAATTGAACAGAATATATTCATTCACCCTTCTCATTACGTTGACCGTTTCGAAAATATGATTCCAAAATAAACTGATTTTCTTCTAAAAAATAAGACATGTTTAACCTATAATATTTACAATTGGGTACAGTAATAACTACACTACTGATTACTAATTATGCTATGGACTTACTTATTACAACGAAAAATATAGTCTTGAAAAAGACAGATTTGAATAATACATAAGAAGACTGCTTAATAAAAATTCAACAAAATACAAATCAAGAACGAAGAATAATAAACATAAACATCGTCATCCGTCGTCCTGACTCGGTTTTGTTGCCAATTTTACATTAAAATAAAGGTTTGACAACGACTGTGGAAAGTAATATCGTCTGGACAAGCAATAATGATCTTACTGTACTTCTATAATCAAGTTGCCCCGAGATACCAATCACGTATGCAGGTAACAAACCCAATTCGTTGCACTCATAATAGCAAAGCTTTTCAGTATACCCCGTATACAGTATGCGCAATTTATCTTGCTACAGTAAGTAGGCAACACATTAAGCAAACGGCTGAATCACATATGTAACTCTTGTTTTTTAAATTTCTTAAAATAACTAAAGATCAGAGTTATACTAGACGAGTGTCATTACAGGTAATGGAAGGTTACGTAATTACTAAATAAATGAATAAATTCTTATTAAAATGATTTTTGAATTTTCTGTTTTTCATAGCTATCTTTTCTAAAAATTGAAAACTGTATTCAGCAATCGCGAAGATATTCATCATATGCAAAGTGTGTTGCTTTTATCTACTTGTAGCGACCTAAATTGAGCACTCAGCGTAAATCCCGTGCTTTTATAAAAGTTATAAGGAGTTTACTGGAAAAATTTCTGCAATCGGGTATTTCCGGCGGTGTCAGCGTTGTGTCATTGTCAAATTAGAAAAATTTGTCACTTCTAACTTATAATTCAGTAGACAGTTCGTACCCAAGATAACCAGTTCTGTTTACATAGCGCTTTGGAAATAGTATATTACGTTACCAGGAGCAGAATGAAGTCTTTTTGTGTTGAGCATATTTGATGCCGAGGCACAGCCGAGGCAGTGCAAAGAGTGCGAATACTCTTTCCTTTGTGTGTGTCTTTCCTTTCTTACACAAGATCATGCTCATTTCTTATGCTATAACCTCACTCAAGTAACTTCAGGTAACTCACTGCACGTGTGATATCACTTAAGAAATTATTGTGTGCAGTTTTATTGTACATTTTGTGACTATGAATAAAAACAAGTTAAACAAAGTCTATTAAGGTTTATTTTAAAATCAATTGACTACTTCAATACAGAAAAATATAAGAATTTAATTAGAAAATACCAATATCACACAGAAAATTAATTAAAATTATTTGCAATGAAATTGTCTCTTATTGCTCTTCCTTCATTGAAAAATTTATTTTTCACAACTGGTATATTTACAAGTATTTCTACATTTTCTTCAAGGGGTTCCTCCTCTACCTTGGGCAAATTGTGTTGGTTACACATGTTATGCAAAACACTGCAGACATAATTAATCTTCACAGCTCTTACAAGATCATAATGTAGGGTCCGATGATGTAAAAGGCAACGAAATTTCATTTTCCAGGTACCAATACATCTTTCAATGATATTTCTAGCTGAGGCAAGTTTCCTATTATAATTCCTTCGTGGAGTATTAGAGGCTACCCCAATAATTGGAGTAAAAAGCCATGTTTGCAGAGGATATCCTGAATCACCTAGTAACCTCGATGATCTTTCTCCATGTTGATACTGTTGTTTCAAGTTCTGATATATTGCTGATGTTGACCATATAGCAGCATCATGTACTGATTCAGGATATCTTTCATTAACTGCTAATATTTTAAGATCAGCTTCACATATGACTTGGCAATTACTGCTGTGGTAGCCTTTTCTGTTAATGAAAACTCGGCCTGGGAATTCTTCATCTTCAGCAGAAGGTGCTACAATTGCTATGTGCGTGCAATCAATAACACCAATTACACTTGCAAATTTGAATATTTTATAAAACCGAAGTTTATTATGCTGTTTTGCTTGATTCGTTGTTGGAAATTTAACCCAAGTATACGCAGACGCGCGCATTTAAACGAATTCGGTGTGTACCTAACGAATGATGGACAGCTATCGTACGAAAACTCAAACGAAACGATCGTTCATCCAACACTTTTACGATTTCGTTAAGCATTAAGATCTTTACTGAATACGAATTTATCAACTTTCTGAATTTTTAGTCATAACGATTCGTTGAATGGTTACGAACTGCTTACTGAATAGTATATATGTATATTTGGGAATATTAAGCTACGTAGTGTAGCATTTCACTTAATTAAAATGAACTATCGTCGGTGTTCGAATTTACAAATTAGATTCTCTGTTATGATAATATGATAAAAATACAGTCAAACAATGGAATTCAAAATCAATATCGAAGAACAAACAATTCAAGCTAAGGGTTTTGGCTATTTGATTTCACAGCTGTTCGGAAAAAAACACCTCAAGTAGGCCATGATATTTTTAATAACGTAGATCTTAGAGCACACATTTGCATCTAGATATAATTATTATCATTTCATTTGAATTACTGATTTTTAAAACAGAAAAACTGAAAAAAATTGAAGAAAATTACAAAACTTTATTTCAATTAAATTTACACGTGAAAGTTGTGACAGACAAGTACAGTAAATTACAAGTTTTAATTTTTATTGCATTGCAGTTTTAGCCTGATGAAATTTAATATTATCTAGAACATTGTTTATTTTGTTTTTCTCACAAGATTAGAATATTAAACTAGATGCTACAGTGTTAGGTATGGTTACTTGCGCAATGGTTCTTAGTTACGCCACTGACAGTGAGTATAGAAATGAAATTAAAGTAAAGACGTTTCAAAGGAGACATATTTTGATAAATTGAATAACGCCGTTTAGAGATTTGAGGTCAAAGCTACTGAAGCGAAAAAGATAGCATCGAAGATTATGTATACTTCAGTCTTTTCGTTTCGTAAATAAGTAGAAATCCCTTTTATGTACTAAAGTTAATCATTTTAAAATCTAAATTCTGTGTATTTTATAACTGTTCTTTTTTTTAACTCTGAGGTGATAAAACGAATATTTCATGCTCTTTTTCTAAATTCTAATTTCGACAAGTTCATTTTATCTTGCAAGTGTAATCAGTCTGAAGTTGTTTCTTAACTTATAAAACAGAGTGTATGGTATCAGATTAACATTTCATGTAGTGGTTTCGCTTGCTAAAACCATAGCACTTTCGAGGAAAGGTTTACACAGGGTGTAATGGAAGTAGTTGCAGGAAATGAAACCACATATTTACACTCCGATATGTATGAAAAGATGTGATTAAGTAAAACCTTAGTGTTTATATTTTATTTAATCACAAACTATGTTCTTATTTGAAAACCTGAAGACTGGATACACAAATCTTTTCCATGTTAGATTAAAACATGTTTGTAAACAGTAAACACTATAAACTATCCTTCTACTTACAGCTTTCACCTGTAAATACAAAAGCAAAGTTTGATTTAATACTGAAATTAAGAAAATGATGCTTTAGTTTCACAATTCATAAAAATTAATATTTCTTTAAACAAATATGTTATCACAAGTCCAAATATCTAACATCTTACTTCTGCAACTATTTCTATTACACCCTGTATAAAGAGTAAGTATATGTTTCAGCTAATTAATTTGCATTCATGACGTAGTACATTTTATGTATAAATTTACGAAGCTTTGCTTTACCTTTCCCTATATTATTTAATATCTAATTTCGTGAAAACTGCAATATAACGCACTAATTTGCTTATATTTTTAGTTATGTTTAAGTTTCCCGTATTTTCTGTAAATGGCTTCCTAGTCGTTAAGAAAAGCTTCACTTTACACTGTCTATTTATCGTGAATTACAAAAATGATAACGCCGAAAGAAGATCTTTTGCAATTATTCAAGATAACCCAAGTTGTCAGAGTAGTTTCGCCGATGACTTTTATATTTTTTAATTTTTATTCCTATTCTTTTCCACTTTTAGTTACAAAGACAAAACTAAACAAGATAGAGTCAGCGTTTTTGTTTCAGACTACTAATAAAAAGAAACGCTTCTTCCTCGATTTTTATTTCCTTAAATGGTTTACAAAACAGAAAACTACAACTTGTTCTTTGGCTGAAGAAAGGAATACTTCAAACAACTTCGGCAAAAGCAGCTAATACTAAAAGTGTTTTCTAGTGTAATACCTCTTTTGTGTTCTTTACATAACGAGATAAAAAAAGTTTCTTTTAGACTTTTGGTTTTATAAACGAACAAAAGTTGTGCTTATTGTTTAAAGTACAATACTTAGAAGAGTAAGTTTTCGAAACAAAAGTAAAATGATATTCGAAATTATAACTAATTCTTGTTAATTAGTTCAATTTGTGAATAAATTAAGGAGAGTTGGTATAATTATAATTTTTTATATTTGCGAATATTAAGCTACGTCGTGTAGCATTTCACTTAATTAAAATGAACTATCGTCGATGTTCGAATTTACAAATTAGATTCTCTGTTATGATAATATGATAAAAATACAGTCAAACAATGGAATTCAAAATCAATATCGGAGAACAAACAATTCAAGCTAAGGGTTTTGGCTATTTGATTTCACAGCTGTGTTACGACCCTTTGGCCACTGTCAAAGCGTTATAGTAATAACTTTCCCTCTACAAACCTAACGATTTACTTACCGTTGCTGGTTGCTTCTGTCTATTGCACTTGTCTCTAATAATAAGACATTTAATAAATTTGTAACGTAAACCTGCGTTACAGTAATAATATGACTAACAACTAGGATCTCAAGGTCCTAGGCCAGCTAAACTTAGGGGGTAGACTTTGGGTGCGGGACGACTAAGATTATACTTACAATAAAACACCTGATATTAGTTTACCAAATACGTATATTGAAATAAACAAGGATGGTAAAAATTACAAAGTAAAGATTTATTTTTGAAGTGACCAGTAAAACATATTTCAACGGAAACAAGATTAAATGGAATAATGATCGATAAGTTTATACTTAAAATACAAAAAAATTATATGAATTTAAAACAATAAATCGATTATGAATAAAAAAACTACTAGAAGTAACCGTAGTTACAGAATTTAAAACAAAATTTAGAATACAGGATCCTTACTTTTTAAAAAAATTGCAATCAAAAAAATGTAATAAAAGGACTAATTGTAAACAGGAAAATGAATAAACCAAATGCAAAGCAACATTAAAAAATAAGAAAATAATAGCAAAAATATATGACACAAAAATTATCAAAGTAAAATATAAAAGTATAAACCAGGTTATCTGTATTCACACACAACAAATAATCTCAAGTTGTTTCAAGGCAAAAGGAAAAATTTAACACATCGGAGTACTGCAAGAAACAAACTCCGATATCGCAAAATTAAAAAATTGAAAGGAAAATTTAATTAAATGAGAAGTCTAAAAAAGAACTTGAAATTATTTAGGTGTACTGAAATTTAATAAACATAAAAAAACAAATTGAAATCAACAATTGGATAATAATTCAAGGAATGAATCAATCTTACCACAAAATGCAGGAAGCAGCTTTCGATCGAAATTGCTTGCTGAAAGAAAGAATTATAAAACTGGAAACACAAAATAAATAATTATCAATTACATCCGAATTGTGCATTTATCAAAACTTTAAATGATAGGAACAAAAAATAAAAAATTAAGGTCAACAAGAAAATTCAATTAAAGGGAGCTTTTCTTTTTTTTTTAAATAAAAGATCCTTAATAAATCTGGTGAGGTTACTCTAATTTTTGTTTACTAAGCAAAGATAAATTTTGTAATGGATTAAAAAATAACCAAATTTAACTGAATTAAATTATTCGCTAACGAGGAGCCGGAGAGATTCTCAAATTGGGTTGACAGTCCACTGCCAGAATAGATTCCCATAATATTCTGCGTATGGATGACGGTGAAACTGAATTGTTCCCAGCATTCACTGCTACAGCCAGATCCAATTAAATTTAACCCTGCTTCTTGAAAAGCACGCAGGGCAACTCGGGTGCAACTTTTATTTTTGGGAAATTACTCGTACAAATAAAAAAATTGGAGACAAAAGAGACCATCGTTAGTAACGAACCCGTAAGAGATGAAAGAAAAGATAATTAACTTACCCCTTTTTTAAAAAAGGGTTTTCAAACAACAACGAGGAAACCTTCCTCACAATTCGTAGGTGAAGATCACCACACACTCTCACGTGGCGAATCTTTCTGTCCTGCCCGCGTATTGCATTCCCCCAGAATTTGGAAGCGTATATCAATTGTCAAAGGAACTTTAGTAAATACCAGGTGTCTCACACGGAAGAAAGATGATATACCGTACAATGAATCATGTGGCGGGCTAATAACCACAAAAAGACCGTTACAAATTGGAAGGCTCTTCTAGTAGATAAAAATCTGAATTTTGAATATAACGTAGCTGTAAGTACTATTGTTACATATCACATAAAGTTTCGGACCTTCTATTTAAAAAAGAAAATTAAATTTTTAAACTTTTTTATATGGATATTTATGGGTAAGCAATTTATCATGATAAATCTTGATAAATATTTTCCGAAGAGATAAAAATTATTTTAAACTATGTATCATCTATCAAAAAGAAATACTTTATAGATTTAATTCTAACTGTGAAAAACACAGATAACCGATAATATTAGGAAAATATTATTTAAGTTCAAATTTCTCAAAAGCTTAAAATTTTGATGTTTGCTGCCGATCGTCCAGGAAGCTACCATTTGCTGACTGCTTCTGGACACAAGAAGTGGTAAGGAAACAGGAACAGCTTTTTGTTTCTGAAAATTTAAAGAAGCGTAGGTTGAGAGGGGTTTGTGTTTGCGTGGGTTTGTTACAGATTTATCCCATCTCGAATTATAGCGGTGTAATTTCAGAGACAGGATACTTGTGGTAAGTCTAGTCTTTTTACACTCTTAGGAAACGTTTCATAAGTTTCCTGTTAATTTGTTTTTATGTTGTGCAATTATGAAATTTTTGATTTTTTGAAATTTTATTTGTTTTATTGAATTTCTTAAAATTCTATTACAATTCAATAGAGTAGATAAAATAGAATGTACTGAGTGATAAGATTTAACTTTATTGTATGGTATTTCTAGGAAACTGAGATTAAATATTTTTGAATATTTTTGAAAATCTTAATATTATTTGGAAATAGTTTTTAACTTGATTTGAATTTAAATAATGTTGTTAATAATTGTTGATGGTTTATATAATTAAGTATTTAGTGCTTGGATTTGTTATCATCCCTTGTTAATTATTTTTTATTTATTTATTTTTTCAATATATGTATTTAAATATTTTCTGTGTTTTATTGTATGTATAACTTCTTTATCCTCGCCCAAGACCACCTAGTGAGTCTAGCCGGCCTAAGACCAATTGCGTGTTAGTTAAAGTAAGTTCATTAATTGTAACGCAACGTTACGTTACAAGATTACAATTCTATGACTAAAAACAACCAATACTGTTTATTTAGTTGAGCGCCATTCTTTTCTTTCAAAGAAAGACCGGGAGAAAACAAAAACCGGCATGGATCGCAGTCTTAGCACAGTTAGAAAAACAGCGGTGAAAAGTGCATTAAGATAAATGTTATTCTATTTCAATTCATAAATGCATTATAAAAAAGCATCAGTTCTCAAGTCTTAAATTCTATTTTTTAATTATTAAACCAAATATTAAAAAGATGACATCATCAGAATTTTAGACTTGCTTCATATTACTCGACTTAGTTTCGATAACTTAGCCAAGATTCTAATGGTCTAAACAATTAGAATCTAAGAAATTTTAAAACTACAGAAAAAGTCTAATTTTGAATGATCAATTTAAACAGATTCAAGTTATTCAAACTTTTAAATAATAACTAAATAACAAGTATCAAATGAACATATAAAATTCCCTGCTTAATTGACAAACCATCAACCACATGCAGTTCTAGTTATTACAAAAAATTCTGATTGCTCATCACAAAGTTATTGAACGAGTAATTGCCTTAAAAGATCCTCAGTGTACAAGTGTGAATTTATCCTGCGTATGTAATTCCTCTACCCAATGAGGATTTTGCTGCGACTAATAACGGCAATTGTGCCGATGTACAGCTATGGATTCATTAGAGAAAACAGTTCGATTTACGAAACGTGGATTGTTATTGCATATGTCCATAATCTCTTCACAGAACTGAATCTGTCTGCCGAAATCATCTTCCCGCATTAAGTTTACCTTATAAGGATGAAACTTTTCTTTGTGCAAAATATCTAGTACAATTCCTAGACTAACGTTATTATTCTGTGCCAATTGCTGTAGTAGAATGAGGATTTTAGGTAAGTTGAACGTTTTCTTTCGTTGCTACTTTTGGGCGGTAATTTGTTCTAACATCTTTAACACGTCCTCCATTCCTGAATTCTTTATTAATTTCGGTAGCAGTTGAACGTGTGATAGGTATGTGATTTGGATGTTCAGTGTTAAATAAAACACAGTTTTTCTTCTTTCACCGTATCCAATCATCATTGAAATCTCGATGCGTTTTGTTTCTGTTAAGCGTTCCATGATTAAAATGATAAGAGATGCTTTCTCAAATAGCTTAAGTACCTAGCTATTATTAAATAAACACAACATATTAGTACAACTGACATTAATAGTAAATCGAATTTGTATAATGGTTATAATTTCTGAAGCAAATGTGATATTTCTTAAAATCAATGTTCCTTACTTTTTATTCACAGATCGCCTTCATTATTCCTCTATTCTGCCAGCAATTCTCTATCTTTTGGTTGAAAAAGAAATTTTCTACCTTTAATAATGTTGATGTAAAACGTCATATCGTTTTATTCATTTTTAAAATAAAAACTAAAAAAACATTTTTTGAAAATTAATAACTTTGCACGCAGATGTCAATTAGTAATGGACATGATTTAAGCAGTTGACCATAGCTTCGTCTTCGATAGGAGTGACAACAAACGTCATAAACTGTTCTATATAAAAGGGGTATATTGCAGGAGTACTCCGGTAAAGCCGTAAGGTTCAAAACAAAAATATGGCTGAACATTTCTTTTTATTGCTTAACTACTAATTATTGTAACGATTTCATCTTAATTATTAAAAATAGAAAAATTCAAAGAGACAATTAGCAATGTTAATAACTCCGTAATGAGGAGGTTATCGTCGAAACGGTATTAGAATCTTTTTCTCAGTTTATGATGTAGAACAACGTAGCGTACTTATTATGCGCCATTTATCACACACTTTGTATATTGTGATTAGTTGGGTGTTTGTGTTGGTCGCGTGGTTAGTCAATTCAACATATTAAAATCTAAAGTAAATCCAGAATTATCCATTCGAATTGGCTGGTCATGTGATTGACCAGATCATTTGGTTGACTATGCTCTGTACGACTGGGGCATCAAATACATAATAACGGTTGAGCGGAAGAGCAAACAAGGAAATTGTCCGAGAAAATTAATTTTGTATGCATCAATTTATGTAATTTAGGCATTTTGGTTTTCTTTTTTATTATTTTTCCCAATAAAGCTATATTATTATCATTATTATTATCATAGGTTCAAAAAGTACCATATGCAATTGTATGCGATTAATGATACGTAAATACAGTTAAAAAAAATTCTTCTAATTTATGAAAGTGATTCTGAGTGTTTTGTTTTGTAGATGAAAACGAGATTTGACTAAAATTCAACTAGAAACTATATACAAAGCGGAAAATGAGACCATTTTAATTAATAATTATAAACCAAGCAAAACTCTTTTTTATGGAAACTCGCAAAAAAGATTGTTTTCTGAAACTGTCATCATCAAAGTGACAATTACCTGACTCCTGAACGTAAGGAAAAACTACTTTACCTTCCTAGGCAGAGACATTCTTTACTGACTATTTTATCAAGAAAACAAATAACGAAGCTGAGCCAAAATTTCATTTTATTGTTTTTAGATTTTTCTATTTTAGGCATTTTTAATTTTAATATGCAATCCTCGTAAACATTCGAAATCGTTTTTTGTGTGTTGCTATTGAAATTGGATTTATTTAATATCGAAATTAAATTTTGAGTTCAATGATGTTGCATAATTGCGATAAGAGTTTCTGCAAAATTTGATTTATTATCTTGTTAATTTAATGCAACATTTCTAAATCATCCTGTATCTAAGTATTACAATTTTATAACTAACAATTTATTTTTCCTTCCAGTTTTTATCTTTGTGTGACGTCTGTATACTTTTTAAAATTAGATGTCCCGTCTTTCCAAGAGTGCGCTCTAGTGCAAATAAATTAATTTTAAGTTATCTCATTCATCTTAATATAAAAGCCGTATTTGGTTTTTTATGACGAAACTTACATTTCTGAAAGCAAAGCACGCACTTTGCAGAAAGTTTCTCCCAAGACCCATGGATATTGATGCCAATATAAAGCCACATCGTTCGGGAGGCCTGCGAACAATAAAATCGGATTAACTTATACAAATACATTTTACAAATAATATGATTATAGTTATTCTCCTCGTATTAATAATCTCAATTACAAACTTGTGCATATATTCTATGAAGTATAAACTTCTATTTTAAGCGATAAAACATGAACGCGGGCAATTAAAACTTTACCTTTAATATCTGTGACAAACTTGTGTAAACAACACTATATTCCAAATTAAATACAAGTTTCAATTTATGAGGTACTGTAAATCTCTTTATATAAAAATGAAATCCGCCTTTGTTTCGTTATAACAATGAGCAAAAAAGAACTTTTAATGCAATATAGAAAGTTATTTGCTTACGTCGAGATAATAATTTCCAACGTCAAAACATTAATTTGTGATCATTCACGAGCACATAATTAAAACTTATAAAAATATAAATAAATTTTATGTAAAATTCACATTTGGATATAAAGAGATGAAAACTGACTGTAATATTAATTAAACACCAGTCGGCACTACGCTTGGTAATGTTTCACTGTACTCCTCAATTAATAAAAACGAGCAGAACATAAATTTTACGTCAGCTATAAGGGAATCGTTAATAAGTATCCATTAGAGAAGATAATTACATAACTCTATCTTGATGAAGTGAAAGGTCACTTCTTATCAATTTTCAAGTACGAAATGTAGATTTAAAAGATTAAGCTTCTTCATCTCTGATTATACTACGTAAAAGACAAAAAAAGAGATGAAATAATAAGCTTTCCTTCAAAGCATAAATAATTTCTGGGTTTCTTTTTACTTTTTCCCTTTCCACAAACTAATTAAAATAGTATTAAGGTTTGTCCTACAGGAAAACCTTTCATTTCCATCTGTTAGCACTAAATGTTTTATGTAAATCATGAAACAAAAACGGTAACGTTCTTTCTAACAAATCAGGGAAAAAATAGCATAAAATCTAAATGAATGTTTAAGAAATTCAATCAGTGATGTAATTTATGTACATACAAAATACAACCATTTCTCTTTGGTGAGAATAAATTATCACAAAGTGGCGCTTTCGTGGCATATAGTATTTATAAGTAACCTTTTCCTTTCTCGATTTCTGGAAACTAAAAGAGAACAGGCAGATGCGTAAGAAGTGGTGCAATGAAACAAACGAAGAGTTAGCATAAACAAAAGTAAAACCGGAATATTCCCATAGATATTACATTTGTACAAATACATGAATGTAAATGAATGTAAGATTATGTCAACATTGGTTACGGTTGTATTTGTCAAAGGGATTCAGATATGAAAGAAATAAATGACTTTTTCATTTCAATGTCAAAACTAATTATCAAATATTGGAAAATGTTTGTTTGTTGCTGTTTCAAACCAACGCAAACTGTCCCCGCTAGGAACCCTATTTACAAATGAACTTTTAATAACCATAAATAAACAAAACAGACTGCATGAAAATTCTAATTGCCTACTCGACGCAAACATTGCTATTTTAGTCACTTTTCATCATGCCCTATATATAAAAAACATTAATACCAACAAAACTTTGTAAAAATGTTTAAACGCTCTTACAGTACAGTGTGTCCCATTATCGTTGTATTCATGGGGTATCTCGGTTATTATGAGTTTTGTACCGTACTGATCTTTGCGTTTGATTTGGATTTGATTCTATTGTTTGTTTATTCAGTGTTAAAGGCGTTAACTTTTGCCCACTTACACAGGGTAGCCCAAATTCGAAGTAAATGTATCTCAGACACTAGAAGCGCTAGAAAAAAAAAGAATTTTTGCAGCAATCAAAATTTAAATATTTTCTTTGATGTTTGAGTTACAGGCAAATTTCAAGTGAGTATATCTTTGTAATTTGAAAAAGTAGGAAACAGATTATTTGGGAGTTTCTTGTATGGCTTGATGCCTAGGATTAAACAGCTGTTTCAAATTCTTCGTTTGTTCAAACGTTTTCGAGTTGTAACAAAAAAATTAATTTTTGTAAATGTCAATCATAATATTTTAAAGAATATAACAATATAATTTGTACAATCTAGAAAACTACGATCTTGAGAGAAACTAAAAAAGTTGCAGAGGAATGCTAATCCTGTTTTTGAAACATTTAGGAGAAACCTTATGACCCTAGTCTTTAATTGGGAAGGTTTTGAAAAATTCAATTTTACTTAAAAAAATGACCCATTCTACGGGAAAAATGTGACAACAACTTTTTTTTTGTCAAATCAATTGTTGATTACGAAAATAGAAACATTTTTAATCTATCAGTGGCGTAACAATTTTTTTAGGTTGGGTTAAAGCTGATTGAGATCCTTTTTTCTACTTATTTTCTAAGATCAAACTTGAATCTATTTTTATCCTAGAATCACGAACGTATAAACATATTTGGACTGTGCTTTCATGATCGGAAAATGATTCCTACAGGGCGGGCGACATATTAAGCATGAGCGCAACGATGATTGGTGCTTCATTATTTTGGTGGAAAATTTCGAAAACCGAATTTTGTGCACGCTGCGCCTATAGATTACTTTAATCGAAAAAGTAATACAATATTAAAGATTAACGTAATCAGAAATAATGAATCAATATATGTAGATATAAAATAAAGAATAAAAGTTTTATAAATAATTTATTGTTTTAAAACTTATTTGTTTACAATTTATTTTGTCTTCTAAAATTAAATATAACTATCTTTTCCTAGAAATATCTAATTGTCATCATTAATACATAGATATTTAAAAAAATAATAGATAATAATTAGTTAATACATTTCTAGATCTTTTATCTTATATACAACCAAAATAACCCTATCATGTTTACATCTATAGAATCGTGACAACAAGAGCTATTCAAAATAGTTTTCAATTGTTTTTCCGCCTATTTAAGAAAATGAGGTTGATGATGGTTACTCAAAACCGAAACGTTGTACAGGAATTTTGTTAGCGTATCTTAATAGAGAACAAAAAGTGGCAATGGAAAAGTGCTTTTAGTTTTCTGATATCTCTTCAAATAAAGGAAAGAAAGAATAATAACCAAAATGGAGAAATTTACTTTTTTTAAAATATCTCTGAAACTATCCAAGATATCTAGATTTTGCAGACGCCAACAAAAAGGTCCTATAAATAGCCAACTTTCATCTCGTTTAACCGATCCTGCATCTCTTACCGCTTCCAAGATCCCCATGCTGTGCATCCTTATCTTGGACTCACTATATATTCAGGAAATCTCTGTAGAATGTATTAGTTTATGTTGGGAGTAACGGGAAATAGTCAGCAAGCAGTAGAGTTACTATGTAACGAAGTTACTTTGACTTTTATAAATTACAGGACCGTTAATAATAGAATTATTATTTAATTGTTATACTTCTTATTTATCCGCACATTGTATACGCCGACAGGCTTATCCGGCCACCAAGTGGTGCCGATTGATAGCGCCTGCAAATATTTGTTATGTTGCATTTATTATTCGTGTATTAATATTTAAGTTGTGAACCGTTTAAAATTAATTTTCCATTAATGTGTTAGAAACCGCTAATACTTTTGTATACTGTGAATTTCAGTAAGTGTAAGGTTTAATTTGAGGCTAAAGGTTTTGCAATTCCGATCGATCAATAAATTGTATTTTTGAACCGTATCTGTTAGTCCCGTCATTAGAATTAATTATATGTAATTAATTCTAATATTATTATTTGCTTTATGGGTGGGGAGAACCAATAGTATATTCCCTCACTAGACTGTTTGCTCCCACGCACAGCATTTCCGCTACAAGAGTTTGCTAGCGTGGGGAGAACCAAACGGGTTTAAATTGAAATGCCCGACCATCAAAAGGCAGTTGTGGTTGCATTGAATCAGCTCTTCTGTTTCACCAGCGACTAACGACTCTATTCACTGCCTAGTGAATATCCTGGGGATATTGAATACCCAGACCCGCTATTTGGTGTCAGGGTGCTCTGTCCCATTCGTCCGCTCTCTACTTTTCATCCGTCCGACCGAAACACTTATAATAGTCTTGTGTTAATTTTGTGGTTCTTGCACCTGCTTTGTACATTCATGCTTAATAAATATTGTTTAGGTTTATTGTGACTTTTATTTGCACCGCAGACCTTTCTCTTTCAGCCGTCGACCCCTGGAGTCACCGGGTCTTCATCGTAGCTGCCCGGTGAGCCCTCGCCCGACCGCCTCAAGGGCGAGATGGGGGAATAAACCCTCTCAACAAATCTGGCGCCTGAGCACCGAGCACCGACCGACCGAAAAGCGTCATAACTACAAATAGTTGTTTTATTGTAACATGACGTATTCTGTTCTAAACGTAAGCTTTAATATGCTAATATTACTGCAGAGGGACAATCAGATAGTGCACTTGTCGCAACGAACCTTTTCGGTTCCTCTAACAAGTAAACTTACAGTAAGTTGACGGTTATGTAACTACTAAAGAACATAAGAAAGTTTAGTTACAGCAGTTACTACATAGTTACCTGGCCCAAAAATGCCTTAAAAATAGTCAAAGAGAGGTAATAGAACGGTATGAATGTAAAATTATAGTTAACAAACAGTAACATTGCTGTAAAAAGTAATAAACTTTTGCTGTCTGGGATACATTAGATGAATGCAGAAAAGGGTAAAAAAGGGCGTCCAGGACAACTAAAAAACAAATTGAAATAATAACAAAATTCTTCAATGAAAATAAAATAATTCTTGAAACTCCAACCTCGGATGTGATATCATTAGCAGCGCAAAAAAAAACTGTGGTGTTTACTAGCAACGAAACTAAATGACAGTGGTCTAGGACCTCAAAAAACCGCTCAGCAATGGAAAAACGTAAGTTAAATAATTTTGTATTTTAAAAATGATTACTATTTTGCATAGGTTGTCTCCGAGTTAAAAACAAATGTTAAGAAAAAAGCACGCTGTATTGCAGTTCTTAGAAAAAAAAACAGGTGGAGGTGGAGATGTAAAAGACCTCAGTGAAACAGAAGAAACAATATATAGTGCCATTAACGCAATAAAGTGTTGAAGGTGCAGCAGAAATACCGGAAGTCGATATTGGGCAGTTAGAAGAAAAACAAAGAAATACGGATTAGGTAAGTGACAAACGCATAATAATGAGTGGAAATAAGAAAGATATATTTGCTTTCAAATGGAATTTTCATTTGAAGAGTGTAATGATGATATTTCCAACTACAATTCACCACAGGACAGTCCGGAGAAATCATTATTCTTCACTGAAATTTCTCAACCATCCGCATCATTCACCCGTGCAAGTTCTGCAATTAAAAGTAGACAGCGAATTGCTAACAAAAAGAACCCATGGAGAGAAATGGTTGATAAGCAATGTTCGGTGCTAGAAAATACGAATAATCCATAGATAAATTAAGCAATTCTTTCTTACAACTTGCTGATGCTATAAAGTTATTAAGCAGTAAATTTTTACAATATCATTTTAATTTCTAATTGTTGAACAAATCATTAATAAAATTATTTCTTCTTCTTTGTCCTTCATTCAACCAATTGTTGTCGGCATTTGGAGAAAAATCTTGAACACCATCATCATCATCATTTTCGTTTTCATCATTCTCAGGAGGTTCATCATGAAAATGAATTGTCATATTATGCAATATGACAGAAGCATAAATTATCCTGGCCGCTTTGACGCTGATAATGAAGAACGCGATGTTTTAAAATGCAGCGAAATCTACTTTTTGAAGCACCGTTCAAGCGTTCAATGCAGTTCCTTGCTCTGGCATGTCTTGCATTTTACTTTGGCGCAGGAATACCTTCTTCAGCCCCCCCAACTGGAGTAAGTAGCTACGATTGTAAGGGATATCCTGACTCTCCTACAATTTAAAAATATCTATTATGTTCACAAGGGATAAATAAGTTTTCTTTTCACCAATTAAATGAGTGTGTTCGTCACCATTAACAAAGTTGTTTTTAAGGAATATTTTTATATTAAATGTTGCCCAAATGACGGAATCATGGGTTGAACCAGGAAATCGGATATGGATGTGTTGTGGTTTTTTACTTCAAATCACCTGTCTAATAAGCCCTTGGAGTTGTGACCACACCTTTTGAATCACCCTATATATACCAGATAGACGATGCCACAGAAAAATATACTATTCGTATAAGTTTTTCTCATGAAGATAAATTGGCTTTTCAAAGTGAGGAGGGAGCAAGTGTTTTGTCTGAAGTAGACGATTAATCACTCAACAGAAACTACTTTCAAAGTCAATTACTTTAATAAGAATACATTACTTCTTTACAACATGTGTCAAACTTGACAAGACAAAATTGTTTTTTACACACACTTTGATAAGTGGTAATTCACATCATTCCCCCAACTTATTTTAACCCAAAAAACAAAATTTATTAGGTATATTTTAAAGGTCTTTTTCTCACCCGAGTTGACCGTCTTAAAGGCTCTTGGGTTGGTTCCGAGTTCGTCAGGGGTAAGGGAGGTGGTTGAACATCCGACGTAGTAGTTTTCATATCACACTGAGGTGGTGGTTCACTCTGAACATCTGAAGTTGTTTTATCTTCAGGTTAAACTACTGAACCTTAAAAACTTGGAGGATTAATATTAACAGCAGGGTTTGAATTAGTACCCATTTGTGGTAACTCAGAAGTCGATCTTGTAAATTCATTAACTTTGACTAAACAGATTGAGAGACTCTTAATCTTAGTTACCATACCTGGAAACTATTTCACTTCCTCCCCTCTTACATTTCGCACCCAAACCTTTTCGCCTTTTTCATAGCTTTTGATACGAATGAGAGCTGGTGTTGTAGCTGCTCTTTTCTTTTCAACATGTTCAGCCAAATTTGGTTGTAGAATACTCAATCGTGTTCTGGGTCTAAGTCCCAGAAACATTTCAGCTGGAATTCTTCCTGTAACTGTATGAGGAATGTTTCTATACACCATCAAATAATTATCTATAACGTGTTGCAGGTTTTGAAACGAAGACGGCTGATCCTGTAGAGATCTCCTGATAGCAGCTTTTATATTTTGTACAGCCCGTTCTGCTGCCTTATTGCTGTTAGCGTGATACGGAGGTGTTAGAATGTGCTTAATGGCATTTTTTTCAAAAAAACTTTCTATTAGTTGTCTGCAGAATTGTGGGCCATTGTTGGATACGACCTCCTCCATCAGGCCGTAAGCTGCAACTAACGATCTTACTTTAGTTATGATATCCGGGCTAGTTACTGTTCCCATAGCTATTGCCTCAATCCATCTTGAATACGCATCAATTAAAATAAATATGTTTGCTGCCGTACCTTTGTAATGGATTTGGACGAGGTCCATGTGGACTCGTTGCCATCTGCGATGAGTAAGAGGCCAACAGACTGGAGTACTTTTACCACTGTTTGATTGGCTTTGACACGAAGAACATTGCTTAACTTGGTCTTCTATTTGATTATCCAATGTAGGCCACCAAACAAAGGAGCGAGCCAGCGCCTTCCTTCGTAATATACCCTGATGTACTTGGTGAAGTAAATCTAAAACATGTTTCTGTAAAGAAAAGGGAATTACAACTCTTTGTCCCCAAATAACACATTTTCCTTCACAGGTAAGTTTATTTTTTCGTATATAATATTTCTTTAAATTTTCATCAGATATTACCGAGGACCAACCATCCCGAACATAAGCAAAAACTTGTTTTAGAACCACATCTTTTTCTGTTTCTTGTTCTACATCTTCTATAGTAATCGATTTTTCAATCTCCTCAGAATTTTGTAAGAAAGCCGTAATTGGTGCCTTTATCGAAAACCAGTTACTTGCCAATTCAAGTTCAGTGTCATCTGGGAGTGGTAGACGAGATAATGCGTCTGCGTTTGAGATGTCTGCACTTTTCTTATACACCATCTGGTAGTCATACGCTGAAAGAAAAATCGCTCATCTTTTCAATTGCACTGCTGCCGTGACGGATACGTTTTTCTTTTCTGTGACCAGTTCGAACCTTCGCTCAAACAGGTAATTATGGTACTTTTTCAATCCAAACACAATAGCAAGAGCTTCTCTCTCTTTTTGGGCATAATTCTTCTCAATTCTTCTCTGCCGAAGACAGAGTTTTACTAGCAAAACTAATGGGCTTTTCTTCCCCATTAATCACATGAGAGAGTACAGCCCCTACTCCGTAACAACTTGAGTCATATGTCAGCTTCAGCTTCTTGGTTGGATCATATAGAGATAGAACGTCCTGGAGAGCAAATCCATGTTTACTGCCCTTAAAGATGCTTTCACATTCTTTTGACCATTCCCATTGTTTACCTTTCTCTGTTAATTCATAGAGAGGAACTATATTTCCTGATAAATTTTTCACAAAATGACAATTAAAATTTATTAACCCCAAGTACGATTTTAATTCTGTTTTATTGGTGGGTCGCGGTGCAAATTTTATTGCTTTTAGCAGTTCTTCATCTGAACGAATTCCATTTTTATCTATGATGTGACCCAAATATTTTAATCTAGAAACAAAGAAGTCACATTTATCAACACGAACTCTTATGTTGTGGTTTTGCAACCTTTCCAGGACTAACAAGGTTTTCTTGAGGCAATCTTCCCTCGATTTGCCTGCTATCAGAATATTATCTAGATAACATGAAGTACCGTTCGGGCCTATTAAAATTCTATCCATTATTTTCTGAAATTTTGATGGTCCTGGAGCTATTCCAAACGCTAAACGTTGATATTGAAGTAATTCTACATGGGTGTTAATCGTTAACAGAGGTTGGGACTCTTTATGGACAGGCAGCTGAAGATACGCCTCAGAAAGATCAAGGGAGGTAAACACCACTCCCCCTGCAAGAGAAGCGTATATATCCTTTGGACTAGGAAGTGGGTAGTGCTCCTTGCTTAAGAACCTGTTTATGGTTATTTTAAAATCCGCACAGATGCGGATGGAGCCATCAGGCTTTGATACCACAACTACAGGCGAAGCCCATTCACTATTGGTTACTGGTTTGAGCACCCCACTATTCACGAGTCTTTTCAGTTCCTTCTCTACTGCATCCTTAATAGCATAGGCTACTGGACGTGCTTTACAAAAAATTGGGCCCACGTTCTCATCTCTGAAAACTAATTTGGCTTCATGACCTAATATTTTTCTCCTATGTAGGTCAAACACAGATTTAAATTTCTTTTTAAGATTGATCACGTCCTGATCTACAGTCCCAGCAGATACTATATTGGAAATAGTAATGGTACCAGCACTATTATAATTCAATAATTCTATAGATTTTATCCAATCTCTACCTAAAAGAGACGGTAATTTCCTTCCCCCACTTTTTATTACAAGGTAAACTGAAATTCTTGCCTTTGTAGCCCACATTTACTATAGCCTTGCCCATAATCGGCAATGGTTTCTTGAACCAATAAGCCTTAAGTTTAATATTACATTCCTGGAGAGAGGTTTTTATCCAGGGGGACGTTTTTACACAAGCCTCATACACCTCTTCCGACAACAAAGTGAATGCACATCCTGTATCCAGGTCAAACAATACTTTTTTCCTACTAACACTAACTGTAAGCTGGATAGGTGGATTTACTTGGTTTAATGAGACCTGGTGCACATTATAAAGTGATAACTCTTTCACCTCCTCCGTAACCATATGAATATCACTTTTATTATGGTTTTTTAGGGTTTTTCGGGCACATAGACCTTAAATGTCCCTTTTGTGAGCACAAATTGCACTTATATGTTTTATAACGGCATACCGACTGGCTATGTCCCATTTTAGAACACACTGTACATTGAACGGTTTTATACTTATTCTTATTATAATTGTTAAATTTAGATGCATTTTTGCTTGCTTGAATTTTATTCACGAGTGTGGATTGACTAACAGAGAATAAATTAGCATTTTTAGAAGCCTCCTCTAACAGTAAAGCCTTTTTCAAAGTCTCATCAAAGTCGGATTCCACAGTACGTAACCTATGCTGAATGTGAGAATCTTTTATCCCACATAGTAATCTATCCCGCAACGCATCTTTCAAAAATGTGCCGAAGTTGCATATTTTTGCTAAATGATTTAATGCAACCACAAATTCAGATATTGATTCATCTTGTTGTTGAACTCTGGTATTAAATTTAAACCGTTCATCAATTATTAATCTAGTAGGTTTAAAATGATTTACCAGAATGTCAGTTAATTCCTGGTAGGTTTTCTCATCTACCTCTACTGGCGAACAAAGATCCTGCAAGAATGATAACTACCCGGACCAACAGTTGCTGGCAATACAGAAACCCGCTAAGTAGATTCCACATCATTTACTTTTAAGTAATGTTTGAGTCGCAACAGATATCTATTTATATCTTCTTTGGTCTCATCAAACGGCTCCAAACTGCCAATCATAAAAGTAGTCATAATGTAAAAAACAAGAAACCATTTAAATCTTCGTCGCCAATTGTTTTGTCTGAAGTAGACAATTAATTCACTCAACAGAAACTACTTTTAAAGTCAATTACTTTAATAAAAATACATTAATTCTTCACATTACAACATGTGTCATACTTGACAAGACAAAATTGTTTTTTACACACACTTTGATAAGTGGTAATACACATCAGCAAGCAGAAGAAGCAGGGGGTGGGAAAACTTACGAACTTTTTAGGAAATATTTCTTCTAATGTGATTTAAACCTATGCCAAAACTCAGCTTTTCTCTAATTGGTTGAGAGTCAAAGCTGCTACGCTGGTTCAAAAATATGTTTTTTGGATTTTCACCCAAATTTCAGAGCTAGTAGACTTTGACCTAAAACTCTGATTGCACCAATAGCTCTTCTTGGTGGCTACATTTTTTATTGTACCCATCTTTTCATGCTTACTTAATCACTTATGATTTTGTGTTGCTTTTAGATTTATGTTCCAAAGATAATATTTCTATTAAGAACAAAAAAACTTCAAAGCTTGGAAATAAATTTGATATCTATTTATTTTGTTTCCGTAGGTGCAGTTTGACTAATTAATGCATGATCTCTGACCAACTAGGTTACTAGTTTTGTATTAATACTAATTATTGGTTTTTGTTTTCTTTTTTCATTTGGTCGTACCCTACCATTTCCTGCTTGTTGTGGCAGTCAAACTCATACCTCTCTAGGTTACACTTTTGATTAGGTTATTTATAGTTAAGAATAACGCCTTTCGATACTTTTCCTGACTGTAATCTTGTTTCAGGTTTTCTAGTCATAATCTTACAATGTGAAGAAATCTTAAAACTTTATTTCTCAGATAATTCAATAGAATTTAATTCGTTGTATTAGCGTTCTTATTTTCCTCTCGGTACGACGACAACATGAAATAAAGTGGATGCTTATTGCTTACTTATTTAGTTTCCATATAAACATAGATATTTAAAGGATAAATGTTAAAATATTTTACATATCGTAGGATTGAAGTTAAATCAAAATTATCTTTCTGTATTTAAATCTGTCTGTTAAGAGGATAAACGCAAAACTCACCACAACTGAGACAGTTTAGTCTACTAGATACGGAATAAGGAACAGGTTATTAAACGAACGAGCGAGCTGTTTGCTGTTTGCGACGCGACGTCAAGCTTCAGCAGTGACTTTAGTAATGGTAATTAAACCTTGCGAGAGCTTAATTAATTCGGATGATCTTGTCATGTAAAACTTCTAGGAGCGATAATACGTAATTGTCGAGTGCTTAATTATTAATACTTTTTTAAATACCATTTGACATTTAATCTCGTGGGTACTGCTGTGAATCCTAATGTGAGATATTTTAAACCTAGGGAATATTATTTTATTTAAATATTTAGCAAATGAGTTTTGTTTCTAGATGTTTTTATACAGGGTGTTTGGTTCGCCGCCGTATATCCGAAAGGGGCTCGTAGAAGTCATGATTTGGAACTTATTTAACCTAAATATACTATTATACAAAATGTCACGATTTTTGAGATATTACCATTTTTCATAATTTCACTTAATTGGACGTATTTCCCCATTTAAAAGTGAACACCACACTATTGGAAACTTTTAATTTGAAGGTAATGATAATTTTATAATTTTTCATAGCTACTCTATCAATTTTAGTCATTTCCACCCACTCCTACAAGTGATTAAACAAATTAGACCCGGAAAAAGTTAAAGAAAAAATGACTCTAAAATTTAACTTTTTTTTCATAAGATTGTAAAAAAGAAAAATTCAATGTATAATTATGTTCAAACATTTTTAAAAACATCCTTGTTCTTTGCTCTTTAAAATGACATATTACAATTTTACCACCTCCAGATTCTTAGGACTAACATGCGACTTGAATACAAAGGAACCGTTTGGTCGCACAAAAGCAAACACTTGGTAAGGCGTTATTAGTTATAGCTTTAGCTTCATAACCATTAGTGGTGTTGAGTTTTGCATTTTAAATTGTTAATTTTGTGTTTTTGAGTGTTGCAGGTCCGTATCAGTTTGTGTTGAACTCCACGTATTATTACAATAGTTTAATTGGACTATTAAAGTGCATAGAATCTACATTGAATTACACTTGTTTGACTGGACTATTAAATAGTGATGGCCCCAGACATAATAATCCAGGGTCGTTAAATCTGGTAATTGAGTAGGCCGTATTATCGTTTCGCCCTATCGTTTAGTGTACGCAACACCTGTAAATAATCTTGCCGAGTTGCAACAACGAATTGTCAAACAATTCGAGCACAACCGGGGTTTTTAGAAAGGGTGCGAAGTTTCCTCTTGAGAAAATGCAGATCCTATATCGAAATGGAAGGAGGACACATTTTCTGTGATAATCGTGTTCTTTAGCGCTAAACGCTAAAAACTACATACGAGGGTGGTCTGAAAAGTTTCCGACCTAACAAAGATACAAGACATTTTTTCTGAAATTTTTTTTTATTTTTCAACATAGTCTCCTTGTAACTCTACACACTTCTCCCAGCGATGCTCCCATCTCTGTAACCCGTCCAAATAGTACTCGGCATTTTTCTCTGCAAAATAATTGTTCACGAAGGTGATTGCCTCTTCATTTGACAAAAATCTTTGTCCTCCGAGCGCAATTTTTAGATGAGGGAACAAAAAGAAGTCGCTTGGGGCTAGATCTGGTGAGTAAGGCGGATGGTCAAACAGTTCAAACCGTAATTCGTGGATTTTCGCCATGGCAACCGCTGAGGTGTAAGACGGTGCGTTGTCTTGGTAAAACAGGATTTTCTTTTTCTGCAAATGTGGCCGTTTTTTCGCAAGGTCTGCCTTCAGCTTGTCAAGTAATGATGCATAGTATGCTCCTGTAATGGTTTTTCCTTTTTGAAGATAATCGATTAAAATAACTCCATGACTATCCCAAAAAAAACAGTCGCCATCACTTTCCCAGCCGAAAAAACAGTTTTTGCTTTTTTTTGGAGCCGGTTCCCCCTTTGCAGTCCACTGTTTGGACTGTATTTTTGTTTCGGGCGTATAATGGTGTATCCAAGTTTCATCTACAGTAATTAATCGGCGCCAAAACTCGGATTTATTTCGCCTAAACTGCGCCAAAAGAGCGTTGGAAATATTCATTCGAATACGTTTTTGGTCTAACGCGAGCAAACACGACACCCAACGCGCGGACAGCTTTCTCATGCCTAAATGTTGATTTAATATGTGACAAACACGTTCTTTTGACATGTTCATAACCTCTGCTATCTTTCTCACTTTAATTCGGCGGTCGTCTAGCACCATTTGGTGAACTTTGGCGATGTTTTCGTCGGTAGTTGCAGTTTTTTTGGACGTCCCGAACGTTCATCGTCTCCCAAGCTCTTACGGCCACGTTTAAATTCAGCAGCCCAAAATTTCACTGTGGTAAATGATGGTGCAGAGTCCCCATACACAGAATCCAACTCATCTTTTATTTGCGAAGGCGTATTGCCTTTCAAAAACAAATATTTAATGACAGCTCGATACTCGATTTTGTCCATTTTCACAAAAAAACTCACATCAACTCACTCAAACGACTGTTACATAAAAACTGCGCGTCCAAAACGGCTGAGACTTTGGTGAGTAACTGTCAACAGATGAACAACGAAATTCAATAGCTTTTATTTACGAGTGCTGCCATCTTCACGTTGAGGTCGGAAACTTTTCAGACCACCCTCGTACATCTACAGGAACATTGTTCTTATCTCAATAATGGTTGTTTTGAGGACCGATGTTTATTAAGACTTTTTTACTTGCTTTTGGTCGTACTGTATGCCTCTTAAAATTTAAACGTTTTTCTAACACTATATGCAAGAAAGAAATACATTACATGTCATGTAAGTCATTATTATTCATCAGTGATAGTGTCTACATTTTTACTGATGGTACATTTTAAATATGGATATATGACAGAGAATGGAACACGGACCAGTTTCAGATAGAGTAACAAAATTCCGTCTACTGTTTCGGAAAACCAGCCAGCTAGTTCTCCAGATCCTAGTCTACAAAACTAATTACATATAGCATCAGTTTTGCAAGCGTGAAGATACTACTAGTGCTCAGTAAGCAGTTGCTTTGATTTCAGATCTCTCAGGTCTAATAAAATGTTTTCAGTTAAACAGATGTTGCATAAGCAAATGATATGAATGGTTTTTCTTTAATTATGTTGTTTAATTAGTAAAAAAATATATTGAAATCTATAACTGCTTTCTTATTTCCGGACTGTTGTTGTTGTAAATTACTTTTTATGTAGTAACAGTTATTTCAAACTGTCATATTTCTTAAGCACCAACCTTCATTCTTTGATCCCATAATAAAACTAACAATGTAAATTAAATAATCACAAGCAAATCACCCTTCTAAAAACGATGTTTATTCACAACAGAATAAGTTCAAAATTCAACTACTATCTGTTAAAACCAATACTTTTAAGAGTCAGAGTTCTGATATAACTTGTTTCCGGTCGATTTGTTATCTAACAGATGTAAAATTAACATCGGTCTTAATAAAGTAAAAAATAAGGAAGTTTATTTTTTACTGAGTCTAGCTGACATTTTTCGATTACACTACGTTAAGAAATAATGTCTCGTTACAAAAAATTTATATTACAAGATTGGTGTTGTTCTGAAACCTGCCGCATTATCAAAATCTCTAATGACAGGGTTCAATAAATGAAGTTGGCTTGAACTTACAAGCTTGAGGAGATTAGGGATTAGTTTAAGAGCCTCCAAGGGATCGATTACAAACTAAAATAGTTCACACTAATCAATCCACAAGGCAGCAAGTCGGACAATCACCTACGGAATATCCTAAGAGTAGAATCGAGGTAAACCAAAAGCAGGTACAGTAATTCAAAAGATAAAAGAAAGGCAACTTTTGTAGAAAATTCTGAACGTTTGTTTAATTACTTGCAATGTAGTAATATAATAAAGCGAGCAAAATATAAATCCGTGTCATTCAGAAAGGAAAAAACTTTATGTACGAGTAGCAGCTCCAAATAAGTAGCTACAAAATAAACGAGCTGCTGGATTTTAATGTTGCGTTTAATAACATAATTAAAACACATAAATTCCACCGAACTGTTTAGTTAACGTCTACGAAAGTATGAGGAAGAGGGTAGGGATGAGTTCGGAAAATAAGGGTAAACAATTTCAACAATTTTAATACATATCATTTAAATATGACACTGAAACCAATTTTAGCAACTTTTATATCTAGCTAGTTTCAAACCAGCCACACTTTTTTATTCATCGGTGGTACAGATTGGATTACTTTTGCCCGTTCTGTAGTAAATTTGTCAAACGAAATTACAACCAAATTAGGAATTCGCCAGAACGTAATTAAATTATTACCTCCACATTTTCATTTTAACAATTTCCCTGCAAACATACACTAATTAATTTAACATAACAAAACATAGGTACATAAAATACCTAACTAATTTTATGTTGCAGTGGTAGTTTAAAATATTATTTTAAAGAGATAAGTACATTAAAATAACAGATTATTTATTGATTGAATGCAATATGTTGAACGATCAAATATCAATAGATAGCTAAATCTTAGTCAACACATTAGCTGATGAAAGCCGTGTGTTAAAATTAGGTGTTATCAATCTATGCAGTCCTATAGCTAAGCTTTTCAATCAATCTGCTAGAAATATGCAAATAAACTTTGAACGTACTAATACCCTTCACGACATTTTGATTGATGTGAGACCATGCGTTTAAGACCTTCATCGGAATTACTTACTTAGGACGTAGATAAAAGCGGTGCTACCGATGCCGGAATGAAAATTCAAATACGCTTATTAAGTAGGGTAAAAAACGCCAATTTAAAATAATTTTATAAAAACGAAGAACACACACAAAAAAAAATTATAAGACAGAAAACACTAATAGATGCAAGCAACTGTTTCATTTAAGAAATATTTAATAATACAGCAGACACAGTTCGAAGATAAATAAGGGAAAGCTTATTAAAAACTTAATTACTGAATGTTAATCTTTTAACTGTCGTAAATCTGCTATAACGATTAGCAAAGATACTGACTGCGTACAAAACAGCCTTTCTTAACCGAACAATGTAGATAAAAGTAGCTTTTAAAACCTTGAGAGTTGAAACAAAATTCCATTCTATTCTTTCTTCGACTTGTCTTGATGCCCTGTGGAAGTTTCCACTTATTTATTAGCTGTTGTATTATTTTATTTCCACCCTTCTATAGACGCTTCAACCATTCAATATCTATACAATCGGCGCGTTTATATGATTTATACATTGCTCCAGGGACACAATTTGTATTGTTTATTCGTTTACAAAGCCATTTTTGACTTTATATGTCTGCTGCCGCTCTCCAATAGATTGTTTCTAATGTTTCCAATTCAGTTGCTACGTTTTTTTAGTCCCATAAGATTTGATTTGATGAGCTGAATAAAATTAAAAAAACAAATAAAGAAATTAACATTTGATAAGTAGTTAGTCCGGTGATATTAGGATTTTATCTGGAAATAATTACGCTGAAACACTGCTTATGCACTGTTTCACACCCGACGAAAGACGAATGGTGATAAAACTTTTGTATACAGTGCGCGAGCAAATTCTGGAATAAATTCATTATTTGCGAAAGCGTGCATTATCAAGCAATATCCTCAGACATGTCGATTTTCTTTTTTTCGCGCACATCTTCATATACAAATTGTATAGATGGCGTTGCTCAAGTTTCGGATATGACGTCATAGATGATTTTTTTTAAATAGCAACAGTATGTTTTTTTGGTGGAATCTTGTAGATCAGCTCTTCCTGATTACGGCAATATAAATACTTATACATTTATGTTACAAATAAAGACTAGAAAAATTAATAAAGTATTTATTATAATGGAAATTCTAGGTTACATAAAAAATGCTACTGCACTCAAAATAATATTTGTAGACGTAGGCTATGTCTTAGAAACAAAAAAAGAAACAAAAAAATCCAAGAAAACTAAAATTTTGTTTTTTTTTGAAATGATCTTTTACACTATAAATATCACGATATAATTAATTAAAAAAAAACTTTGTGTTTTGGAGAATTGTTTTCTTGAATTGCAAATTAGGCCTTTAAGCCGATTGTCTAGAAATCTGAAAAAATTCCATTATATGGGGCATTCCACAAAAATCAGTAAAAAACTACAAATAAGTTAATTATCTTTCACAAATTTTTAAATAAACTGAAGAAAAACTTCTGTATGTTATCTTTATTATTGAGTATTGTTTTTGCTAATATGTCATCGGTTAGTCCCGTTATTGATAAATGTTTTTGTTTACTATCAAACGTTGTAGAAATCTTAGAAGAGGGTAAATGTTAAATTGGCCAGTTTTCTTTCTCTGTCCTAAAATTTGGCTCTATTTATATAAATAAAGATCAAAGACACTTTAAATTTGTATTTCTATGAATTTCTATTTCGATTGTTGAAGTTAGCACCATATTTTTGATAAGTAAAAATGTGTAAGTTGTGTCGGGAACGTGACGATAACTACACACTTCTTCATATGGTCATCGTCGGAGATTAGCTAGAATAGTGTCTTTTCTCTAAATACAATTAATCATCAGTATTTGTAACATAGTAGGTACATTTAATTTATGCGCTTGTTTTTAGACTACTTATTTTGTGTTTGTTATTTTGTCGGACACGTGACATATTTGTGATAGCTCATGTAGCTCATTTATATTTCAAGTTATTTTCAAGTTATTCTCAAGTAATTTATCAGTTTATATAAGTGTTTGTATTTAATTTAATTGTGTGTTGTGATGGAAACAAAAAGCGGGAGTACAAGTGCAAATAGAATGAAAAGATATCGCGAAAAACGAAAACGGGAAGATTTAAACAAGACAGCCCGAATATAAAATTGGAATTTTCAAAATTTTGTAGTCTTCGACCAGACAATGTTTTACTATTAAAAGATACGCCGTCAGAGCAATGTAAATGTAAAATTCATGAAAACTTTGCAATAAAACTCAAAGGACTTAAAATAACTTATTCACAAAAGTTTTGGGACGATATATTGTGTAATGTATCGTTGAATTCATGTTGTTGGAAAAACATTTGTGGTGTGTGCTGTAATTTAAAGAACATGAATGAACCAAACGTTATGTCGCAAGTTGCTATTTGGAAAGAATGGGTTAAAGCCGATTATAATTATACATGAAACAAGCACAGGAGAGTTGTTTGAGAAGATCAAAGAAGATTTCATCGAATTTCTTCATCATGTTTCTATTAAGAGGATTCAAAGTGATGCATTCTTAAATGACAAAAACAACCCATCCGTTAGAATCTTACAAATAGATTTTGCAATGTTGCATTCCTGCGAATACCAGAACGAAGTCCAGAGTGCGTTATGGGCAAGATGAAGTGTAACTTTATTTACCGCTGCAAGTTTTTTTAACAATGAATGTAAGTCATATGTAATTTGTTCTGATTGTCACCACAAAGATAAAGACACAGTTTTTGTGTTTGTAAACCATATTTATGACTTAATCATGGTCAACTGTAGTGATTCTCATATAAATGGTGTCATATGGAGCGATGAACCATCTTCAGAATTTAAAAACAAATTTATGGTAAGACCTTTTCAGTATCTATCCAAGAAACACAATAAATCATTTTGGTGGAAATACTTTGCTACCTCACATGGCAAAGGAGTCGTTGATGGAATTGGCTGCAATTTGAAACGATTTGTCAAACAAAAGACGATGTCTTAAGGTGGAGGTGTGATTGTCCAATCTGCACAAGATTTTGCAAATTTGGCTGCCACTTTGGTTCCTAGTGCAAAAGTCATTTACATCTCAGAAGCTAAAATAATTTCAGAAATCGCAGCTAAAAAACCATGAACAGACACTGAAACGATAAGCAACATACCATGTTTTCATCTTTTGAAATGTAATTCGAATGAAATACGAGAAAAAAGATATTCTATGGAGACTGAAGAAACAGTTTTTCATCTAAAACGTAGTTCCTGTAGCTTTTGATTTTGTATTAGTCGAGCACGTGACATGCTTGTCGGATACGTGACGCGTCGTCATTTCTTTATTTTTCTAATTAATTGTATATGTAGCAGATTTCTGTTTTCTTTGGGTAATACTAAAAGATTTGCTTTCTTATAATAAAATTACTATTACTTCTTAAATGTAGTAGTTTTGCTAAAAATTTAGAACTAAGGTTATTACTCAGAAACATGGTAGTTTTTCTGTCGGACATGTAACGCAGTAATGAAATCCTTATAATTTTTGAACATTTGATATATATATATAATATTTACTTTATGAGGATATGTGCCATCTATCCTTTTACTTAGAGATATATTTTTAAGTGATTCAAAATAAGCAATACCTGACTGTAGCGCTTTAAATGTAAAAAAATGACTTCAATGGAATGCCCCATATTCTCAAATGCATCTTCTATGTGCTACCCAAATTTTAGAATGGAATTCCGATTAGAACTGTATGTTAATAGTTATTTATTTATATAACAAAAATGTTAAGTGAAGCTGCCGCTTGTATCATAAACCCTACGCGTTCAAAAGACACTTTACACTCTAGTTATATACGATATTTTTTTGCAAGACCGTATTTTAAAGAAAATAATAAAGAAAAACCATTGACGGTAGATTTAAAAATAAAGTTGGCCAAGATCATGCGCACCGTATCATGAATTCATTATAACATCGATACGTCAAATTTATTGCAACTGTTTATATTTGTCAATTTTTGACATTGACAACGAGTTGTAAAGTGCCAACTTTACAAGCGGCCGTGCAAAAAAAAATACTTAACAACTGCCTTATCAGTGTGAGCAGAGGTATTACCTGGTAGAGTCCTGTACGGGCAGAAATTTCCAGGCCCAGCCCGGCCCGACCAGGGATAAACTTGGCGCGATCCGAAAAAAACTCGGTAACGTCTTGATCGGCCCGATAAGCCCAAGACGACCGACAAGCCTTAGCGGTCCGACAAAGAGACCGAAGGGCTGAGAAGTGCAATATGCCCGATAGCCCAAACCGTTCAAAAGGACAGACACGTCATTTTAAAATTTTACAGTATTCCAATAAGATTGCGAATATATTTAGTCTTGTTTATCAAACTTTTTGGTCGAAAATATTTTTTAATCTAGTTTGCACAATGTTTGTTTTAATACACGTGTGATTCTTTAAAACTAATTGTTGTTGCATTTTAGTTTAGTCTAAATTTCTTAGAATCATGTCGACTAGGAACATTGTACCAGGTCAAGCTCGCTTTAACATGGGCTAATTTACATTTAAATCTCGGTGTAGTATTGGCTTTTTATTTTGATATTTTTTGGCTTGTTGCGAGTTCCAACACGAATGGAACTTCTCATCGTGTTTGTTGCTGCGACAAGTTCAGTTATTTGAGCGCGAAAAAAGTGGCGCGTAGTTGGTTACCAGACAGTCAGCAAAAAGAGCGTGTCAAATCTCGTCTTTAAGGATCTTTTCTTTTGGGGTCGTCGATAATATGATTTTATAGCAAGTTCTTTTCGTATGCGAAGTTATTGGGGCTTTTTGCAAAACAGGTTTCTTTGAGCTATTTTGTTACAGCTATCTAGTCGGATGTGTTTCCTGAACTTTGCGAATAATTAGAGAATAAAAAAAATCTCTGAGTGTGTGGTTCGTAGGCTAGCGTTATTTTAGTCAGAACACCGTCCAACTCAAGACCGCATACCGGAGTGACCAGTGACCAGTGGATCATTTTGTGTAAGTTTATAGTATTTTCCGGTTTAACGAATCGCAGCAAGCTGTTTAATGCAAACCTAATAAGATCTTAAGATATTTTAAGCTTTTATGGTAAGTTAGAAAGTGTTCATTGCTAGCAGGGCATTTTACTAATACATATATACAGAGTGTTCTCTAGTGCGAAGCTACACCAGCAAATGCAATGACCTTGACTTGGCTTCTGGGATCCATATCGATTAAGATAATTTAAGTATTAAGTGAAATTCTTTTTATTGAGTTTCTAATACAATTTAAGGTAATTATCCGTGAACCCCCCCATCTTCGAGCTGCTGCGAGCAACCCCGTTTTAGTCTGCACGGATATAAGGCCA
>VTPC01090936.1:0-10755 GCA_011009095.1 Ignelater luminosus
CCTGTATTTAACCAGTCTCAAAATATTATTATCAAAATGAACTAAAAATATTATTATTTTTATTTATAGAACGTATTTTCTTTACAACTACTAACCTTTCAATTTCGTAATGTTCCACATGCTTAAATATAAGCCAGACGAGACGATAGAATAAAAGTGAAACGACAACAATAAAAGATGCAATAAAAATGAAAGTAACAATAAAAGAATAATGCGTTCGATAAACAAAAGCTATTAGAGAAAATAGAAAACAGGCAGTAAAAATAACCTTTTAAGAAATTTGGTATTATTATTTATATCTTTGCAATTATGAAAATTCCTAATTTGACACGTATGAGTAATTTCTTAATTAGAAAACAGAAGAGAAAACGAAACACCAATACCTTAAAACAGATTGAATCAACTATCAATTTTTAAAGGTTTTTATACAGTGTGTCCAAAATTTTATTCTCACTAGTAAATCCCAGAAACGGCAAAAAGATATAAAGTCGGTTAGATTAACAAAAACTCTGTTTTGAAGAGCAACTTGTTGCTATTTTTGTACAGGGTTTGAAACTTGAAAACTTTCAATGAGCTGTATTTTTTTAAAAGTATCGTAAAATGTTCAAAACCTTATTATTGAATCAGTTAACAATTACATACCCAAAATTACCTTTGTATGGCATCCATAAAAAGCATTTTTCAAGAGCTTTCCAACAATGTGTCACATGCAGGGGGTTGTTATTTAAGATTTTGAAGTTGGGATGGCTGGGAAGGGCAGGGGTTGAGGGTGGTGCCATATTTTTAAGGTCATTTTGGTTCTCTCTTCATACTACCGAAACGGTTTTGAGTATTTTACAATACCTTTTTTTTTAAAAAAAATACAGCCCACTGAGTTTTCAAATAGACACACTGTATATTTTTTTACCTCCACCAAGATGTCTCAAAAGAAAGTAAAACAAGTATATAAAAAAAGCAATTTTGATTTATTAAACATAAACAAATACAATATCAAAAAACATTTATAGGCATAGTAACTACCTTCGAGTTCCTGAGCGAGGTTTTCTCACCAAAACAGGTTAAATAACAGCTTACTCTCGCTTAATAAAATAAATGCGCTTTTGTCCATATGACCATTTTCTCAAGATGCAATTGCAGAAGTGAAGTCATATTAGACATACGCCCTATACTATAGTATTTCATGTCAGACACGCGATCTCTCCATGTCTATATTTCTATCGTTCTTAGGAAAATCCGCATTCTAGAGCGCACCCACTCTTAGAAACATTTCAAAAAGATAAAATTCCTTGGTAGACACTATAGCTTCCAAAAAAAATTGTAAAAGCCCTTAAACAAAGTCTTAGATCTAATGATAAACGTGATCGAACTTATGAGTCTCAACGCGCTTATACAAAGCTTCCACAGTCGTGACAGAAAAAAAACACTTGGAAGTACTTTCAGACTGCAAAAATTATCATGGTGCAAGAATCCAAAACAACTGCTTTTAAACACCAAGGACGAGGTACATAATCAGGCAACTAACATAACTTCTATTCTTTGATTCTTTTAGATTATGTTCCCCATTGAAAGATGGTTTCGACATGAAAATCGTTGCTTTAGTCCATTTATTGTTTTTACCATTATGTTTTATGATGCGTGGTGTTTTCACTGTTTCATTCTTAAAGTGAACTAGACTCTTTTCGATATCGCTAGAGATCGTCCTGTTTCCTATTATATAGCTTTTAGAGAAAGAGAGAAGCAGACAGATTTATTAGAGGGCGTTCTATTGGTGCAACATGAGATTGGCCAAGTCACATTCATGTCGAAGAACAGATGTATTATCTTTTTCAATGGAATCTCAATCCAAACTGTCCTTGGGAAGAAGTTTTGAATGCTTTGTAGAAGATCTGCTAGAAGACGATTCTGCTCATTGATACCCAGTGGTTATCTAGAAGGTTCTCTTGAGAACAATCTCGCAGTTGTGGCACCTCTGGGCCAAGCAGAGTCTAAAAAGTTTTTCTTTAGGATATCCAGAAAAGCAACAAAGCTTATGGCCAGCGAAGGCCACAGATCATAAGTCGTCTAAGATTGTTTCTTATACCCAGAAGGAATAGTCTTGAAATCTATATTTTGCTGCTGGAGAAAGGAAAAACATCTTTTGGTTTTTTAACTACATAACTTTACGTATGTGTGGCTAAAAACAATAGTATCGTATCGCATAAAAATTAGCAGATAACTAAACAGCAATACTCAATGTAAGAAACTTAATTAACGGAAGAAGTATAATATCGTATGATAACAAAACAAAAAACAACAGCTGGAAGTTGTTTGCAAACAAAAAATTCTAATAATATATACCTACCTATCGTATAGAACAACAGCACTCGTTTTTACAACAAATGAAAGTAATTAGCCCTAATTAATTTTCATTGTACTAACATATAACACTATAAATCATGAAAACAAATTGCAATTCTGTAATAAAATCCCTAGCAAGAAAATTCCTACATGCTCTAGTGTAAACACAATACTGTAGGTATGTAAAGTAACGAAAAAATGGCGCTTCCGTAAATTGTACATTTTGCCTTTACATACGTAAACAAAGAAAATTTAGGAATCTGTAAATAGACTATTTATATTATGTGCAGCTTTTCAAAAAACTATATATTTATCATTGATTATTAATATGATCATTGATCACACAAAAACAAAAATAATGCAATAAAATCAAAAACAAATCTTTATTTATGTAAACGTATTTACTATCGATCTATATGCAACTTATGTAATAAATATCTAAATTTTAATTTATTTTATTAATTTTTTATTACCAAAACAAATTTATATAATAAAAAACCACGTAAGCCATTACAAACCAAAAAAAAGTTGTAAAACAAAAAACAAACGACAGACTGATAGATGAACGCATTTACAATTCAAGGTGTCAAGGCAATCTTTGCATTGTTTACTTTCTCAACTCTACCAATTTATTTACATTTTAAAAAAGAATTTCGCCTCTTAATTGAAAATTAATTCTACATAATGAAAAATATTTCACACCGAAGACATTCCAATGCAGCTTTCATGAGAAATTCCCAAGATACTATACTGTGTATGAAAATTTAACGTTACATTGCGGTAAGATTCGTCTGAACAAAATACAAATTATTATCTTACGCCCCAGTTGGTAAGAAAAAAAAAACAAAAAGACATAAAATGTTTTATTATTCTCAAAGGGTTGGAATGCAGGTGAGCAATAAAAATAGGGCAATCGAACGAGAGGTAAAGACGATAATATATGTGCATAACCTTTATTAGATTCCTTTTTAATTCCTTTAAATAAAGTGTAGGTTGCCCTTAAGTAAGTCAAACGTTAAACATTTTAAACCAGTAATAATTAAAATGCTTGTATCAAAAACATGAATCACAAATTATGTCAAAAAGGCAAACCCACACTAAAAACATCCGACGTAGTAAGAAAATACGCCCTAGAAACCGGCAAGTTCCAAAGGAGCGAAAGAGATCGACCTACGTTTACGTGCGCTCATGGGATACAAAATCTGAGCAGTAAAACCCACCCATGGTCATTGATCTTTGTTTTTGTTTCTTTTAAGTGAAAGAACCTGGTTTGTCTTAAAGAAAAGTTTTCTATGGAAAACATGAGATACTTACATTCATAGTATATGATCCCGATAATCCGAGTTGTTGCACTTCTGTGTCTTTATTACACGTTCACGTTCACACACCCTACAACACAACCTCCAATTTACTACGTACGTCTTCGACTGGTTGCCGCTCGGTCTAGTTGATCAAGTAATCGGTAGTTTCCGCCAATATCGTACGACCTCCTTTAAAACGGGAATTTACATTTTAGCGGTTGCACAGCCTGAAAACTAGGGGAGAATTCCTTAGGTTGCGCAAACTGTCTACTGATTGGAAGTTAGCAACAGAACAATTTAAACACAACTGCTTTCAACCTCTTCTATTTTAGAAATTAAAAACTGCACTGGTAAAAATTTATTTATTCAGTAAGAATAACTTAATAAACGAAAATTTCTAGAAACATCCAATTATGTGATAAATTAATTTACATAAAACAAACTTAAAAAATATTTGAATTTTAATGTCATAACTGTTACGATCCAACAAATATTCAATCAATCAATATTCACAATTTAAACACTTCTTTATGAAAATATGAAATTCAGAACACAACAGAATGCTGAATACTTGGTAAATCAAACAGATACATCTTCTTCAAAGAAATCCTTAAAGAAAATATACTCGAAAAAGTTTTGTAATATTTCTAGGTATAACAAACTTAAAAAGTGGTACTGTTTAAGGAGTCAAATACAAAAAAAGAATAGCATTACATAATTTATAATATTATATAAAATGATATACATAAGCTTCAGCAATTCACTGAAAATATATTTTCATGAATTATCATTACAATTTAATCACTAAAAGCTATCAAGATAATAAATTCATGGCATTAACAAATGTAACACTGTATTGATAAAAAAGAAATCTATTCATTTATAACTAGTTCATAAAAAAATTCCGAAATTAAGAGAAAACTGAAAATAAAATAATTTAACAGCTTTACTATTAACCAATAATCTACCCAAAATGTAAGGGTAACGAACTGTGCTTAAATCACTGTGAACGATATATATACACAACTTGTTTAAGTTCACTTCAACTCGCACCAATTAAATTTTAATTATTTGTCACTAAGAATTAGGATACACGTTCTATAATAATGATTTTTCTTTAATTTGTTTGCAATTGTTATTATAATATAGTATTTGTTTGAAAGGAAAAACCCATAGTTATAATTATCGATTATATTAAGAATTAAAAAAAATATATAGAGCAAGTTATTAAATAACGAAATCAAGTTTATTACTAACACATTTCTATTAGATCACACAAATCCGAAATTCTTGGTTTTGATGGCAAGGAGCAATTTCTGACGAAGGACAGCCCGACTGCTATACAATGGTATGTACAATCTAGAAATGCATGTGTTTGCAGTTGGTAGATGTGCATCATCAGCTGGGCGAATTGTCACTGAAGGCATGGGTTGAAAACCATCCTCACTTGCTGGTAAAGCAGGAGAACCAGTCCAAAAATAAACCTTTTAATTGTATGAGAAATATAAGATTAACAACTAATTAAGAAACTTATTACATTCAAACCATACCAAATCTTGTCTTTCCAAGTGTGTCATTTTTTCGACAATAGACCAAAGCCAACGTTTAAATTTTACCAATCTCTCGCTGCTCTCACCAGATTCATCATTAAATGATGTGTATGAAATTAAAACAGAAACATTAATATCACCAACTCCATTCAACAGCAGTCGTAAATCTTCAGCTGTTAAACCATCCAAAGAACCTTCCGGGAGAACATCAAAGACACCCATTCGCATGTGCTGTAAAAATAATGGAATTATTTGTGTTTTGTTATTTCTATTGTCAGCACCAGTTTTCAATTTCAAGTTAATTTGTAGCATTAACTAATAAATTGTAGTTTGACAGCTTGTTGAAAGTAAAAACAAAAATGACAATCTATCTGAATCACTGAAATATAACAATACTGGAAAGGGCGCTGTGGTAAGAAGCGCAACCTAACAGAAAAACGAATCGAAGCAGCCACTTGTTTTTGTTGTACATTTGGTCTAGTATGTGAAAAGACTCCTACTGCACAAAAGCAGTAGGGTTAGACAAAGACAGGTGGCCCCTTCAGTATTAATCTGTCTCGAAATGCTTTCCACTTGTTGCACAAGCGTTCCAGTATTATTATATTTCAGTGATCTAAATAAATTCATCACAGACACATCATTTTATTTCCATAAATCACTTGATAAGAAAACTTTTTACACACTTGATATAAATTTAACATCGACAGAAACAATGACATCACCAAAATGCACACGATAAATTTGTTCATTAGTGTTATGGTTATTGAACTTGACTTCAAATGAAGATTTTAAAGTTAGATTATTTAGCAAACAATGAATAATTCAGAAATATGTTGGATCAGTTCCAAGGAATTCCAAACTGTTCGAAACTGCTTCGATGAAACGAACCTTTATAATTACTGCAAATACTGTACTACAGTACCAGCTGTGTATGTGCCACTATGGTTTCTGGGTTTTGTTTATGGGGTAAATTTTACAGCTCCTTTGAAAGTAAGAATGGACACAAATAAACAGGTTTTGTATAATTTGATATTTCTGAACTATTCTCAACTAAATAATGAACAAACAAAAATAATTAATTTTTGGCAATTAGAACACTTTCAACAAAATTTAAAGCAGTTTGCAGTATATTGATGCTTAAGCGCAAGCCTGCGCATGTCTGCAAATTCAATTAACAATCTTATTAGTTGAGCAAGAGTGTTATTGCTTATTGTAGGATCTCAACTAATTTTACATTTTATTGTGTGATTCCTGCAGTTAATGGATGATCATGTCAAATTGTTTAGATTTTTTTCTGTAAAAGTCTACTCATGTCCGTTCTCACAAAATACAAAATCAGATTGTAAAAACAAAAACGATTTGTGAGTCGATAACTTATTTGTGCAGTACATCACAAAATTATTTTTGTTGTACACAAAGATTAAAGAAAAGAAAGACTTTTTATTTTAGGTTATGTTATTGTTTTTAGTACTGGATTATGTAAACAGGTTGCACCCAACTGTGTGGGAGATTATTTACAAATACCTGTGTGGGTGATTATTTACAAATACCATGCAAGAAAAAGGAAGGAAGGAAGGAAGGAAGGAAGGAAGGAATGAAGAGTAGGTTATGCAAACAACCCTCAAATTTAATTTTTTTTGCTGACCATTCATTGTTTTAGGAATCTATAGATTTGTTCATCAGGATTGTGGATATTGGACAGCTATGACATCATAAAACAATTATAAACTATTCTGAACTATACTGATGAACTGATGAACTGATTTTTAGGTTCGATTATTTAGTAAACAATGAATAAGAATCAAAATGTATTTACTATAATGGCTGAAAATAATGAACTATGTAGTATTATTATTGATTAGTTGTTTACAACTTTGTTTGCGTATCAGCAGTTGTCTATGCACCATTATGATTTCTAGGTTATGTTTATGATGTAAATTTTACACCGCCTTTAAAGAAAGAGTAAGAATAGATAATTCCGAACTGTTAAGAATTACAAATGAATGAAATGGGAACAGTTCCAGATACACAAATGAATAGATTTTGGACAATTTGGCAGTTCTGAGCTAACTAATGAACAAACCTAAAGTTTATAAAAGTAGTATAATATTCTTCACAATATAGGAAACCTTCCCTGCTGATAACCTTTTATTACTCAACCACTGACTGCAACTAAACACATTCATCAACACAATGTTATCCAGAAATATCCAAAGATCATATACATATGCACTGTTCATGATCTTTTTAAATAAAGGCCTACCATATGGTTACCTCATACATCAGCTAATAATTTGTCATCTGTTAGAATGCAAGCATGTGTTGCCAATTAGTAAGTAAAGGTAGAAGACTCGAATGCCATGGTATCAAAACATTTAGTTCATAACAATCTTCAATAGTGATATACTGTAATTCAGCAACAGCGCTCTAGCATTCAGAGATGTCATGGTATCAGATTTTAGCATATGAAACCTATGAACTATCAGAAAATTACATGAAATAAAACAAAAACAATAGAAGTTTGTCAAATAATTGTTCAGAGTATCCATATACCCTATGTTTTTGGAGAGAATTCAATACATTTTTCATACCTCAATAGCTTTTTCTTGTGCTTTTATCATCTTATATTTGGCATATTTTCTAACATAATCATAAACATTTGAAGAGGTTACTTCAATATCTCTACCACCAACCATCAAATCAACTGTTCCACCTCCTTCTTCAGGAGTCAGATCAATACTATACAAAAAAAAATGTATTAATAAAATCACATTCAATCATGAATCTAACTTATTATACCTAAAGTTAAGATCTAGTGCAGAGAACAAATGATTGCTCTCTTTAGTCTCAGCATCCACAACCAACTGCCGCATAGATTCATAAACCACTTGATCAAAAAAGGCAAGATCATGAAACCTAATTGGACGTCCCAAAATTGATTTCAAAACATGTCTTGTTAGGAAAATTGGACACAATTCATTTTGTAATAAACACAATCCTAATAACCTAAAAAAGATCATTATTTGATTATTTGTTAACTTTAAAGAAGAAATTCAAATTGCTTACCTTCCTACGTTCCTAAAAGCATTCAGTCTTTCAAACGATGCTTTTCCTTGCCTAGGTGCATAAAAGCCTCGTTTTCCAGGACAGTAGAACAAAGGAGCGTTGTCTTCTTCTTCATTTCCACCATCGTCTTGCACTGATGTGTCACCAGTATTTGACCGACTTGAACTCTTACGAGAGCTGCCCCTATCTGCCAGCGAAAACACATCTAATTCTGAACAAGTGCGTTTTCATTTAAAAAAAAAACTTATCTAATAATCAAAGATACAACAACCAACCTAATAAAGCTTCTGAATTCAGTTCTTGCTGAGAATGGGAATGAGCTAGAATCATTTCGACAGCTTCTTCTACTTTTGCTCGCAAGGAATCTTCAGATGCTAACAGCAGTAACAGCTGAGCAGGTGAAAGCTCCAATAACATACCCGTTATTCTGCCAGCAAATGTTGGGTGTAAATTATATACCTGCAAAAAACAAAAATTTTCTTTATTGCTAACAATAAAAGGTATTTATAGTAATGCATACTTTTGGATACAGTCGATCACCTAGTTGTCTTTGGTGTGTTGTCAAATGATCATTGTTACTTGCAATAGATTGTCCATTACTATTACCTGTTTCATAAAAATAATTATTTTAGAATCAAAGGATGTTAGTTGTAAAATTAAAAATGTAATGTCCTTATTAAAATTATTGATGAATTCTCTAAATTCTATATGTATAGTAAGACTTTTTGTTCTAAACATTTAAAATAAAATTTGTAAAAAGATTTCAAAATCATTTGTTTTCCTCAAATTATTTAGTACAATTGAAATTAGCAAAAGTACCCATACAAAAGATTTTAATAGTGTATACTGTCAGGCAAGGTACCAAACCTTCTATTTTGGAAGACACATTTTTATATTTAGTATTAGCTAGAAATATGTTTGCATACATATGTTTATAAGCACATGCACAAGCCAGGCAAAGTAAAACTTCATAAATACATGAATTCAATTTTTCTTCAATCACTTATGCAAAATCATATGAAATGTGGCTTGTGACTTAAAAATTGAAAATCAGGATTTGCTACCATTACAAGAGTATATGAATTTATATGGGAAGTGTAAATTTGTGAGAAAATGTATTATGTTTATGGAATAACAAATTTTTGAGTCCTCAGCAGTAGATAGTTACTCTCTTGAGTAAATCACTGCATCTATGGCTATAGCTATTGACCTACAATGGTCAAACAGTGCAGACACACTCAAAACAAAATAAATTAGAAGACTGTATGAGCTTGGACTATGCTGCACAAACTATCTTTAGATTCTACTTTATTTCAAATAATATGATTTCAAGTTTGTTCTTTTTTTTTCTTTGCAAATAGCAGATTATTCATAATCATTATTTAGCAATAAGATATAATCAAACAATACAGTAGCTCATTAGAGATGAGACAAGCTAATTATTCTTGTGTTTTGTGGTTTTCAAACATAACTGTACTACCATGCTTAAGCAAATGGGCATATCTGCAATTCCGGAATTTAGGTTATGATCAATTTGGATACTGAAGTATATTCTATGTCTTTATCCAAAAGCTAAACAGCGTATTTGCTGTCTAATTATTGTGTGTAATTTGTGTATCTGCAAGTTTGCGATTAGAAAAATATTAAACCTCTGCTTTCTCTAAACATAGATTTTGTAGATACATCCATTAGCTTAAGCACAGCAGTATAACAAACTTGCATATTTTCAAATGAGAAAATATGCTTTATAGGTTACAACTAATAAATGACAAGTACAGCAATGTTCAACTGGTTTTCCTATACTTACAGAATTCTAGTTTAGAGATAGTTTTTTGAATATACTTGTTAGGATTTGTCGAATGGTTTCAATAAACAAGAGATCAGTTTTTCTTTTATTTGAAAGTCACCCGTATTTTTTTTTACTTTCAACATCATCATCAGGAGAAGACTGAATTTCAAATTTGAAACTAGTACCTTAACATCATGCATTGTTATACAGTAATATCCTAACTTACGCGAATTTGCACTTACGCCATTTTTAAATCTTCTCGTCGATTCGTCTTTTGTTGACAGAAGGCCTCAGTTCAACTAAAAAAGAGTTACAAATTTTGGAAAACATAGACTCCAACGAGGAAATTTTGCGTGAGAAGAAAAAATCTTTGATCCGTCAGATGACTTTGTAAGATTTTACGAAGTCTTTTACGTCAAAATAACTTCGGTTTATGTTTTTGCAATTCATAATAATATAATTTGTTGTGTTATCTAAGATTTTATTACACAGTTTTCTTCTAAATTATTATTTTCTATAGTCTCCGGTCCCAATTAAACATAATTTGTATGTATTTATATGCAAAATTGTACCTCAACTTACGCGGTTATCGCTAGGTCCCACCTATCGCGTAAGTTCGGGGTATTACTGTATTGACATACAATGGCTAATAAGAATATGTGCACAGTATGTATGCATGAAGTCTACTGATTATACCACATTGACCTCACCA
>VTPC01090936.1:15755-65121 GCA_011009095.1 Ignelater luminosus
CTAATGCCAAAAAAAGGTCCTATAAATAGCCAACCTTCATCCCATTTAACCAATCCTGTATCTCTTACTATTTCCAAGATCCCCATACTGTCCATTCTTATCTTGGGCACACTGTATAAAATTTATAGTATTCTACTGTAGTAAGTAATTGGCACCACTAACTCAATTTCAGCATTTATGTGACATTCATCATTATTCCCCTGGATCCTTCATATACCATACTACAGTTTTTTTTATATTTTTATATATTTAGCATACAAATATTCAAAATTTTCTGAGTTTTTTCAGGTAGAATTTTTAAATTGAAACTACTATAACTCAAAAATAAAGCCCTAGAAGCTATTTTTCTATACTTTAGTTTAAGATTAATTTCACCAGAAAATCATGCTGTGCTCTTGTTAAGCGTCATTTATGGGACACCCTGTATAAATTATGTACTGACTGTCCATTGTGAAAACCTGTGTAATGGTATACATCGTGTAACCACAAGCATAAAAAGGTTGCATCTTAATATTCCAAGCTTTTTGATAATTATTTAAAGAAAATAGCAGATCTTAACATCGAACAAGTTTGTAAGATTTTGAAAAACTCAATCTTACTCGAAAATGATGCACTTTACGAGAAAAAAAGCAAGAGTAACTTTTTTTGTTAAACTGGATGTAGATTTCAGAAATGTCAGAAGAAATCCATTTTTCAGTGGTATAACATTTTTTTGCAGAAGTGTGACTCCTCCCCCATAAACCTTCATCCGTGGACTAAGAAGATCAAGTGCAAAACATTACAAAAAAGTAGATCTTTTGTAGTACTAGCCATGTAGAAAATTTCAACCAAATAGTTCACATTTTTATAGAAATATTAAAGAAATAAGAATTTTCTTGTGAAACCTTTAACACCCTGTATCTTGAAAACTAAATTTTTCAGAAATTAGTATATTAAGCAAAGTACACTTATTTTTGATGTTCTATCACCTCCCAAAGTATTGCCTGTATACAAGAGTGCAGCAATCAGAAAACAGGAACAACAAAATCACAAGTGTGTCCTAGAAGAAAAGGTACAAGATAAGGTAAAAAGTATAATATTCAGAAAGTTGAAGAGATTTTATACATAAATTTAATTTTTTTATTTTCACTTCGTTACTCTTGTTAGCTAGACTTAATCTTGTAGTGTAAGTGCATAACTATCCTAAACTTACTTATGGGCCTCTTGGTCAGAATAGCTAACTATACTAAAATCGGCGAACCAATGGAGTAATAAAAGTGCGTGATCAATGCAAGCTCTTTTTCAATTGGCTGAAAAACACGTGCTTGAAGCCGGTTTTACACACGGAAGTGTGAACATCCACCGAACAGTGCGTTATTATATACCGATATATACAGAAACTAACATAACCTAAAACCTCCGCGCTTCCGTTTTACTTCTTGTGTTTAATTTGCTTGTAAATTTTGTTTTTGGATTATAGACTTTAACGTGAATACCTAAACACTACTTATTTTAAATTTGGCGGGTATTTTATTCAAATTTGCTAATGTAAATTGGGCGTCGACACAGTTGAGTTCTAGCGCATACTGTCCATGCGACTTTCACGTGATCACTGCATTGGTTCGCCGATTTTAGTATAGTGATGTCATCCACATTTTTTTAATGGCAATATTGCATTTTCTCCATAATTTTTGATAGAGCTAGAAGTTGTTTTAGTAACATAAATTTGTAATAGGTTATGTAAGAAGAAAATCAAAGAAAAAAAATCGCTCTAAATGTTTAACGTTTAGGTCATGCAAATCATTATTTTTCTTAATTCTTTTAGATAGAATACACTGTATATGCTTTTGTGATTTGAGAGTCATATATTGATGAAATCTGCATTTACGTCTATCAAACCATAGCCAAATTCAATTCAATAAGGAAAAATGAATCTGATAGTTCTGGAAAACCAAAACATTGAATGGAAATTTCGACAGATTAGAGATATTAAATCCAGAAAACTGCCCATAGAAAGTCTTTACAGATTATAGAAATCCCTAATAATAAGGAAGTTATGGCCAGAAGATGAAAATTGAAAAATTTCACAATTTTTTAGGTTACGTATTTCAAGAACATACAGTCATGTTGAATTTCTTTTCAGATTATTATTGAGCATTATAATATGCAAATTTGCCCCAATTTAATCAACGTTGCATCTCTTACAGTTTCTGAGATTCTAATGGTGAGCCTCAAATTTGAATCATTCTGTGTGAAATTGTAAAAAATCTGTATATGATATACAAAAACAATTATCATTTCTGAAATCAGAGCTCCTGATATTATATAAGTGATATATTACCATCGCTGCCACAAAATCAGTACAGGCCTGTCATTATTATTAAACAAACTCGTCTGCATAAGCTAGGTTAAAAGTGAGTGTATTATTAAGGTCGAGAAAAATAGTGAATATACGAGCCCTAATAACTAAATGTTGAGACAAGCAGTATTTTCTTTTAATGTCGTATAAACAAGATATTTTATTAAATTTCCACTCAGATTTCTAGGGTTATTTAAAAGTGCGAATTGTGAGTTCTAAATGATGACAAATATAATTATTCTGCAAATTGCATGCATCACAGATAAAATCATTTGTTTCAACTATAAAAAGTACTGACAACTAATTGTTGGGACAGCTAACTAAACATTTCTAAATATGTTTAAAATGAGATTGGTTTTCAAAAAAAAAGATTGTAACTATCACTAACCTCTCTAGTAATTTGCTTTTATAACTTATTTGTCAAATTTATCCATAAAGATGGCATGCGGTGCAGCAACAAACCAAAATTTATGGAGATAATTATAAAACAATATCGTAATAGCAAAACAATTCGTGAAATCGCCGAAAATCTAAATGTTTCCACATCAATTGTTTTTAATATTATAAAACACTATGGGGAAACTGAAAATGTTGGTGTTAAAGGTAGAAGTTCAGGTCATCCTAGGCTGGTTGCTCCAACACATCAGAGGCTTCTTGTTAAACTGTGTAAGAAGGGTAGACGAAATGAGTTACGGGATGTTATTGCACAGTGGAATGGAGAATTTGGATTAAAATTATCACAAGAATGTTGTAGAAAATGGATTGAAAATCCAGATTGAAATTTTATAAGATTTGGTGTAAGTTTTCTGCATGTTTTCAGAATAACCGTGCTTTTCTATTATCACATAGGATAAAGAAAAGCTGCTTTTAACCCAAAAACAAAAAGAAATCGACTTGATTGGACAAAATCTAAATTATCATGAACTGTAGAAGACTGGCCAAAAATTACTTTTGGTGATAAATCGAAATTTGACGTTTGTGTGGAGGATTTCCGAAAACAATTTATTTGGGCAAAAAATGAAGCTTTTTATATAGATTGTATCAAACTTACCATGGAATTTCCAAAGGGGATAATGATCTGGGGCTGTATGTGAGAAATTCGGAGTTTATTGATGGTACTGTTAATGCTGAAACATTAACAAATAGTATTCTTCCAAGCATCGAGAGATAGCATCCTGATGTAAATTTTACTTTCCAACAAGATGGGGCTGTTTGTCACACAGTCAAATCGACAAAATAGTGGTTTTCTGATAAAGGTATGGCAGTTTTGTCTTAGCTTGCTAACAGTTCAGATCTGAATATCATGGAAACACTCTAACATAAGATGAAACAACAATTAAGAAACAACACTCAAAGAACAATTGTAAAATTAAAGAAAGACTGGAAGAAATATGAGTTTTGTAGAACTTTGACAGAAACCATACCAGCAAGAATTCAAGCTGTTATTAAGGTAAAGAGCAATGTAACATCTTATTAAGATTTAAAAAGTTGATTTGTCCCAATATATAGTTGTCAATGATTTTAAGAGTCTTTTATTGTCTAGCTAATCACAGCAGTCCATGAAATAAATTATTTATTTTCATTACTTGTAATATGTTACACAGCAATGAAACTTTCATACTTCGGTTATGTAAACTTTATTAATCGCAGTAATCCTGTATTGTAGTAACATAAACATCTTTAAATTGCTTGTCCCAACATTTAGTTGTTAGGGCTCGTAGTATGTTTATGTGATTTAAAAAAAACAAAAACAAAACCGTGCCAGAAATACTCGAGCATGTATTGCAACTTGGTACACCATTGGTGGCTTCTGACAACACTAGTATCTAAAATTAAAACTTGAGTTATTAGGTTTTAAACTTTTACCGTATGTTCAAATACTAAGTTAAAGTGCACCTAAAAAATGTATTTTTGGTGTTGTTAACAAGACAATTTTTGCTTGCTTTGCTTTTTCCGTCAAACTGCTTAAGTAAGAGTTGCTAGATTTTGACAAAGGATGGCAGAACATAATATAGTAGGAGTTGCTTATCTGTATAGTATCAAACTTAGTTTACTTGGTTGTGTTCTTTGTTTTATAACTATGGAAATAAAGTATTACGCTACACATAAATACTTAATCTAGTAATAGTTTGTCATTTTTTTGTCAAAATGTCAACAAATTCTGATTACAAAAAATTGTCGGGAAATGTCATCTCTGTTTTAAAATTACTTCAGATTATATAGAATTTACTGTGTAGCTTAGACACATCAAATTGTGTCTGTTTTTTTTCTTTTGACATTAGATATCTCAACTATACAGTACACCCTATAATAGAAAGTAAGTTTAGAACATCTGGAAGGCAATTCCTTGCAAGTTTTATTCATAAGAATGTTAGATATTTTGACAAATAACAATGATGCATCCGAAAGTTAATATGTCTACACTCAACTTTGAAGGCCAATAGCTCCATTAACGAAAAGACAAATTGACCAAAGGTTCAATTTGGAAAAGTACTTGTCTAGTCACCAGGAATTTACCCTAGTGGTTTGTCAGTGCTATTTATTTATACATTGTATGTCAAATGTTATAAAGTAAATTAGCTTTTAATAACTTTATTTCAAGGAAAAATTGGAATACATTAAAACAATCTTGAAAAACTATTTTGCCTCAACATCATCTAACCAAACCTTTTAATAATTAACTGAGTGAGGCTGCTGAATCGGGTAATACATTACTTTCTGATCACACAATATAATTGAATGCAGACTGTCAAAAATACCATTTTTCACTAATTAATGCTTAGGTCATACATTCAATAATAAGAGAATGTCATGCTGCCATTCAGAATTCACTTAATTGCTATTCACATGAAAAAACAAATTATAATAGAACAAATAAAAACATCAAATATATGTGAACTTGTTGATTACCAACTGATAAAAAAAACATATAAAGACATTGGAGTGTATACTGTGTTCGTCAGCCAAGTTGGCATTTCTTGGCAGGGGTGAATGGTGAAGTGTTAGTAAGCACAATTTATGTACAATTTGTAAGTGTTAAATGCAAACTTAGCTGACGAGTATACTACATGGGTACAACACATAAGTGGCATGCGTTATTAATAATGTTTTCTGTGGAATTCTATCTTAAATAGAGAATTATCACATAGCATATATTAAATATACGGTAATGTTATTGCAAAGTAACCAGCCATCTGGTTGGTTGTTACCACAGCAACAACATTACTGTATTACAAAAAACAAATTTGCAGTAACTTCTTAATAATTTAGTTTGTTCTTATTGTGATAAGAACTATAAAAAATAGACAAAAGAAAGCATAAGTGGAGAGCAGAGCCAGTCTGGTATTTTTAGGTTCTGAACTTCACCTTGCAATTTATGCTATTGTAAGACTTATAAATTATTTATATAAATTCTTCTTCTTTCTGTCTTTAGAATAAATTGGGGTATAATCAAAATCTGTAAATAATATGTACCTAGTGTGCATTAAAAGATGAATAGTCTCAACATTTTTGGATCATGATACCAAGCAAGAGATCATGAGACACAGACTGTCCAATTGTTGGTCTATCAATATGTAAACTAGGATTGGGTGTTGTCACAACAGTGACATTAGCTGATATTTCTTGATTTTAATTTAATGTTACAAATTTGACAGATAAATGTCAGGGTAGAGTGAGGTCATGCTCGTTAAACATTTGTCAGAAGGTTAGTAAAGCAGATGACACTTGAAGGAGTGCAGAGATGTAGATTTACAAAAATATATTGCTCTATGCAGATTGATTAGAAAGAAAGATTAGCAACAGACATCAATTTTAGTAAAGGCAAAGACAACTTTTCTGAAAGCGCTTTTATTTCAATTTTTAAAACACATTTCAGTTTACCCTGGCATTTATCAGTCAAATCTGCATCATCAGGGCACTGTAGGTCATAATTTGAAAATATTTTCATTTTGTGATCTATAGTACTGTATAATAACATGTCAAATTTATGAAAGATTTTATTGACATTACTTAGTAATTAATTGGAATTTGTCTTTAATCTCCACCATTTTTGTGTATGCTACTGTATGAAATAGACAAGACAACTTATCTTTTAGTGCATACTTATTATTATTATTATTTACAAATTTTGGGATACAATTTAATAGGTAATTAAACAAAAACAGAGCCAGTTTTCAATATCACATTTTAAAAAACAAGAAATTCATAATATATATATTTGCAAAACTGACTAGATAATTATTTTTAAAGCAAACAATCAAAACAATTACATATTGTTTTTAACACGTATTTAAGACTTACTCTACAGTAATGAATGAAATGATATGATAAATGTTTGAATGTTTCAATGAATAATGCAATTTATGAATTACAATTACGGAGACATTGTATTCTCACCGCCAGAAATATCAGGCATAGAAGGATTCTCAATGCCAAGCGCATCACTAGGTATAAATGGTCGTGCATCAGCACTCATAACTCTGCGGTGATGTTCCCTACTCCTTGAACCAGCTCCCCTTGATGGTGCTGTTCGTCTTAGGAAATCACGATCCCTTCGCAAACGTTGCAACACGCTATAATGTGTATATTTATTACTTCCAACTTGTGCAGACTCCAGATTTGGTAATTTCTCATTTGCTAAGATTGCCTGGTAAAAAAAACAATATTTATTATAACGACAAACAATCAGAAATTAATAAATTACTTCTGCTATAGCTGTATAAAAACTCCGAGCTACTCCCGAACCTTCACCAGGTTCATCTTTAAATGTGACCTTAACTCTGTTAACAGCTAATGGAGGTTGTGATGCAGATGCTCTTCTGTTGTAATTATTATATTGTGTATTAAGTTCTTTAAACGTTTGAAGTAATAACTGCGTGCGATCCCGTTCCATCTACAAACAAAGATTAATTCTGAAATTCACTATAAGATAAGACGAGGAGATCAACAAGTAAGTAAATAATATAAAATAATATAAACCTTTGAAAGAGATAAATCACGTTGCTGGTTATTTCTCAACTTTTCCATATCTCTTCGGAATTTAGCTTCTTTAACAGGAAAGCCACCTAATTCTGACACCACAGAACCTGGTTCCAAACCAACATCTTCCATAAAAACTCTACCAAATAAATCTAATGATAACCTCCAGCGACCAAGCAAGAGATCATGAGACACAGACTGTCCAATTGTTGGTCTATCAATATGTAAACTAGGATTGGGTGTTGTCACAACAGTGACATTAGCTGATATTTCTTGATTTTCCAAAGTTTCTGTTTGTTGGTTATCAATAGAAATTAAATCTGGATCTTCAATTTTTCGTTCCTGATGGTTACTCTACAAGATATACATAAGTAAATATAAAAAATGTCTGTTTTCCACCAATAAACATTAAGAACGAATATAAAATTAAATGTACGCTTCGTATCTGTCCATAGTTCAGGACTTCACTAACCATGGTCATCAGAAAGCAAATTTTTTCGGGAGGCAAGTGATATGCAAGTTAAACTGAATAAAACAGCATATGTATGAACACTCCCATTACATTATCTTGTAATAAACACTTACCAAAGACGATCCAGCACGCACAATAACACTCTTAGTTGGGCTTCTGGTCGAGTTAGATGATGTACTAATTCCATTCTGCATTGCATACTCTCGACTACCATCAGCTACATTGGGAGTCAATAAATTAAGAGATGGCAAAGATAAACCACTTGCATTTCCTACACCATTCTCTCCAACAGCTGCTTTACGTGGAGAAACAATAATTTGTGGTCTGGATGTCGGGAGACCCTGTTCAAGACCAACTGCAGCCAATAAACTTGGTGAGATTACTGAAGCTTCTAAAGGTGGGAGAGATTCTGTATCTCCACGTAAATGATTTCCATCAGAATCGGAATTATAATCATGATCCTGTCCATAACTAATAGAAGTTTCTTTGTTACAGGATAAATCTTGTGGTCGATCTTCATTAGCTTCTTCTGTAACATAATAATGACAAAACTGGAAAGATTCTAACGAATATTAAATTACCTGATGCAGTCTCACTATTAACAGCAGCCAACAAACTTTGGAAATTTTGATAATTTCTTATTGTTTTACTTATTCCAGTACTACTGCTTGGTTGTGATGTTTCTGCAGAACTGGTCAAACAAGAAACATCCATTTGCATTTTTTTCTTCTTTTGTATCAAGTTTTATTTCAATTTCACTATTTCTCTCAATTTCACCATGTCTATCTAATTCTACATTTTCACTTTCTGGATTATAGCTAGGTGGATAGACTAGAGGGTTAGGGCCCATCACATTAAATGATGATGGAATTGGTTGATTTGCTCTAGCAGGATGGCTCATTGCAAAATCTGATGTTCGACTTGAAAGACCTAAGCGTGTCGGTAAAGAACCTAATGGATTAGTAGAATTTGCACCTGCAACGACATTAGTTGAAAAAATTAATATAAAATAAAGTAATTATTTACTTGTAGGTGGTAATGTTATTGGTTGTTTAGGAATGCCAAATAAATCTTCTCGGCGAGCGTTTGGCTGAAGTAAATGGGGTTGATCAGCTAATGGTAAAGCTTCTGCCATGGGACTTTCAAATGGATCTGGAGGAGGACAACCCAAACATAAAGTAGATTCGGATCTCTGAAAATCATAAAATAATAGAATTTATACATATTCTAATTTTGAGAACAGTTTTTTCTAAAACAATGCATACTTGAAAAAATGAATGTTTTCTTCCCTTTCCAGAACTTGAAGTATGTAAAGAACTTGAGGTAACATTAAGTGTGTTTGATAAACTTGCAAGATTAGACACGTCTTGGTCATCAAGAGATTCAGTTTCCATAGCAACAGGAATGTCTTCTTCACCTTCTTCATTTTCATTTTCATCCTGCAACAAATTTTATTACTGGTTATAATTGATTATTATTTATTACATTTATAATGTTACTTAATATAAGCAACTCATTATGAACAAGGAGCAGTATCAAATAGTTGACGGCCCAGTAAACTTGTCCGTATATGTCACAGCAATGTATTTAAATTCTGGGCTTTATGTGGACAGTTGAGATTTTGCTACAATTTCGACTTATACACAGGAAAAGATGCTGAAAACTCCAATGAGCTAAATCTAGGCACAAAAGTTGTTTGAATATATTACAAGGCGTGCAAAATCCAACGAACTACATAGTCTTTTTTGACAACTTATTTACTAGCTTTGACCTTTTGATCTATTTGGCTAATAAAGGGTTTCGAGCAACAGGGACTGTACGAAAAAACCGACTTCAGAATTGCAGTATATTCAGTCGAGCAATCAGCTACTCTGAAAAAGAAATCAAGAGGATCCTTTGATTACCGTTTCGAAAAAAATGGGGAAATACTTATTATAAAATGGAATGACAACAGGTGCGTCACCATTGGAACAAATTATGACCAAATATTTCCTCTAAATTCTGTGCAACGATATTCAAGAAAAGAAAAGAAGAAGGTATCAGTTCTCCAACCTTTGGCAATCAAATCATACAATGTTTGTATGGGAGGTGTGGACCACCATGATTGGTTATCAAGCAAATATGAGATCAATATTCGAGAAAAAAATGGTATTGGCCACTTTTCATTCGGATATTAGATATGGCTTGTGTAAATTCTTGCATTTTATATAGACAAATGCACGGGCCAAATTCATTATCATTACTGGAGTTCAAAAGATCTATGGCAACTACATTTTTGAAGAGGACTTCCGGGGTAAATCATCCTAGTGCAGCTACTTCCTCCGGTAGTCCAGCTCCTGATTTGCGTTTTGACAAAATTGAACATTTCATTGGAAAGAGGGAAAAACAATGAAGATGTCAATCAAAAGACTGTAAAAGTACTCCACGTACATACTGTTTGAAATGCAATGTGACATTATGTGTTGAATGTTTTTACCCATATCACCAACGCTAATGTTGTGATTTTGTTTATGATTTTATGTTTATCGTTTATTTTTATTATGCTTGATTTTAAAGTTGAATGTAACCATTCATAATTGGTATTATTTTTCATTACATGTATTCAGCTATAATGCACATTTGTTTCATTATTACATAATCCTCACACAATATACACGTAGGTGTAATGGCATTAAGTACCTAAGCCTCTTCCACCCAACGTTGTCATATGACGACAGGGTTTTCCAGAAAACCGGGGTGGTTTCATAGGAAAAAGTTAGATAAACTTTTTGTTTCTAATTTTTTTTTTAGCAGATATAGGGTTTTCCAATAAGAGGTGTTATTTTGATATTCAAAGAAAAGTGCCATTTTTTAACATAAATGATCGGATGTTTATTTCATTATAAAGAGGAAGGTATGCCGTTACGTTAATAGTGGAAAATAACATCAGGCAAATGACCACCACGACCACGCTTACAGGACAATATCCTTTTCATGAAATTTTCCATAACCAAATCGCAAAGTGGCTGCCCTATGTCCTCGATAGCCTCACGAATTCCATCTTTGAGGTCTTGAATCGACACTGGGCTGTTGGCGTAGACCTTCTCTTTCACGTGGCCCCAAAGAAAGAAGTCGCAAGGTGTTAAATCACAAGATCTCGGTGGCCAATTGTGATCACCTCTTCGAGAGATAACACGGTCCGGAAACTTTTTCCGTAAAAGATCAATGGTTTCGTTGCTTGTGTGGCACGTAGCGCCGTCTTGTTGAAAGTAAACGTTGTCCAGATCAATACCATCCAATTCCGGCCATAAAAAATCGTCAATCATCTCTCGATAGCGCAATCCAGTCACCGTAACTGCTGCTCCAGCCTCATTTTCGAAAAAGTAAGGTCCAATGACTCCGCCGGACCATAAACCGCACCAAACAGTCACACGTTGAGGATAGAGAGACTTTTCAACAATAACTCTTGGATTTTCTGAGCCCCAGATCCGACAATTTTGCTTGTTGACGAAGCCACCGAGGTGGAAATGGGCCTCATCACTCAAGATGATTTTTCGATGGAATTCTGGATCATTTTCATGCATTTCAACGACCCAATCAGCAAAGACACGACGTTGTTGATGATCGGTCGGCTTGAGTTCTTGTGTTAACTGGACTTTATAAGCCTTAAGACCCAAATCTTTATGCAAAATACGGTGTAATGACGTTTGTGGAATGGCTAATTCCAAAGAACGACGAGGAATGGACAAACCTGGGTTTTCTTTAACACTTTCGGCTACAACAGCAATATTCTCGGCTGTTCTTGAGCGACGTGCACGGGTTTTATTCTTCACATCACTAACTTGTCCCAAGAGCTCGAATTTTTTCACCAATTTCTGTATTGCGGTCCGACAAGGTGCTTCACGGTGACCCAAAAAATGTTCGAGTTTTACGAACCGTCTCTGCCAAATTTTCACCATTTTTATAGTGAATTTTAATAATTTCAATGCGTTGTTGAAGCGTGTATCGTTCCATATTTATTAATGGCGTAGTTTCTACTTGTCAAATGTCAAAAAATGATAGCTTCAAAAGTGACATCTACCGAAATAGCGGGCTATTCAAAATAACACCTCTTATTGGAAAACCCTTTATTTAGTATTTGCTTTAAAAATTAGGCAGTTTTTCTTTTTTGGGTGTTAATGGGTTAAGCCATGTTTGAAAAAAAACTCAAACGTTAGATAAATGACACTTTAACAATACTGAACCCAACTACTAAACAGAATAAATAAACTCAAAATATAAATAAACGAGATAAAGTAAATAATTAATAACTAGAAAAACAAAGCAATAGGCATAATAGAAATAAATAATAAAAATCAAAAACTTAAACTCTAAATAAAGAACCTTTAAAAAGACTGGAACTAAACTAAATGAAACTTGTAAACTCAAAATATAATAAGTAAACAAGAACAAAACAAATAATTAAGTAATAACTAAAAGAAACAAAGCAATGTGCATAATAACAATAAATAATAAAGAACAAAAATTTTAAATAAATAAATAACAATAAACCCAATACAATATCAAACAAGGCCAACGTTCTTCAGCGATCGACTCCTTATATGCAAGCGTAGTATATAGTATTTGGTAAATGTTCCACCACTGACACAATCACGTCACTCATTCTTATCGTGACGTATCAACCAACTGATACCGCTCCTTGGTTATGAAATATGTTTGACGTAGAATTATTTTTAAACTTAAATTTTTTAGCTTTGCTCATTTGTAATATTGAAGTTACAGACATAAAGACATTGATTTTTATTTGTGCAATATAATTAATTTAATAAATTACTTGAAAAGATAAACATTACCTGATCATTCCAAGGTGGTAAAGGTAAGCCCTCCCTAAGACTATCACCTTCTGATGCTTCCGAATTACCAGATCTCATATAATAAATAAGTGCATCGAAAACATATGCCACATGTTTCAAAGCTGACACATCCAATATAGGAAGGGAATCCAAATGTTCACTATTATGTGCCCTCATTAAAGATAAGCAATAAGACAAAAATTCTCTTCTAGCTGAATGGGCATCAACACCTGCACAAACAAAAAAACATGATGCAATAGCATTATTTCAGAAAAACTAATTTATGTTGTACATACTATCTCTCTCAGGTCTAGACCGTCCACCTTCAACATTAGTAGTAAATCCTACTATACGAGTACCACTAGAAGTATTAGAAGCACCCGATACATTATGACCACGATTTGATCTGACATTAGCTGAACTGCCTAATATAAAATTAAAACAAATGTTTTCATTCATGAAATAATGTTTACAGAAAACTATTCTTACTCCCAACACCAAGCCCAGTACTGTGAAGTGGATGTCCAGGATGAGCAGGATCAGCTGAATGAGTAAGAGAAGCTCCAAATCTTAACTGTGCTTCAGTAGCATCCATAACAGTTAGAAGCCAATCCCATGTTGGTTTCAAACGGAATTCAAGGTAAATCTAAATGTATAAAAGCAAGTTAGGTTGTTACTCCACAAAATTTATTTTTCTCTACATACCTGAACATTACAAATATCATCTTGTGTTATATCTAAATGAGCAAAAGATGTTGGCATTATATGTAGATCTTGCATTAGGGAAAGTAAATCCGATATTTGTCGAATTACAATACCTGTAATTAAAAAATTTATTCAATCAACATCAAATAGATTCATTCTATTCAATATACTTACCAAATGCCCTAGCTAAACAGCTAGCAGTAGTAGCCATAGTTACAGGTTCAGTACTAGCAGCAACAGCAGTGTTACCAGTGGTAGATCTTCGAAGAGAACTGGGATCAATAAAAACAAGATTTGAACCACCAGCCAGTCGTACGCCAGTAGATCTATTTGCTTCACGTGATCTGATAGCCCACTGCATGTTCTGTGGGGCCAAGTTGCTACGTTGACCATGTCCCGCAGCATTGCTGTAACGGCTTCTTTCATAGACACAATCAAAATTCATGAGAACAAAGGCACGACACATAACAAGCAACCAAAACCAAATCCATGAATATGAGAAAACAAAAATAAAAGAGAAAAAAATATATAAGAACAAGAATAACAATGTCCACAGATAGTTTTTGGCAGCATTTTATAAAATAAAATAAAAGAAACTACTATACTTCAAGCTGATGCAAAATAAAAATAAAATCAATCATAAACACAGAACAAGCAAGTGGCTGGAAAAAATAACTTGACTAGTCTTTCCTTACCTGCGTCTTTCGAGTTGTTCATCAGTTAATGAATATTCTTCTGTGTCTTGCTCATCGGTTTCTCCTGCTTCACTTTCTTCCTCTTCTTGTTGGCTTGATTCGCCACTCTCGTCTTCCGGAAACAGCAGCATGCCTGATAAATTAATTGTACTATCACGATGCATTCACACTCACACAAGTTCACCTCACACACTCACATTTCATATAAAAATACAATAAAATCTACCTGTATCAGAACCAGCTGTAGCTCCAGTTTGAACAGATCGTTGTGCAGACGCTGCATCTTGATTACTATGGTTGTCATCACTATCTGATTCAGTCTCTGCTAACAGATCTAACTCAGGATCACTATCTTCACCCTGACCAGCACCACCTTCTTGCTGATCTGATGGTGCTTCTGGAGGCTCTCCTTCATTTAAAGAAGATTGTCTAACTGTAATAGGGATTTCACGATCTGCAGGTGCATCTTCATGTTCAGATGCATTATCATCATCATTGTCAATGGCCATACCTACAGTTATAAAAATCAAGTTATTTTTTTTCTAAATTGTTATGGGAAACCCGTTCTTACTTTCACCATCATTTGTATCATCAAGATCTCTAACAACTGCTGCTCTTCGAACAGCTTCTGCTAAGAAAGGTAAAGGTTCTGACACTGATGCGCTTACTATAGGACGCATGCCAATAGGAGATAGAGGATCGACAAGGAAAAGTTCTTCAGATCCCTACACATAAATAAAAGAGAATTAGCAGTGACTTGTCAAGTATTAAAAAACCAACTAAAATACTTACATTAATAATCTCATTGACAGAAGTTGCTAATGAAAAAGGTGCAGTAGGTCTTGCTACACCTAGTCTAACAGGTGCTATCAATGAATCAGCAGTTTCACACAGTTCTTCAATAGATACTTTAACCATAGATCGAAAGACCCTTCTACATTTACTAATGGGTAAGTTATAACCACTAAGGCTGCTATAACAAATTAAGTCATAAGATATTCCTAAAATAACAAAACCAAACCAAATAAATACCTTCTTCGTTTAGCTGAATTTGGCGCCATTTCAACACTAAATATAACAAAAATACGAACAACAGATCTAACAAATCGTCTTGCAACTTGAGTGGCAAACTCTCGATGCTCAGGATCACCCCTCTTCATTTCTCTGACAAGGGTTTCTATCAGAACTTCTAATACTTCTAGGTAACATTTTACGAGTAAATAATGTGTAAATTTATCTAATAAAGTTGTTCCTGTTTGATTTGCAATATATGGTTGATCTTCATGTATAGCATCTTGATCTTCTTTTGATCCAGACATAATCATACTTCTAACAGCTTTCCAATCACCTAATAAACATTCTAATGCTCTTCGACTAAATCTTGGTGGCTCTAGATCATGATCAGGCATGTCAGATTCAACTAAAATAAAATTGACATGAATTCTTTTATGTAGATTCAAGTTACAACAGATCAACTTACTGTCAGAAGAAGGGGTTTTATTTCTTGAACTTGCTGATGCAGTTCTAGGTCGTGCTGCTCTGTATTGTCGTTGTTCTTGATTCTGACGTCCTACTGTTTGAGCAAGGAATAGTAAAATACTTTCACCTCTGCAATAAATTTCATTAAAAATAATTTCTTCTATTAGAAAAACAAAAGCTTACCTAGAATTGGGTAATACTACAAGATTGGTATCTCTGACCAAACGTGTTAACAATTCATATCGTACAGCTTGATTGCCCATTACAAGTGCTTTACATTTACATTTCTCCCAACAATCACAATAGGCTGTAGGTGATGTACGCTTTAGTTTACAATCATGACCCTTATGACAAACTCTAGCACATTCTGTACAACAACATAATGTACCAGTTAAACCACAAGTACGACATTCAAATATATCCTAAAAGCAAGAAGTTTAATTTTGATCATTTTAATAAGTAAACTGCAAACCTACTTGGTTTATATGTTCTGCTCCAGTCCAAGTAAAGCTACATGTATCATTGCAACATAACACGTGCAAAGGTGAATGATCAGGATTTGAACCTTTGGGAAATATCATTTCTTTCTGCTCTTGGGGGGTACCCAATTGTGTAATTCGTTCAAAAATTTCTAAGGCAGCTGGATAGCTACGTGTGGAGACTGCAAGCATAAAAGGGGTTTGCCCTTGAGCATCCCTACAAAACATAAATAGTTATTCAACATTGACTTAAAAGCATTCACAACAAAGAACTCACTTAGCACACAATAATTCTATCAAATGTGGTGCTAAAGCATTTGATTCGTATAAGAGAGCATGGAGAATTTGCATAGCATTGTTCCTACGTTCTGTTGGATCAATGGTAATATTTGTGCTAGTAGTATTTACGTTAGTATTTCCTTTATTATTAGCACTGGCACCAAGACCCATAAGGCTGTCTTCGTCACCTGATGTAACATCAAAACTCTCCGGAGGCCAACTATGAGTCGGTATTGGTTCTTCTTGTACAAATCCTTGTTGATCTACTGAATTTGAATTATTAAGATCTCTCTCATTACGAATAGCCCTCCTCATCATTTCACGTAAAGAAACTGATCTTGGACCAAGCGCATTTGTTATCACATTAATGCATTCTAATCCAGCATTGGAATTTGGTGCAGCAACATTTGTTGTTTCTATAATTTAAAGTAAAATTACTGGTACAGACATGAAATTCTATAATAGAGAGTATTGTTATGACAATTTGCATAAAAACAATTTTTTTTAATTTGGGTTTGAGTTTTTACAATCTGAAAGTAATTTATCCAACCGATAAAGTTATGCACTCTATAAATCGCCAAAAGTTGTTTCTCAAACACTATGTTGTATTTATGGGACCAATATCGACTTCACAAGTTATCCTAGCAAGTTGGTGCGATAAATTATGTAGCTGGCGCATTCTACATCACTTTATCAATTACCGATCGCTGACAGCAAGTTATGTTTAAGATGAAAGTGTTGGTATATAACGACAGTGTTATTGGATGTGTAACAATTTCAAATTATTTCACATTTTAAAGTATTTTTTGTTTTTCTAGTGTTGCAAGTGCAGTAGCAGTGCAGTTTTTCTCATAACTACTTAAGAAACTGATAGTTATAAGGTAGAGTACAATATTTTGAGCAACACTTAAGAAGTTTATTAGTTCCATAATGTTTAATATTGGGTTTTAGAGCTGTTTCAGATAAGCAGTTTTTTGTCACACAATATCATTTCTGCAAGTGTAAATATGTACCTGTTTCCAAGCAAACAGAATTATCACACAGTTATCTATCGGTGGAGTTTGCGCAAAAAGTTTACAATTAGCATCAAAACAACCGAAGACAATCTGCCCATGTGAAAACATTTTAAGATCTGCTGTCGCAAATTTAGTGTCGCGCAGTAAAAAACCGCTCATCTGAAACCATACTTGTACATGTGTATTGAGATTACTACACATATCAATAATTAAGTAATAGCGTTCTCTGCCAAACGACAAAGAGGGATAGTTTATCTAGTGATTTGTAGGGTATTTTCTAATTGTTATGTTGGCGATCTGAAAAATTAATCATGTGAACATAATGCCGATTTGCTTATTCACAGGTTAATTCCTCATGTGAGTGCTTGTGAAGTGGATGAGATTAGGTGTTTTATTTTTGATTTTTCTGTTCTTTGTTTTTCTTTATATTAGGTTCAGCCTAATAATAAAAAATACTCCCTCTGTCCCAAAATATGGTATACATTATAGGTTTTATGTTTGTTCCAATTATGGTATACAAAACTCGCAAATTGAATTTATTATTTTTTATTTTGCTAAAACTTAAAATTAATTAAACAGATAACAATGTAGAAAAATATTTGTGATTTTACTGATTAGTCCTGATCAAAGATATTTTGTCGCGCTGTGTTAAGTGCCTCTTCACGACACATAAGAGATACCGGCAGTCTCCCCTCACGAAGAAGTTTTTCTTTGTTGATGTGTGGAATTGCGTAATTATTTCCACCTTTTGCCATCATTACTGATTCCATGCAACTTTGTAAAGTTAAAAACACATTGTCAAGTTTATTTTTATCTAATTGGTTGAAGGCCGTTTCTACACATTCAATCAGCTCCTCAATAGTTTTTGGGGAAGCTTGGTATTGTAGTGATTGAAATGAATTGAAAAACACAAGATCTAAAACATTTAGGTCTGGACTATTTGGTGGCTTACACTTAATTCAAATACACCAACTATTTCTTGATCCTTCTGCCAATAAATCTGCATCATTTTCACTAGAGTGAGGTTTGGCGTTATCTTGTTGAATAAAGATAGGCTTGTTTTTATATGCAATTGGAAATTTACTTCATATAGCTGCCAGTATAATTTTTTTACATTCGGCAGCATTAATACACTCAATATTTTTTGTGACTAGGTTCCTTTTGGTTGATTTTTGCTGTTACGTTGAGCTGGTTCTGTATAAATAAATAGCCAGATCCCTATTTTTCTGTCAAAATACTGTCTTTTGGCAGCATCGTAACAAGGTCTGGCTACTGCACCCATAAACATAACTTTAGTAATGAATCATTTACTTTTGCATGCTCGCTCCGATAAGTCTTCATCAAGGGTGACATAATATGAATAAATCAAATAACAATCACTGGTTAAAATAATAATTGTTAAAATGGTTTTGGGAATATTTCAGGGTGGCCGTTTTTTTTTGCTGGTCAGTTTATATGCACGTAGTTGTACCGATCTTCAAAATATCCATTAGGTTTCACCATTGACAAGCAAAACTGTAAACGGGCCTGTTTATTTTGATTTGGGAGTATCGGCTTCACAGTTGACGATATTCTCTTTATATTGTACCTTCCTTAAATCTTCGAAAAAGCGTCGATTTAGGAACATTGATAGCATAGGCTAAACTGCGAATTGTACCTTGACAATTAAGAAGAACATCTTTAACACTGTTTAAATGTTCTGAATAATCTATTTGATGACACCTTGGCAGATATTTTTCCTTCATTGTATTGTACCTATATATCAATACTGTTAGCTATGAAAAAATGGTGACACTGCTCTGAAAAACTACATGTGCATAAATAGTTATTTATGCAACAAGTGAGTAAAGTGTATCTTTTTTTCATGAGAAGGACAGTTTGCCGCACGGGCCGTAGGCAAGTCCGCCGAGTGAAGAAAATAACTTTACTCACGAATTGCATACAAAACTTTTTTCACGTTCGTAATAAAAATCAGGAACTACCTACTTCAAAACAGCTTTCTCGACACGTCACATCGATGCGTTCTAATTTCTGACAAATGCCAGTGTGTATCATAACAACGGCAGCCTCCTATGTGTTTAAATATTTTATGTTAAAAAATGACACGTTACGATACTTTTTTTCACTCAAATGCGTGAAAAAATAAACCGTTATGGCACTTTTTTTCATGCTTCTATCGCGATGAAACAAACGCATCCTTTATAAACGAAAATTAATGAAAAATGTTGCACTTTTTTTAACGAACGTGAAAAAAAGAAATTTTCGAAATTATTGAAAAAAAAATTATGTCAAGGATTCTTATTTATAATTAACTTTAAAAAACACTAATTTTTTAAAAGCAGTCAGCCATAGTTAATGTGTGGGTTATGTTGATGGCAATGGCGGATTGAGGGGGAAATTCAAAATTCAAGGAGATCGTATTAAATTAAATAATAATTCGTAATAAATAAATTATTGCTCAATTTTTTCAATATTACAAAAATAATTAAACGTTTTATAAAATTGTAGTTTTTAAATTTTTCAAATAATTCAATAGAATAGTGATAATTTTCTTTCACTTAGACACTCGGAACTTTCTTTTTTGTCCAGATTTGTGCTGTGCAATCCGTTGGTTATAAATTTTTTCAGTGACTCGTTTATCTTTCCAAAAATAACGTTTTTTTTCTTCACTCATTTTTTATTGCTTTCAAGAATCTTGTTAAATAAATTTCACCTCTGTTTTATTTGTAAACATACACACTTACGAATCACCAACACAATATAATACCGTGGACGCATGCGCAAACACGGTTAAAGTTTAATCACAAGTTGAAATATTAGTTTTTAAAAGTACAATCCCAAAAAAAGTTTATCCTTTCCATAGTGCATACTAATTACAGATACCTACTGCAGTCAACTTTTTAAACTGACTGTATGTCCTGTACCTCCTTAACATCCATAACCAGTAATTTTTTTAGAAATGTATACCATATTTTGGGACAGAGGGAGTATATATTTTGTTCACTTTGTGTTTTTCTTATTCTTCTCTCACATTAGTGCCACTTTACATGATAACAAATTTTTTATAAAATTTGTGAACAAATCTGATACAAGATTTTTTGACTCTTAACATACACATTTTTATAAAATTTGGTATCTAATTTGCTACATAACAAATTTTTTAAAACAGGTTCTAAATACTGATGAATTTGTTACCAAATCGGCGCAAAGCAACTACTAAGTTTGAGGTTAAGTTCAAGAGTATTTGATCGAAAACATGGTTATCCGTGGTTGTTTCTCAGGTGCAAGTTTTTTATAATTATTTGTAATAATAATAAAAAACAATTTTATAAAAAATTCGTTATCGTGTAAAATGGTACTTAGACCCGAAAATAAGTTATACATCATTTCTTATAGTTTCGTTACCGCTCTTTCACACTGTGTACTTGAAATTAACGAAAAACCAATCTAAGTCACTGCAAACAGCGAATAAAAATAGGTGCTGTATGGAAAAGTCTGTGCTTTAAATTGAAATATCTCAAAACTATTTAAATGTGACTTAGATCATTTTTTCCCTGTACTCTTCATTTGCATTTAGGCGTTAATGGGTTAACAGAAGTATTGTATTAATAATTAAGAAAACCTATAAATTAAAAAAGGATGGAAAAACATTGTTTGTAATAAATAAGAAAGAGACAGATAGCTTGTTGTTTGTTCTCTATTAGACATAACCTCACATATTGTTATGTTGATAGAAATTACAATAGGTATACTCGTTCTTTTTCTTTTTTTCATAAAACTCATTAATATCTTTAATATTGCATATTATTTGTCAGACATGAGGTTTGTTTCAACAAGCAATTTGTGCTTGGTTCATGAACCAAATTATAAATCAATCAATTTCTCAATGTTGAAATTGTGTTCTAACAACATAAAAACCAGAGCTGCTTTCCACTCGCATATAAATACAGTATTGTACAGTACAGACACCTTTCCTAACACATTGCATTCCTCTACCCACTATTGCATTACCTTTTTACTTGACGTCAAGACTTAACCTTAAAATTTTAATGAATGGTTTGTAATTATTGATAACTATTTACTATAGTGAAGTTAATTATGTGTTTGTTACTTTCAATATTTGTACCAAAAAAACTTAAATAGTAAAAACAAATTGATTTCATGTACAGTGTAAATAATATATAATCATATCCTTTCCAGTACATGCACCAGTCTGGGAACTCAAATCAGCATATGCCACTAGACTCAAGGTGTTAATGATGGCATACGCACATTTTTTTTAGGTGTCAAAGCCTCCCTAATATTTGAAAATCTTATTTTTAGCATATTTTTTAAATCTTTTTGTAGATAAATAAAAGTAAAAAATGATATAAACAATACATATCAAAATAACAGCTCTGATTCAGTTTCAAAAGAATTCCTTAACTACACCTATACTATTATTATTATTATACAGATTATTTGTCATTGTCGTCGAATCAAATATCTTCAACATACCATTATCAGAATCCTTATTGGAAGTAGGAGTGCACATATTTACAACAGCATGAAATACATTTCTATTACCATCACAACGTTCAGTTAATATATTTTGAACAGCACTTGGGTTAGATTCTATAAATATAAAATTAATTAATATCACATCCATCTTACAAATAATATAAATACTTACTGCATTCATTTTCTAATTGTGCAAGAATTTGTCGAGTCCCTTCAACATCACATCTCAAAATTTTAGGCATAAGCAGTTGCTGTTCTAAAGCTAGAATTACAACAGCTACTTGGTTTTTTAAATTCTGAGCTGTACCAGTTAATGCAATAGTTCCAGTACCAATACAGCGTACTGGGGGAAGGTCTAGTGGTAATGGATCTCTAATTGCATCTGCACAATCTTTTGCCAACGGGTAAATGGTACTATTGCCATCGCGTAGAATTAACACTGTTTCGGTGCTCTACAAGCACAAGAAATTTAAACTTTACAGTCAATATTTTTTAAAACTAGATTTAGTTTACTTAACTACAAACATGCATAAGAATGTTAGTTTCTTTTTCAGTTTATACATAACATGTAAAAACAATTAGAAAAAGAAAATGTTTGCTTTAGCTCACACTAGCGACCAATTTAAAAATTTAAAATTAAACTGGTGGATTGGGGAGCAGAAATCAACTAACAAGCACAATTAAGAAAATTATGATTTACCTCTCCTGGGCAGCTTAAACTAATATGCTGAGCATACAATCCCATGAACGATGTTGTATCACTCGGGAATGGATTGTCTTGTTCAAGCCTGCCGCTACTAACATTGTATATCACATAACTTAGTCTCGAGCCAGATCGAACAATGGCATGAATTCCTTGGCCATCAACAGCTATTGTCAAAATTTGTCCACTAGTATCAGAGATTTGTACTCTTCTAGGAGTACGTTGAAAACAATCTGGCACTCGAGATGTTGATGAAGATTTCAACACCTATAACAAAAATAACTGCTGGTTAAATCAAGTCTTAAAAATCTAACTATTTAATTAGCTATTAATTACTGTTCTAGTAACTAGGTAAATCAAAAACTTGATTTACGTAGTAAACCTTATACTAATCTCAAAATGATGCAAAACTAAATTTGTTAGTAATATTTAAGGTTATGTTATCCTTCAACAACAAACTAACCTGAAGATCATCTTTACGCATTAATCTACAATCTTGTAAAAGATCATCTGCATCTTTAGAATCACGTTCTTTAGCGTGAGTTGTGGGAAAGCGTACAGCAGCATAAGCACCATCTACTTTTAATACACGCCCAATTGGTACACTACGTACATCTTCTACAAAGATTACATCACGCAAAAGCCATTCTTCTTCATCTTTACGTTGGTCATTAGTTAGATCTGTTCCTGAAACAGCCATCCGTTTTTGTCGCTCTAAAAATCAAAATATTATTAGAACTAATTAATATCATCTGGTGCGATTCTTTTCTTACTGTGACTATTTGAAATACTGCCTGTATCACTACATGTACTAGAAGCTGGTGACGGTGGTGGAGGCATGTCCAACCTATCTGCCGTTTCTTTATTTGAATTTTTATTTGATAAATTATCTAGAAGGAGAATTTAATAAAATAAATAACACAAAAGAAATATAAACATACTTAAACCACTGGTCCCTGGTGTGGAATTATCACGTGTTCTATCACTAGCCGATGTAGCTGCAGATTGGGTATTAATAATTTTAAAAGTACAAGTATCACTAAGGGTCCATGCAGAATTCTGTAATTGGCCAACTTTGGGTACACCAGCAGAAATTGTGAAAGCAATTGCTCCTGGATGATATATAGGACTATTTTTCATACAAACTTGAGATCCAGTTGTAATCTCTGGTTGATTTGTTGATGGTCGTTGTTTCCGACATTTTGTGCGGTATTTTTCCCATAAACGTTTACGTTGCGTAAAAGGTAATACACCCCTAAAAAATAATTTTATAATACATCTGACGTACAAAAAGCAGAATCATTATATCTTCTTACCACCAATACAGTGCTCCACTTTCAAGTCGTGCAACTGTATAAAGAGGACAAGTGTGCAAACTACAAATGCGATCTGTTTGAAATTCTGTGTAGGATTGTGCAGCATGCTCCAGTTTACTGGCTGCTGGTGCTAATAATTCATCTAACCAAGTTGCAACTTTTCCCGATTCTGTTGCAACTGTACAACGTGTCGAACATGCTGATAAATGTTGAACCTTTTCTCCTAATAATCCCAAAGCAACTGTTTTTGGGTGATGAATATTTGGATTCTAATATGAAAGATTACACATAAAACCATATTATAAACGCTTTACTATCTAACTTACATCTGGATGTTTATAAGGTTCTAAATCATTCCATCGCCATTGGTAAACCTGTCCAGTATTTGATAAGGCAATCAATTCACTATATAATGCTGCTATTTGAGTAAAACGTCCTGCTGACTCTGGCCAATATTCTAACTCATCTGATATCCACAATGGACTTGCGGCATCTTTCTTTTTTGTATCTGTTTGCAAAATAAATTTAAAATATCAACTCAGTTCTCATTTATCAAAGATATTTGCAAAGAATTTAATGATATAAAGAAATAAATATGATAATACCAGAATCCTTATCGTAACCGCTGTCTCGCAATGCACTTTCAAGCCATCGTCGGGGACCAAAATACTGTCTATCTCTCCAACGAGAAAAGGTGTCACGATCTCGATCAGCAGAACTTGAATTGGAAGGGGGCGCATCTCGATCCGACATACGACCTCTGCTACTGCTGCCTCGGCTGTTTAAAAAGCTTTGTTTGAGCAAAGTCAAACATCGCCAAAAATTGTTAGTTAAAACACTCAAGCAACAAAGAAACACAAGAATAAACATATCAAATCATAAAAAATATAAAATCTTGCAAATAAAAAATAAAAATAATAAACTACTGTTTACTATGTATTTTAATGAAAGGTACACATTACATACTATAATTTAATACTGAAAGATATAAAGCAAGCAAATATGTTAATAATATTTTCAAACTTCAAATTGAAAAGATCAAATAAACATAATTCTCATCTTTTGCTGTTTTATTACTTGTAGCATTGTTCATTACAAACACACCTTCAAACAGCAATAAAACTAGTTAAAAAAGACTTACTTTCTTATTCCTGAATATCCAAACATATCTTCTGAAAACATAGCATCAGCATCAATAATAACTGAATGATCTGAGTGAAACCCTCCATCAAGTAATGATATAAGATCTTCTGGTACATATGAATCTGTGGCATCATCTCCTTCTTCACCTTCTTCATCATCTCGTGATAATAAGTTATTAACAGCTAGGTTTACATCAAGATTAGTGCGCTAAATGATTACACAATTAATTTTGCTGTAATAGTTAGAACCTATAATCTATTAATAATACCTGAAGTTCACGAATAATAAGATTACGACTTTTGCCTTGTAAAACTACTTGTGCTTGAGAAACTAATTCTTCTGGAACATATGGTGCGGGAACTGTAACCATGGGACGTCCACTGCTACCACTCCCACTTGATCCAATTATCACAGGTGCTCCACGACTTCCTGTTACCAAGAACATTCCAAGTTTTATTTACAGTTTAGTATAAAATAATATATTTACCTCCATGACTACCACCCCGAATTGCAGTATTAGATGATCTCATAATACGAGCTCGGGTTCGAGTAATTTGTCTGCCACTACCTGGAGGTTTGCTATTGCCCGATCCACCAGATCCACCACCTCCTCCGGATCCACCAGCGCCCCCACTACCAGAACTATGCAACAACCAAACTCTTGGTTGCATACAGTACACATTTAGACCAAATTAACCAATTTATTAAATTTTAATTCTATAATTTTGTGTCTCTCCAGCAATTAAATAATGAAATTTTGTTTTTATTTTGCAAAGAGTTATCGATATTTAAAATACAAAGAAAACACAAAGAAAGATGCATTGATATTAAAAGAATCTTACCTTTTAACTGGGTCATTTTTGCTTAAATCTAATCTGTCTGATATCACACTAAAGGAAACACGACATATTTTGCCATCTTCTAGTAGTAAAGCTATGTGCGCTGGACCGAGCACTATGCGCTTTACGCTAGTACGGAGGTTTGAAAATGCTGCATGCGATGTTTGTCCAAACCGGTTTAGGCGTTCTGCTACTTCTTTTAATCTAATTAAGAGAATAGTTTATATTATGAGTATTATCACCATTATTATTTTCATACATATGTAATAAAATCAATGGTATACAACACTATACTAAGAGGAGTCCTTTTCCTTAAAATTCAAAATAATCTAATCAAGGACGTTTTATAAATTTAATATTTCATGCATATTAGTTTTGTAGTAAAATTTTTAATCTCAGATGTTCATGTATGATATTATAAAGAGTAACTGTTTGACATGTTTTGTGTTTCCGAATTTGAGGTTATGTCATTCTGGAGTTTAAACTGCAGTGCTATCTAAATTAAAATATATTTCATTTCAAATATATCTTCAAGTTTTCATAACAATTTTGACATTTTTTACACAATTACATAAATTTCGAAAGGAGGTCGATATCAAAATTATAACATAACAAGTAAACCTTTTACACAAATATTGAAACTTTACAACCTTATAACAAAAAATCAATGTCATACTGCAAAAACAAAATTAATAAAATAAGCTCTGAAATGTAACAACATAAAAGTTATTTATGCATTTGTGTCATTGAAATAGTAAATTTCATTAATCTAAAAGCAGTTCAAATTGGAAACCGTGGATTATTCCTGAATGTAATATGAACTCTATGTAAAGAGGGATTCACGAACAGGTTATTTAACCCTTGAAGTTTGCTACTAAAGCGCATTTCACACGATACTTTTTTGTCTAGAATTATGCTAGATTGCTCGTTCGATTTCAATTCTACTTTCTTTCGATTTTCATCCTACAAATTTTTAAATAATCATATGATACCAGATTCATTCGATTTGTTTCGAGCATGGCAGTGTGAACACTAGACAAATACAAAATTAGTATCCAACAAAAGTGGCACGGAACATTCTAATGATTTTAGTCTGTGACCTCAACAACAACAAGCTACAAGCGAGATTAAAATATTTTTATAGGTTATAATAATAATGGGTAATATGCACATGTTTGACTTCAATTTTGGTAAATGTTGGCACTAAAGTTGAATGACTTTCTGCCCATGCGTACTACAACATAGCATGAAACTCGAATAGAAAAATAGAACTCGGCGTATATTTCTATACTAGAAACTCAAACCAAAATCAAAAGCCAGTTTCAGATTCATATTATACTAAAATTGGCTAGAAATTTCTCAAACGAAACTCCAAATAGAATCTAGACAAAAAAAGTATAATGTGAACGCATTTAAGGCAAGAACCTCAAGAAGTTTGCATGAAATTGTCATGAACCATGTACAGGAGAGTCCAAGCCCATTAGGTGCATAGGAAATTGCATTGGTAGGAGAGAGTACAATTGGAGTTACCTATAGTGGAAGCAAGATAGAAGCAAAAATATTGCTCACGACATAAGCATTTATATTATACACAGTATATCCCCGGATTTAATTTACAAGAGGAAAACTTTTTTATTATTGGTTTTAAGACAAAATAATAATAATAATAATAATAATAACATCGGTTTATTTACTCCAAAATACAAACGGCATAAGCCCTTTACATGTACTTGGATCATATAATACTAAACTTTGAATATAAATAGTAATTAAACTAAGAATATACTTAATATTTATGCTCTTCAGTGTACTATCACAGATATCATTTTTTACAATTGTTTTACTTGCATCACAATACAGTGTGCTGATTAAGTTTGCAACAAATTCAATAACTCAAAAAGTATTAATATTTTGGAAAAAAAAACAAAAAGGGGTGTAATGACTTAAATTGTCGGGCATCAAATCAATGACGTTATAATTATTTGACCAATGACGTCATCGATATTTTTTTTAAATGGCAACCTCAAAATATTTTTTTGATTTAAATTAAATTAAAAAATCAAGTACACATCAACTTGATTTTACCTCGTGTTATCTACTGAGATTTCTGTCATTTACTATTTGAATCTCGATATTATTATTTGTTGTAAATACCGAACTTTTTAACAAACGAGGACAATGCGTTTAACAGAGAAGGAGAGAATACAAACGCTGATAATTGATCGGCTGCGATGGACAAACGCAAACTTGATTTTTTAATTTAATTTAAATCAAGCATACTAGATTAAAAGAGATGCAATATCATTTAGAATGTTTAAAATTTTCTAAACAAAAAAAGTAATATCTCTGAAAAGAGGAAGCAAATTTAAAAAATTTGAAAATCAATATACACGGAATTCAATGGCGAATAATAATCTGTAAAAATATCGATGACGTCATTGGATTTGTGCATAATATTAAAAGATGCCCAACAATTTAAATAGTTACACCCCTTTTTGTTTTTTTTTCCAAAATATTAATATTTCTCGAGTTATTGAATTTGTTCCATACTTAATCAGCACACTGTATACATCATAATTCACAAATAATTTGTTTGCTGTAATTACAGCCACATTAAAAGGTGTAGTACAAGTTGGTACTGAGAACAAAAGATTCCTGTGAGTGTGTTTTAGTCGCATATTTGGTACCTTGATTCTAACAATCAATTTAATAATTTGTAAACAAACAACCCCATATTTATCTCTCTTCTTTTTGCTAGTGTTATAACACTATGGTTATGGCTTTCCCCAATCTGTTGTAAGTGGTTCAAATAAGAAATTTTAATAGGATATTTTGGGTAGATTCCAGTGGTTTTTTTTGTAAAGCCATCTTGCAAATACTTTCTGAACCCTTTCTATTGTCACTCTCTTGATAAAATTTTCTGCTTGTTTCAAAACCTCCAATAATGGTAATATAATTCTGATGTTGCCAACAATAATGAAGAAAATTTTGAAAAACGCATTATTTTAGAATAAAAAACGACTAAGTTCCAAATTTACACAAAAATCATATGTAACTATAAGAAATTTTTGATTTCGTCAGTTGTACCTCCCACACATTAATATACATTTACTAAATTTCACATCTTTATCTGTCAAAATAAGGCTTATTATAAGGGTGAACATATAACTTGGGACACCCTCTATACAGGTTTTTATTTATAAAAATATCAAAAAATGTTACCGAGGAAATGAGGATGACTTCCTGTATGATCTAAAATCATAAGCATGCTTCATAAAAGCATAGCAATTTGTTGCTTTAAATAAAATACTTGACATATTTTGATATTTTCTAGCAATTTCGATTTACATGTGCAAGTTAATAAAAATTTTACTTTCCTTATCTAAATCTTAACTTTCTACGAGTTGCAACACAAAATATGCATCTAACACATTGCGTTCAGAAAACATAGAAATCAAAAATGACAGTGGAAATTGGTGATTAATACCCACCTTATGCAGCAGAAAAGCTAACTACTGGTTTAGAGATGGTAGTGTATAATATCAAATAAAAGTTGGCGCTATGCTCTCTTAGGCCTGATTACATAACAGTAATGGGAGAAAAAAACTTAGCACAGGGAAACCTAGTTACTCCTTTAAAATTTAATGCCACCTTTAAAAATAAAAATTATGTACATTTAATTTAAAAAACAGTTATTTTATTAATAGACTGACTAGTACATTTCCATCAGTGATTACAACTCAGCAGTTTCCAGCATACCAAGAATCAAGCAACAAACATAAAAAACAGAAAATTATAACCTAACCTTACTTTTATTTTTTGTAGTTATCAAATCTAATTTATACAATGTAGTAATTATTATAAACATCACTCACAATTGACAATATTAATTCACATTGTTCATTCAAGGTATCATCAAAGTTGGAGGTTAAATGCAAGGACACTAGGGTTAATGACACAATGACAATTTTTTGTTTTCTGCTTGGACACTTGAATGCCAGCAGATGCAGGATGTCTACTCTCAAACAACTTGCACATGCTGCAAAACACAAACAAATACACATATTTATTTGTAGCAGATTCCAGCAGGCAGACAAACAACCTATTACGAAAATAAGCCTTAGATAATAATAGCAGATATAGGAGGGTATTCCATTTAGAAAAATTAAAAAGAGCTTTTAGGTCTATTAGAACAACACAAAAAAAGTGCTGCAATGGGGTTTAGGAAAAATATCCAAAAAATAAGAATATACTAAGGATTGCTATTTAAAACTAGTTTGTTAGAAGCTGCAAGTGAATCTGATGATTTACTAATAAAATTTAAAAATTATTCATATACCCAATTCCTTAGCAAAATCTGAACTTGTAAGGTTACTTGTAACAATGGGCGTTATGAATAAAGAATAGTAAATGCTTATACTTCAATTGGTAAAAATGAGATAGACATTTAGTAACTTTATTCATATGGCCCATTGTGAAACATGACATTCATGATCTTCGATCAAATTATCATCTTTAGATTCTTTGATAAAACAGTGTAACGAACATAGAATACTACATACTATGCTTTTTCTACGACCAATATCCAAATTATATTAGCTGTTTTATTTGATATAGTAGGCTGATTTTTCATTTCATGTGTGTTGCCATGACAAACTGTGCAGGAAAACTTTCTCGCACAGTTCACCATGCCAACGAGAAAACAGCAGGTGTGGCATCTTTAACGAGATTGGCTAGCTGGCAAAGAATAACTAGATTTGGCTGAAATTCACTATTTATGTAGACCAATATCAATTAAAGTATATTTTTGTGTAAGATTTTTGATTTTTTTTTTGGCCAGCTAGTTTCCAAGTAATTGCAAGTCAAGGTGTGTAGTTTTAGTGGTAATTGCACTTGAAACTACATTCAAATGATCAAATGTGTATGATACAACAGAAGACTTTTAACAAAAACCATTTGTATTATACATAGATATTTCAGAAATTTGAAAGATTTGGTCATCCTGTTTATGAGAAATTATAGGAAGAGTTCAATCATATTAATCTTTTTTTTTTCAAGTGAAACTGTGAATGCAATAGGAAGTGTGGTAGTGTTGCCCAGCTTCACCAATAAGCTGCATTTTTATCTGAGATACCTAGTGATGTGAGCTGGGTCATATGACACGGTCACGTCACAGTCATATTGAAAATGACCGTCACGTCATTTTACTTTGTGACATCAAAATGACAAAAACATCAGTTTTATGTAAAATTTGTCAGATATCAAAATGACGTGACCGTCAATTTCATTCTGACCGTCACAAACATGTCTAGACCTGATGTGTCCCTCTGTATTTACAGATATCGGTATTAATAAGGTTATTGCATGCTGCACAGATAATGCAGCAAACATGAAAAAAGCGTGGGATTTGCTTCGGGAAAAGTATGCAGATAAACCAATTTCTTTTTATGGGTGTGCTGCTCACACGCTTAATTTATTAGTGAACGACATAACTAAGTTAAATACCACAGACATATTAATAAATTCTGCGAAAGCAATTATAAAGGTTATTAAAAGTAAATCTGTGTTAACTTCTGCATTTTTTAATTTACAAAGAGAAAAGTAAGAACCTAGGAAATGCGTACTTCAGTTACCAGTTGCTACTAGATGGGCTTCAATTGTATTATCTTTCGAGAGCCTTCTAAAGAACAAAAGCATATTAAAAGCATTGGCGATTAATGACGAATATCAGGATTTGATAGAAAAAAGAAATAAAACCAATATATTGGTTGACGATATATTTTGGAAAAGGATCGAAAGTTTCTTAAAAATTTTACAACCACTAAAGAAATGGATAACCGTTTTGGAATCAGACGAATGTAGAATAAGAGAAGAGATAACCATGGCCACAAATCAATCTGAACCAGGTTTCTCGGGTTGGTATTCACCAAGATGTGTCGATCAAAGTTCTAGCAGTGAAGATAGTGAACTTTACGAAGAGATGGATGCTGTATTATATGCTTCTGATGAACTGGAAGATGAAGATGATGTGGATAAAGATGAAGACATAGATTAAATTGTTGTTTTTTGTTTTTTTCCTGTTATTAAACCAATGTTTATATTCCTTAGTCGTTTTATTACTTAAATGTATGAAAGATGCGCACAAGTTATAAGTGACACAAAATGACCGAATATGACAATAAATGACAGTTATATGGCGGTCAGATGTCACGATTTTTAAATGACGGTCATTTTACATCACTAGAGATACCATTGTCATATTGACAAAATAAAATTAAAATAAGTCAAAGTTAGCTATGGTAGGTTATACATTTGACATTTAACTTAACCTCAACACTTGACAAATGACATTAGCTCTGATAACAAATGAAGATAAAATTAAAAAGATGACACACTGTTGAGATGTCTTAGCGTTGATATAATCAGCTACAAAAAACGTAAAACGTAAAAGTGTATAGGCATTCCCTTTCTCATCCCCTTCATCAACTTCAATTATTTCTGTTACTATTATGTAGTACAGTGTTGCCAAGCAGTTGTATTGTTGTATTTCTTCAAAATTCAGGAAGTTTCATTACTCTATCTTTTCAGTACTGCCACAGAACAATAGAATAGTGAATAATTATTTTAAAAACTGCCTGGTAGCAAAACTAAATTTAGTGCTCTGTCTTTGTTGCTGTTATAGAATACAGTCTGTTTCAATATTATAGAATTTAGAGAAGTCCTTGACATGATATCTTTATAACAGTGTACTTTGAAGTTGCTAAATAAATATTTTTAGGTTAAAGGTCTGTCATGTGTGTCATCTTTTTAAGTGAACATGAGTTGTCAATATGTAGTGATTCTGCGCTTTTAGATTGTAAACTTGAATTTGCTATATGTTTGTATTCCATAAAATTTTAGACAATCAATATAATATTTCTAAAGAAACAAAAGGATATTAAAAACTAAAAGTGCTGACAATTAGATTAACTAAAATTTTGAACAGGTATTAAAAGACCCGCCATTCATTTAGCATATGCTTGGTTGGTTGTTACTGTTACAAACATTTATTTACATTACTTTTGTTGATAACATTTTAACAGACATTCATAATAACTCAAACTGAGTAGTGTGATCTATGTTCACATATTCACTTTTTTTAGTTGGTATGCCTTGATTTTGCATCTGCAGAATGTATACATTACTGCATTACAATTTTTCCAAAAGAGAAATAAACAACCACTTCTAGCCTGTAGGTCCAAGTTATATTCGGTTCACAAATTCATTCACCTGTCAAAAGATGAAGAAGAATAGCAATAGAAAACAATAAATTGTATTTGAAAGAATGGCAATCCACAATTGTGTATTCTAAACAAATCAAATGAATCATAAAAATAATAACAGCTTTTGTTACCAACCTAATAGAAATTGAGTATATCTCAATCTGGTGCAAGAGCTTTGTCTACATTGTACAAATGAAACTTGAAGACACCAGCTCATGATTGTTTTACCCTCACATACATTTTATCTGTAAAATAATAGTTAGCAAATAGCAAGAGTACTGAGAAACTTAATTCCTTTAAACACAAATAAACAAAATCTTTCATTTCACACATGCAAATTAACAATATAAGTTTTTAAAACAATTAGTCAGATGACAAAAGAACAATTAATAGGAAAATTTCATGTTCTTGTAGGAAAAATACATTTGAAGTGATAACGAGAAATTTTCTTGACAGTAAATTTTCTTTACTTTCCGTCGTAATATGCATCAGATTTATTTAGTAAAAGGGTATACCCTTTCTATTAAAGTACCAGTAAAAAATATCACATGACTATTATGAAAAAAATATAAATTATTACACATGCTTTTCAGCTTAGGTGTAAATTGGGTTGTTACATTCACCCACATGATCATCATTTTTTTTCTAACTAGCACTTTTTATGTAAATAGAACAATTTATATAATAAGAAACCAAAAATGTAAAGTGTTTATGTGGGTACAATAGGTAGCTACCTATTGTATTTCAATGACACAATGCCCTAATCTTGATACAAATTCTTAATGTACTAATTTCATGAATGGTTCATTTATTAAATGCACCCCTTTTCCTACCATTTTTAACCAGGTAATACCACAAAAAGAAACATTAAAGCTTCATATACGTAAAACATTTCAGAAATTTCATCAATTGTTCCAGTCTCCATTTTATTCGTTAGTGAAACGTAGTAAGTATAATGGTGGAAATACTAAGATTGAAAGGATTGCATATATCAAGGGTTACCTATCGTTAAACTGCTCCTCTGTCCCGGGTAAGGGATGAACTACGAACTGCAATGATGACATAACGTCTTTAATACACTTGTCACTGTTCTAAAATGTCACAAACTAAATGGCTTGAATAGTTTTTCAAACACATTTTGCATAAGCACTAGCAATGGTTCGCCATCTTTCGTAGTTCGATAGCTAAATGGAATTTGTCAAAAATTTAGGGACACGAGCACAGTTCTGCCAACATTAAAGCATCAAAACTTCCATGTGACATCAAATCAAATCAACTTTTGTTCGTAAATTACTAAAAATAACTAGATTTTTTATGTTATTTTTTTGTAAACACTGTATTATTTCAGAATTTATTTTACTGGATAAATATTCAAATTTCGTAAGCACTATACCTAGATTGTTAAGTATTTTCGAAATCTATAAATAGTTTTAAGCACTATCAGCACCAAGAATACTTTCTCCGTAAGTCACTCCAGCCAAGGATTTCACAACAGAATTACTGGAATTTGTTGACAATCTGCAAATTTCAACTGTCAAAATTGAATAATGTGTTTCCATTTCCCCAAAATATACATCGTGTTTCTCATGTAAAAATTCCATCTGCGAGGTGATTTTCCATTCTTTTTCGATTTTTGTACAGGTAACTCTGACTCATTTCTATTATTATTCAAGACAAGAAATTGTAAATAGAATTACATAGAATATATGCTCAATGTTGTTACACACTGTACAATATAAAAAACGGCAACCTGTCGAGAAGTTTCCATTTTTTAAAGTTTTATATGGTTTGATACGTGTACAGGGTGCCCCGCAAATAGTTACCAAGACTTCAGAATCGTGTTTAGAAATTCAAAATTATTGTATCGTTTCCGAAAAGCAGGATGTCGCCGTTTCATATACAATTTTTGTATTCTTATCTCGAAAACAATGTGAGGTATTAAACTAAAATCTACATGGTTTTTATTCTTCTGTATCCACTCTTGTGTAAATTTCCATAGAGTGACTAAATTTCCGTGATCGATTTTTGAAAAACTTATGCTGTGTCATTGAAAAGAAAAGAATTTTCATATTTTTGAAATTTACTAATAATTTGAGGACAAAGATGCTAAATTCATATTTTCAAAAGTCTTGCAATATCAAAATTTAAATTAGAAGTTTCTCCTTCTTACCAGTTGTATCTCTAAAACTGTATGAATAGATAAACTGGAATATGTGTAGAAACTTCCAACATTTGCTATAAAAACATTGTTGCAGATTATCTCGAGAACGAAAAACTTATTGTTACTTACTGTAAAACAATAAACTTGTCTGTATCTCAATTACAATAATCCCTTTTTAGAAAAATTTATGTGCGCAGTTTGCTTTATTCTCAGCTTGTGTATATGCTTTGAATTACAGATTATAATAATTTCAACCGAAAGGTATGTATTACAATAACCCTGCATTGGTAAGGTACTTCTGCTAGCTATTTTTGCTTGGGATCATCTCTTGTTCTCGTCACTCAATGATAATCCAGATTTGACAAGAACAGAGAATCCCATACAAAAATAGCTATCAGGTACCTTACCGAACGTAGCATAAGTTTAAACAAAAATAGTTTTCTTAAAAAATGGAAAATGTAAAACAAGAAATTTGACTGCAATTATTCAGAACTAATTTTCTTATTAACAATTACTTTTTCTTGAAACACCAAACACCATTTTTTTCTAATATTAAATGTACATGGTCCGTCACAGCCATATTTCTAAACCGGATCCTACTCTTAAAAACCATCACAATTTCTGAGCCTGTATCAGACGTTTTAGGTTGACCATGATTTTTAGATGTATTGAGCTTTTTGAGATCTGCCAAGAAACACTAACAAGTATTTTAGGTTGCATCAAATCTATTATAGTAAAGGTTAGGTTTGGCCTGAGCAAAAGTTTAAAAAGGAGGTCGCCAGATTGTAGACTATAAATATAAAGCATTGCATATCCAAGAACACTGTGAAAAGAGTTACATTGTTCAAAACATTGGTTATACTCGATGGATCTCTGGTAGCCTCTCCATCTGTACTACTCTAAATACCCGCATTTACTATGCTGTTGTAGCAAGTTACAATCTGCCAGTAACTTTAATTAGAAAAAACTAGATTTTTTGACTTTAGAAATGCTTACTATTAAGGTTTTAGCTATAAACCGTTTTTCTACATGGAGATCGACAAACATAAAATCTAATTTTCCTGATTTCTAAATTGGGTCAACTAAAATGCCCTGCATATTATGTTTTGATATCTTGTGGCTTTGGGCATGGTTTTTAGACTATCACAGTTACCTCATAAGCCATCAGCTGATAATTGATGCTAGGAAATATGCTGGACATGGTGTTGCCGATTAACAAATAGAATCAGAATAGTTATGTGTATAAAAAAAACGACAATATTTAATTTATAAAATCATAATAAATAGTCATGTTCTGTAATTTGGCAACAGCGATTGGTAAATTACAATCTATGAGGCAACCATGATAGTCTAAGAACCGTGGGCTTAGAGTACCTATCAAAGTGTCAGGAGCCATTTAAAACACAAGTTTAACATATTGACACATACTGACTGAGTTAACATGAGACACTTTAGTAAAGTACACTCTATTCCAAATAGAAAATAGAGTGTAATTCCAAATCTATCTGAACAATCAAAAACTTTGTACTAAATTACTTCACTAATGAAATACATAAGTTTGATATATTCTTGGTAAATGGCCACACTAGCAACTTCTTCTACCAAAAAGAGTGTTTATAGAGTAATGGTGATTGTTTCATGGCTGATTTTTACCAACATTTACAGTTAGTACCCTTTGGAATAGTTACTCATGCTGTTAGTTTAATTGAAAATGGGAAGTTTTTTACAAGTCACAAGAAAGTTTGGTGTTAGTCACTCATTATTTATTGAATTGTTACATGGAGACTGATGAGGGTTTCACGAGGACTAAAAGGAGAAACCACTCCAAACAAACATCGATCTTCTCTCTTAATGACAAATGTAACAGAAATTTCTAACCAGACTGTTAGGAATAGATTGAGAGAATCAAAGTTGAGACCAATAAAATTCATCTATAAGGATTTCTTTTAATATGGCACCATACAATAACTCTTTTGAACTTTGCTCACAGTGCACTTGCGCTCTTTGCTGATATGAGTGATAAGTGATGAGTCCAGGCTCCATCTTATTAATTGACCAAAGAACAGAACTCTGTAGTTATCCCAAAATGACTCATCATTATCCAATACATTTATACAATCGTAGAGGACTATGTTGTGTCTGCTGTATATGGAATAGGTTCTAAGGCAAGGCTACATGTACTGCCTATACCACCAGACTCCCTGCAAGAACATCAGTCAAACTATAGATTGTCCTTCATTAAATCCTGACTTACACCTTATTCAGAATTAGTAACTATACCTTATTACGAAATTGTTTAATCGATGTTCTGAAGATCTCAACATCAGTGGACATCACATTATATTATCTGCATATACAAACCAGTGGTGAGTTTGTGTGATAATTTGTTTTTGGAATTTGATATTGCAAGGTAAGTGCCTGCATAGTATTTATCATTATCAATAGGATGTTAAAATGAATCATATACATAGTAATTTTTCATTTATGTAGCGAATTAATAATTTATACAAGAAAAGTAATCTTCTAGATTCTAGTGATGTTATTTTAAAATGATGTCTAATAAATTATTATAAGAACCTTCAAATTTCTTATTCTTTATTTTGTAATAACAATAATGTAAGAACTGTTTTTATATTCTTTCAAGTTTAACAACTTGGTAAGTATAGTAAGGGTTCCATATAATGGACAAATACTCTAATACAGTCTGTAGAGTGTGAGGATTATAGAAGTCTAGTAATTCTAAACAGAAACCCAATTAAGTTGATAATATTGTTATTTAAGAATAATTGATTATTTTCGTTTTGTTTATTGGCCTGTTAAGTGAATTTAATCGTAATAAATAACAGATATAAAAAAGCGTTCCCTAATTTTTTTGAGCAATGTATTTATTACAATTATTATCATGAACTCATTCTAAAAAAGTATAATGATTTAGCTAATATGCTAATAAATTATTAATAATGATATATCCAAAAAGATATTAAAACTTGTCAAAACATGTAAATCATTCTAAAATAAACATTGGAAACATAAATTTTGTCTATAATTTAGATAAAGTATTTTCTTAAAGAACAAACATAGAGAAAAGGGATTAGATCTTATAACTCAATAATTTTTTTGTCATTAGCGAATCACTCGGAAACTGATGACATCACGAACATACAAGGTAAGTCAAAATGAGCAAGATTAAAAATACTAGTTTACCTGTCTTGGCGTTTTTGGGAAATATTATTGGTACTGCAATTATATAATTTATTCCATAAGTACTTTCCACACTGTATATTAAAATGCATCAGTTTCAAGATATACATAGGACGTTCAAATTTAACTAGATTATTTTCAATTAGGTATACCTAAAGTGTTCAATAAAATGCTTGTGTGCAGGAGCAGTTAACACAACAATGTGAGACTAATGAAAGAGCTCCTGATTGGTTGACATGTGAATCAATCAGGAGCTTTTTCACATGTCAACCAATCAGGAACTCTTTCACAGGCAGTATGTCGCTGTACTAACTGCTCCTGAACACAAGCGTTGTAACATACTAATCTTTTGTTCTTTATTTTCTAGTGGAACACTCTACAAACACTACACTAAACTGTTTTGATGTTACTCAATTACTTATTTCAACACAAGTTTTTAATTTTAGTATTTCATTTTTAGAAAAGTAAACTTTGATCTTATTGTAGTTTAAAATCTGTCATTGAAGTTTTAACTGAATGGTCTTAGGAGAACATAAAATTCAGACTGATGTTAGTTTTGTTCTTGTTAGCACTTGGTAATAAATGATATTTACTGATTTTGGTTTACCTTTACATACACTTAACTTCATTTTATATGCTCAAAGTGAATTAGCATTAACAGCAAATTTATATTGCTGCTGTCACTTAATAGCATCAAGAATAATAACTCCTAATTGAGTTTACAGAATTTCATTTGCAATATTAAAATGAAAATAATTTTAGAATGTAAACTTTTCTTAATCTTACTCATTTTAAATTGAGTTTTAAGATTTGTTACAAAAATAACCCTATCATGTTTACATCATTAGAATCGTGACAACGAGAGCTATTCAAAACAATTTTCAATTGTTTTCCGCCTATTTAAAAAAATGATGTTGATGATGGTTACTCGAAACCGAAATGTTGTACAGGAATTTTGTTAGTGTATTTTAATACAGAACAAAAAGTGGCAATGAAAAAGTGATTTTAGTTTTCCGATATCTCTTCAAATAAAGGAAAGAAAAAATAATAACGAAAATCGAGAAATCTACTTTTTTTTAAATATCTCTGAAATTATCCAAGATATCTAGTTTTTGCAAACGCCAACAAAAAGGTCCTACAAATAGCCAACTTTCATCCCATTTAACCGATGCTGTATCTCTTACCGTTTCCAAGATCCCCATGCTGTGCATCCTTATCTTGGACACACTGTATATATGACTGAAACATTTTCATATCTGATGGTGGCATTTTAGGTTTTAGACCATGCAGAACTTTTGATGAAGAATAACTTTTTGTCGTAAAACTAATAATAAAAAAGTTTGCCACACACTGTACTATAACAAACAGCTGGGATGTGAGCTACATAAGAATCATCATAAGATCATTAAAAGACATTAATCACATGTTATAATTTTATTTTTGAAGTAGTATAAAAGATCATAATATTGTACCTAATTATTGTGTTGTATCAACGAATTCTTAGCATATTCTAAAAGTTCTAAGATTTACAGATGTGCATAATATTGCTCGTGCACAACCATATCGGAAGTTATGTCCTCAGGAGATGTGCAACCTAAAAATTAATTGATTAGAATGGTGAGATACTTAAAAAAGTTGCAGTTCTAAAATTTACAGACATGCATAATATTGCTCGTGTATGACCATATCAGAAATTAGGTCCTCAAGAGACGAGCAACCTAAAGATTGATTAGTTAAAATGGTGAGATACTTAAAAAAAGAAATTACCTGTTAAAGCAAGTGTATGATCCAATTCATTTTTCAATAAATTCAGGACTTTTTTAACACCATCTTCTCCTGCATATGCTAAACCCCAAATAGCAGGTCTTCCCAGGAATACCTATAGCCAAACATCAATTATTTACGTATCATTGTTATTATTGTGATATACCATTTTAGCTCCTAGTGCTAAAGCCTTGAACACATCAGTTCCCTCGCGAAAACCTCCATCGACATAAATCTCAACTTTGTCTCCTACAGCTTTTACTATTTCTGGTAATGCCTCGATCTAAAATATTCATTGATCCAATAAATCAATTTAGTATTTACTTTTAAGATTTACCGGTGCAGGTACCCCATCAACTTGTCTTCCTCCATGATTTGATACCAAAATACCTGCAATGCCTAACTCTGCTCCCTTAATGGCATCTTCAGCTGTAAGAATTCCTTTTAAAACAATTGGTAAAGTAGTTATACTTTGTAACCACTTAATATCTTTCCATTCAAGTGTGGCATCAAATAATTTGTTTACGTATTCACTGATTCCTGAACCCTTTTCAGCGGTACATACATCAGTTGCTTTGTGTCCAACAAAATTTGCTAATCTGAATTGAAAAATCAGTTTTATGTTTTAGTGAAATTAATTCATGCAAATATAATTACTTTAAATGAGGTGGAAGTGTAAAGTTGTTACGAATATCGGCCAATCTCAATCCAAATATTGGTGCATCAACAGTTAAAACTAAAGCTCTGAAACCAGCTTTTTCTGCACGTTTCACTAAACTTCTAGTTACCTCGCTAAAGGAGTAAGAATAAAATAAAACATCAAATGCTAATGTGATTATGAGAATTTCATACCGATCATTGTAAATGTACAATTGAAACCATTTGATAGCAAGTGGTGCTGCATCGGCAACTTCTTCGATGCTACTAGTAGCGATTGTACTTAATGTAAATATAGTTCCCATTGATTGAGCAGCTGTAATTTTTTAATGTATGAAATGCAGTAATATAAAGAATTAAAAAAATTAAGCCTCTTTTTCATTTTAAAATAAGCTCTATTCAATATGTTTCATGTTTTATAATATATTGAAGTTAGATGTTCTGGTTATTTTTTGATTGAAAACTAATTTGATCTTTCCAATTATAAGACAAATGTTTTAAGTAAATAAAAAGTTCGAGTTGCAGTAAATCAATTTTATTGTGTGGTATGTATGGTATAAGACTGTAACTAAATAAGTTTTTGTTGAACATGTATGTGTCTCGACAAAATTCAATAAAGACAATCAAAATGAAAGTGTACAATTTTATTTTACAAGATAGAATATATGTCTGATATTGTTACTGGTTAATTAAAAAAAAGATTATTTTAATGTTTTAGTGAACAATTTTTGCGATATGGTTACTAAATATAGTCAGTCTTATGATAAGTGTTGTTACGTTTAATCTGCATTAATTGTTGTTAATCATAATAATGGTTCTTTTCTCTCTATTTTATATTTATTCAAATTTTTAAAATAACAAACCTTTTGCGTTTGCACATTCACCCTCAGGATGTGCCATTCGTTGCATTGCGGTAGGTGCAATACCAATTGGCATGGAAACTTTTGCTCCCAAAACAACAGTAGACATATTCCTTCTAGATACATCTTTCAAGAATTTTGGTCTGATACGGAACCTGTAAACCAAATTAACAAAAAAATAATGCTCAAGGAACCAATAATAAACACCAACTTTGAGAATGCATTTCTGTTGTTGGCCAATGATTCTTCAGAACCGGCTCCACTACGATAATAATCTAATGCATTTCTTGGTAACACCTTGTGAGCATAATTTTCAATGTCTTTAACACAGACTATTTGGTTACTCATTTTAGTGAACTGATTGAAGTACTCCAAAGAAATCAATGAAGGAACTACATGGAGAATGTTTTTACATAAAATGTAATTTGACCTTTGTCATTTAAGAAGATAAGGTATTCTATCAACATTAAACAGAGATTATTAAAAATGGTTTTATGTATAATGATATAATATTATGACGCACCATGCATTATTAAATTATACTCTCAAAAGTTATCTAAAGGGTTTTTTAAAGGACAAGGTATGTTATATAAAATTTAACAGTGACATGTGGTGATATCATGTTTGGGATTGTTGATTTCTAAACAAACTTGATGAATCTATAAACACACACTGCCATGAGTAATCATACAGCTATACTTTGAATACAGTAAGTATTCAGAAATTAAAGATGAGATTCAAATAATTAAACTTAATTGCATTTAAGGTAAAAAACACCAGCTAAGTAAGTCTTTAGTGTTTTATCTACCAACAATTGTTATTTGCTTTATATGTATATCACAATACACAGGGTATTTTTTCTAAAATGGTCATCTGTTTGCCTACAGAAAATAAAAAATGTTGATATTTCCACTTGCATGTTTTTCGAAGGATACAGCATTCTTGAATTATTGTGACCTACAGTCTCAATATGCAATGTCAAATGTCTTATTTCTTTTTTATCTCAATTGTAATTGAAGATTTAATTCTGAAATGTTACACAGGGTGTAATCAGAATAGTTAAAGAAAAAAGATGGGTGGATATTTGGACCTAGAGTATGTCTGTGACAACATATTTGCTCAAAAAATATTAATCTTTAGGAAATAATACAAAACTAGAGCAACATTTTGGAAACTGCAGAAATCAGATTTTTGCTTTCCTATTGAAAAGTGAAAGTTGTAAACAGAAGGGTATTCTGCGTTGTTATAAAACCATAAATACTGGTAACAAGAGCTACCTGGAGGAGTTTACCAGCATATTATAACTTTCACTTTTTAATTTGAAATCAGAAAAATTAAGATAATTTTTGTTACTATCTATTTCAGAGGTTCCCAAACAAGCTTTTGTCTAATTCTTGAAAACAAATAAAATAAAGATAATGAAGTTTTTAAATAAAAATGCACTTGATTGTGTCTTTATTGGCTATCGAGAGTATATAATATCCTTTTCATTTTCTGTACTATTTCAATTATACCTTATATTTACACCGTGTCTCATTGAAAGTGTCCTATTTAGAATTTTACATAAAACTAAAATAACATACCGAAATTTTAATTGTTGTTTATTAACATAATCTCCTTATCATCTTGTTTTACATTCTGTGAAATTAATTCAAATCTTTTGCCTTTTTCATTAACATAACCAAGCACAATCCTTTAAATAAAAATTCATTGCAGACATGATGCAGGACTTTGTTGGGTATTTCACCCCAAATCTTTAGCAAACAATACTTGAAACTTTGAAATGTCATTCTCTTTGTCCTTCCAATTTTACTCAACATACAATGTGTCGCATTTAAGATGTAGACACCCCGATATTTTCACTAATTGAAGTACATGTTTGAGTTTTTGCACAGTAATACAGATTGATGAATGACATTTTTAAGATAACTCAAATTAATTATAAATTTTAAACTCAGCCAACTGCGACTTCCCAAACAGGGCCAATTCTTGTTATTTTGCTACGCGTTGGAGATATCGAAAAAAGTTACTAGAAAAAGTTGTTCAGAATATTATTTTAATCGCGTATACTGAATTTAATGACAAAATTTCGAATTTTTAATTTTTTCCGTATTTTAGTCTATGCGCACATTATTACAAATTTATTTTTCAAATAGAGTGCAATGGAAACTAAAAATGACACTATTAAATTGAAAATATCAAATTTTTAGTTTCCATGGCACTCTAATTGAAAAATAAACTTGTAATATTGTGCGCATGGACGAAAATATGGAAAAACTTAAAAATGCAAATTTTGTCATGAAATTCGGAATACGCGATTAAAATAATATCCTGAACAACTTTTTCTAATAACTTTTTTGGATATCTCCAACGCGAAGCAAAATAACGAGAATTAGCCCTGTTTGGGAAGTCGTAGTTGGCTGAGTTTAAAATTCATTATTAATTTGAGTTATCTTAAAAATGTGATTCATCAATCTGTATTACTGTGCAGAAACTCAAACATGTATTCCTTCAATTAGTGAAAATATGGGGGTGTCTTCATCTTAAATGTAACACACTGTATATTCAAATGAAAAACATAGGCACTTGCAACGGGCCACTGTGTATATGCAATATTCTCATCAGCTCTGCCATTTAATATTGCAGATCAATAATAATAATAATCACAAACTAAACAAAACAGATCTCTAACACACTCAACGAATAATATATCAAGTAATATCACTTATTTTTTGTTCATATAGTATACACAGCCTTCTGCTGCAAACTAACTTCTTTGCTAAAAACAATCTCGCATCTTCAAATGATATATAAGTTAGTGGATATCAATGTTACGAGGTGCTGTAAAATGAACACTTGTAGGTTAGTGCATATCGTATATCCTACTGTTAAAATTTGCAAATAAACAATGCAATATTAAAATGGCATTTTTTGTTTGGTAGTTATAGTAAAATACCTACTGTTCTGCACATTTTCACAAGCACACCTCTTTGGGAAATCCATGTTGCATTGATACAATAGAAAATAAATAATTTTGCTGTTTCTAGAATCTACACCTAGTTTAGCAAAAAAAAGTTACTCTTGAATTTTTTTCATAAGATGCATTGTCTTCAAAGAAACTGCCTTTCTCTGATAAAGCGGTTTTAAAGAAGTGATACTTCTGGACTTTAATGAAATTTAATACAAGAGTAAACTATTCTTACATAAAGTTAAATTAAAATACTATAGCAGCTGACATGTAATACAACCTGAGTTACAATCCTTTGCAGTTGAAAACGTTCTTTATAATTTTAGGTACAAGCATTATCAGTATCAGTACAGTAATACCCCGGACTTATGCGATAGGTGAGACCGAGCGATAACCGCGTAAGTTGGGGTACAATTTTGCATATAAATACATACAAACTATGTTTAATTGGGACCGGAGACTACAGAAAACAATAATTTAGAAGAAAAATGTGTAATAAAATCTTAGATAATACAACAAATTATATTATTATGAATTGCAAAAACATAAACCGAAGTTATTTTGACGTAGAAGGCTTCATAAAATCTAACAGTCGTCTGACGGATCAAAGATTTTTTCTTCTCACGCAAAATTTTCTCATTGGGGTCTATGTTCTCCAAAATTTGAAACCCTTTTTCAATTGAACTGAGGCCTTCTGTCAACAAAAGACGAATAAACGAGAAGATTTAAAAACCGCATAAGTGCGAATTCGCGTAAGTCGGGGTATTACTGTATATCTTTGATTCTTCAAAGACTCTTTTTTTTCTTGTTTTTGCACCAAGATATCATACTACATTAACCATCAAAGTAGTCTACAGAACAGGTTTTTTCAGTTTCAAAGATGTTTATTTGTTGAGCAGTGACCATGAGGACTTCTGTTAACTAGGGATTACCCAATAGGATCTTTTTCTAAATAGTCGCTGATATCAATATATTGGCGCAGTCTCACCAATCTTTTTAACTGGAATTTAAGTAGAAATTTATTTTAATAAATGAATTCACATTGCATTAGGTGGGCATTCATCCATATTTTTAAAGAATTAACAAGTGTTGACAAATAACTTCATAAACAAAACCTGTATTAGCTTAATAAGTATAGCGACATGTTTTGTCTCTTTATGAACAAAAGACAAAAATCTTCCTTGTTAATTGACAATCCCTCTACTTAAAAATTATGGTGGTTCTTTGGAAGATATGTGGTTCATATTGAAAATGTTTTATGGTCTTTTTCTTAAAATTCAGCCTTTGCTATTTTAAATATAATAAAAGAGAACAAGCGAGAGCAAGAGAAAAAGAAAGAGAAAAGCTTTAAAAAAAGTCAAATTTTTACCAATGTTTCAAATAAAAATCAAAACTGCAGCAAAATATGGAAGTTGAAAAATCCATCCCGTGTAGCAGAAAAACTGCTGATACTGATACTCAGCATTGGATACTGGCCAATACAAATTTTCAATACCTGCCGATACTTAGACAATGTATCTGAAATTCAGATACTTTTTGTTATTTCCTTTAATCAATGCACGCAGAATCCGAAATGGATTTTGTGATTTGTCCATAATGTTCTTTCCTCCAAAGTAATGAGCCCAACCCGAACATTGCTTACTATTGAACATGTACAGCAACTTATTTTCCTTAGAAAAAATCCTCATATACTGGAATTTGCTTTGTAATGTCAAACTTAGAAAAAATAAAGGTTGTTTAGTTGCTACTTTGAAAAATATTTTATTTATCTGAATTTCAGATATATTCCAATATAGTATCAGCCAAATTGAAAGCATTGGTATTAATATCTAAAACATAGTATTGGCCTAACCCTAAAAATTCAGAAATGAACACAGAAAAGTCAAACAAAAGAGGTTATACTATGAACAAATCCCATGGGAATAAAAATAAATAAAGTATGTAAAAAAATATTTTATTTATACTTCACAATATGCCTAGATTGCAAGTACAATTACATTACAATGTTGTGCAAGAAATTAGCTAAATTCAGTGCCAATTACAGTCATTCTATCTTAACAGTGTTTCTAGATGAACTGCTACAAAAAATTTGTACTTTAAAGGCATTATTATTTTACTGAACATGAATACTCCTTTTGGTGTCATAGGTCATGTTTTGTTCCTGAATTTTAAATGATATGAAACAAGATGATGAGCACTGAACTAAATATAAAATATTGCCTTTATTACAAGGAAGTCAATGTTTAAAAAAATGAGATACAATCTTTAAAAATAATAATAAATTATAAAAGGACATGACTCAAAGTTTTTTTTAAGGTAACTTGTCTAGTTCTCCGAAATTAACTAAATAATTAAGTATTTACATTGCTTTTAATCTATTTTTTTAAGTTCTTTTCCAGTTGTTCAGCAATAGCTTCTAGGAAATCCTGAGTGTTAAGAAACATGCCTTCTTTGACTTTGGACATACCACCATGAATAGATGCTGCTAAATCCTTGGTGAATTTTCCATTTTCCACACAATCAACACATGCCTGTTCTAATGTTCTTGCAAAACGGGCAAGATCAGGAGTATCATCTAAATTAGCTCTGTGTTCAAGACCACGAGTCCAAGCAAAAATAGACGCTATAGGATTGGTGGATGTTTGTTGGCCTTTTTGATGCATGCTAAAATAAATACAATACTTAAGTGGTTTATAATGATTTAAATACTCATAGTACGTACCGGTAATGTCTAGTGACTGTACCATGAGCAGCCTCAGATTCCATGGTTTTACCATCAGGACACATCAAGACTGATGTCATCATTCCTAGAGAACCATATCCTTGGGCAATAATATCTGATTGAACATCTCCATCATAATTTTTGCATGCCCATACAAATCCACCAGAAGATTTAAGAGCTTGAGCTACCATATCATCTATTAACCTATGTTCATACCAAATCTTCTGAGCTTCAAACTTTGATTTGTATTCCCTTTAAAACATTTATCTTTTTGTTAACTTGTTTTTAAAAAGGTAATTTGTGTATATTTACTTTTCATAGATATCTTCGAAAATATCTTTGAAACGTCCATCGTAACGTTTAAGGATAGTATTTTTGGTAGAGAGGTATAACGGCCAATTTTTCTGAAGGGCAACTTGAAAAGAGGAATGAGCAAAGGAACGAATACTGTCATCTGTGTTATACATGCCCATAGCTACACCACCAGATTTATAGTTGAATATATCTAATTTGGTTACTTCCCCATCTTCAGATGTGTAAACCAATTCAACCTGATTATAAAAAAAAATTATATTTAAGAGAAATACTTTTAATTTGAATACAAATACAAACCTTGCCTGGTTTTTCAATAACAATATCAGTAGCTTTATATTGATCACCATGAGCATGGCGTCCAACGATAATGGAATCTGCCCATCCAGGGACTAGTTTTGGAATGTTTTTGCATATAATTGGTTCTCTAAAGACTGTACCTCCAAGGATATTTCTTATGGTACCATTTGGAGATAACCACATCTTTTTTAACTTGAATTCTACAAGTGGATAGAGAAGTTGATTGAAGACTTGCTTTTTGAGAAAATATTTTTAAGATGATTATTTGATGTGTAGCAAACAAAGGTATTAAGATAAAATGTACATTGGAAAATAATATGTTTAAAAAATAATCGTCTAGACTTACCAGTGTTTTTTATACTTCTAGATAAAAGATATAAATACAATAAGCCATTCTAAGATATTTAATGTACTTTGCATACTGCTTGTCCAGAAGAACAATGTCACAACTCAAAATATGCAAGTCTTCAGAAGAAGCATTTTAAAAATATTTTTAGCATCAGGGAAGTAATTGTTGGTTTGTTATGCCATTTTTGATCATTTATTACATTCTGCCCATTTTTCAAAAATTTGTGTCCAATTTTCACATTCACCATTCGTTATACATAGCTTTTCTCACAGCTTTGTTGTAATTTTTTATATTTAAAATTATTTTTAACAAACTCCGAAGGAGCTTACTGAATTTGCGAAGTCTGAATGTCTGTACGCATTTTTTTGTCAAATTTTGAAATTTTGACTTCAGATTTGGATTCTACATCAAAAACTACAGACTACGTGGTATCTTCGTTTTTTGATAACTCTTCGGGAACATGGTCAAAATGCCATCGAAAATTAGAAAATTTTCCAAAAACTTTTTTTTACTTTAGAATCGTATTCTACATCAAAAAACAAGACAAACATATACTTTTAGTGTTTTGATATCACCTCGGGAACATGGTCAAAATGGCCACCAAAATTTGAAAAAAGTAACAAAACAGAAGTTCGTTGTGGTTATGCTTTGCATTCCCAGATGTTTTACGTATGGCTTTACAGTGAAGTATAAAATTTGAGTTTTAACATTTATTCAAATTAATATTGAGAGATATCTTTTCAGGTATAAAGAATACCAATTTTGTAGATTATATAGAACAAAAATCTTATTTTTGGTATTTTGTGGGTTCTGATAAGCAATATATTAAATGCTATACCAAATACATTAGAATCATAGAATGAAGTAAGAAGAAACATTCTTACCTTCAACTCTTTGTTCATCTGGAGTGATAGTGGCACACTTTATTCCTACATTGTGCTTCAAGATGGCATGTGCAGCATCTATGGTGACTTGATCATTAGTTTGATCTCTAAAAATAAAATGAAGTTCGGTTTAGATCTAGAACACAACAA